>VZRR01003436.1:521870-663901 GCA_013398015.1 Oreocharis arfaki | reverse complement strand
GAGCCTGCGTGGCTCCCAGAGGGGCGCGGCTCCACAGGTGTGGCTCCTGCGGCGATGGCACCGGACACGCGGTGAGCGGGCGCTTGGACGGGAGGACCAGGACCCTGGACAGGGTCGCGGTGACCGGCTGGATCTGGGCGGCGGGGCAGGCAGGGATGGCTGGATCGGCACGGCAGGGTTGAAAGCGGGCAGCCCAGGCAAGGATGAGGGGCGAAGTGGCAGGGTGGTGGTTGGGGCACAGGAAGGCAGGACAGGTGCAAGGGCAAACCAGCAAGGGCAGGAGAGCCAGAAGGCAGGCTGGGGCCAGGGCAAAGGAGGGAGCGAGTGGGCCAGCAAACAAACAGGAACGAACCCCAGCAGGTGAGCAGGAGTGAGCCCTGACGCAGTTGGTTTTTGTGCCCCCCTGGCCCCACCCAGAGCCTGCCCACTAACAGGGAACCACTGGTCCAGTCCAACCTTCCTGTGCCGTCCACTGGCGGAGAGGTCTTCGTGACCTGATTGGAGAAGTCCCCCCACAGTGTCTCCCACTGCCTGCCTCACATGGGGTTTTTTCCAGGCAAAGTCTCCCCAGAGACGATGCTTCCCCCACCCCTGGCTGCCTCCTGCCACTTGCAGCCTGCCACATGCCTCTGACAGCCCTGACAGCCGGAGTTGAGGCAAACTAAGATGGCTGAATTGGCTCCTCACAGCAAGGGAGGGCAAAACGTTGCCCGCTAGCCAGGGTTGAGCAAGGGGAACTGTGTGAGAAACAGCCCTGCGAGCCCCGAGGGGAGAGTGGGAGCAGGGACAGGGGGGCTCTGAGCACTGGAGTGCAGATTCCTCTGCGGCCTTGGGAGAAAGTCCCACTCCCCATTAGGCGTCTCTAACCTTCCTCTCCCTGTACTAATAGCACCCATGGAGGCAGCTTCCGTGACACCTAAATTCTCACATCCTTCAGTCCAATATTGTGAAGCTCAGATAAGTTGACACCTTTATTTTTTCAAAAGCTAAGAAATGTGATGTGAGAAGAAGTAAAGAAGTTTTTAATGTTAGTTAGAAAGACATTTCTAAGACTATAAGAAAATGCTTCTGTTTTCACTGCTGAAGAATTTTTTTTTTTTTTAATCTCCAGGAAAGATGTTCACTTTCTGGAAGTTTTTTTGCAACTGCAGATACTTTCAGTCATTTTGTTGGCATTTACTTCTTCCTGTACTTCTTTTATTTTAGATTTCTTCCCTGGATGACTGGATATTTTTAAATAGTCAAAACCTCTACAGAAAACAGAATGCTGTAATTATTTTTCAAATTATGTATTTCACCAGGCCTTCAAGAACGGCATAGAGTTTTGCTCACCTCGAGGTAATAACTTACATAAAATTCTCAATTGCTAAAACCTATCTATATTCTTTATGTATTGTAGTAGCTGAAGTCCAACTCTAAAGGTATATTTTTACATTTGAATCTGAAATAAAGATTTTAGGTATGTAATTCTGATGCGACAAATTTCTCCTAATAGTCTGAGAGGGGCTCAGGTGTATTGTACTGCAAGGTGTGATTATTTTCATTTATCCCCTTTCTCAGTCGTGTATCAAGAGAAAGGAGAGGGAGAAAGATTTCAAAGTTCTGGGTCATGTTTTACCTCTGCTCTGAACATTAAAGACAGGTCATTGTTCACAGCAACAGCAGCTTTCTCAGATGGCCAACTTTAATTCTTTCACACCATGTAGAAATTTATCTAGATTTTATAATTAAGAACATAGAAAGCAACTAAATTATTTGTAGGCATACGATGAAGTATTTTTATTCTTTTGAACATATAAGTTACACAGATCCTGTGTGTTGACATATGTTGAACTAGACTTTAAAACAATACCTTAAATAAGCTGTCAGCAAACAGTTAATATTTTGTCTGTTTTCACAAAAACATGACAATTTGCAGTAGAAAAAGAAGACATTCAAGCCATATACAAAAAGCTTTATACATACCACAAATGCACTTTAAGTAAAATTTCATACCCAGAGCTAAAACAAACATTCTAGTTTCAATTTTTTTGATGGCTTGGTTATTGATTCCTGAGCTTTTGTGTGTGTGTGTGTGTGCGCAGACAAACTTATACATACGTAAAGGCAATCATTTGCTTTAAAGTGGCTTGTCCTTATGGTACACTAACATGCATAACTGGAACTCTCAAATGAAAAAAAAAAACAAAACAAAACTGTTTTGAAGGTTGTAGGTCATGTCTTCTTTTAAAATTTATTTAAAGAAACCCCACAAAACAAATAAACTATTCCAAGCTACTTGGGTAAAAACTGATATTCTATTAACTTACTCAAATACAAAGTCACAGAATAATAAGGACGTAACTTGGAATTGTAAAAATGTAGTATGTGGTAGATTTGACACTTTTAGATAATCAGCTAATGTTTGTAGCTCAAAGTATTGTAGATTTTCCTAATGGTGACAAGCTAATTAAGATGAAACAATACAATATGCTGCTAGGGATTAAATAAAGAAAATAATCAAATTGTTCTTAACAAAATGCTGGTAGATAAAAGGAAAAAACACCTTATGTAATATTATTGGTACAATTTTTTTATTTTACCTTCTTCTGGTTGGTTTAAAATGCATCAAGACATCTTACTGACTTTAGGCAAAAAAATCTATTTCAGGCCCAAAAATTTGTTTGTTTTTTGAGTTTAACATGCACTAATTTTAAGTCAGAAAGATAGAGAAAATGTAAAACTCCAATAAACTTTTCTAAAAAGCCAAAAAATTATTAATTTTTAAGTTATTATTGGCCTAGGTAATTAATTGTAAAAGAATTTTATGCTAGATGTAATTGTACATTGCACTGTAAAAAAAAAATCAATACGGTTTGCCCAAATATATATTCTAATGGGTTCGGAATGTAGATTTATGAATCTCTTAAAAGTTGTTGCAACCTTCTCCATGCTGTTTGGTCAGAAACAATATTTACTTTGGTCCTAAGGGGGAATAGTTCTATACCAAATAATGTGATGAGACATTATTATTCTTACTAATGCAATATGGAGCATCTGATATAAATCATCTCAGTTTGCCTGGTGTATAAATGCAAAACACTTAATTCCTCTGAGTATTAAATGATACCTCCATACCTTCTCTTTGGAGATGAGCAGATCATATTCAGCAAAAAAGGAAATTGAGCCTTAGACGTTAATGTTCCATACAGAATGCAATTTTTAATTTTTTTTTTTTTAATTTATAAAAAGTTTTGGAAAAACTTCTTTTATCACTTGCATAGCTGGAAGGAAGCATGTGAGAAAATTCACTCTCTTTCGGTGGGTTACTCAAAATTTGAGACAAACACTGATAAGAAACTGAATCCTCCTGGAACGGTTCAAGATGTTGTTCTCTTATACCTTCTTCTTCCATAGTCCTGACAGTTCCCCTCCCCTGTTTATTTTCACTTTTGGTTTCATGTTCCTCATTTCTAACTAGCTGTTATCTGGGATCTTTTGTGGTAGCCACAGCTGGATTGGCACACAGACACAGTGTTGGATGAAGATGCCTTACCCGCTTACTACACTGATTCACGAAAGCAGCAAGGTGTCACTTGAATATCACCAGCATAACAAAAAGACCAGAAATCCGGTCTCTTCTGAGTAAATGAGTCATCCCGTAACTAATTGCCAAATCCAGTGACTCCTGAGTAAATAGGAAATGTGAAGAGAATGATTTGATAAATACCCTATGAAGATAAATCCCATCCATTAGCTGTTGTCCTACGGCAATTCTACAACAAGGGGGTCAGTGAAATTTTGATTCTAATCAAAACATTTAAAAATATGGTGGGTTTGCCTTTACCTGTGAATGCAGTTGTAGAGTCACAGAATTATACATCAAATAAATTGATCCGAAAATAAAATGCTCTGTATTACAGCATCCAACATCACTGCAAAACCACAGCATGTATCTTCTATAGAAAAACATGGTGTTTCTTTTTCTTTTCTTTATTCTTTTTCAGTTTGATAAATGTATTCTGGCTGTTTTTCTCACAGAAATAATTAACAGTTCAATGAGCAAACCAAGTGGGGTTTGATACTAAAAACCTAAGGAGTTTAGAGAAAACACATCCTTATAGAAAATGCAAAACAGGCAGAGGACTGTCAAGCCCAGGAGCCTTTTTGGAGCTTTAAGGTATTTAACAGCAGCTCTTGTTTCCTTAGTGAGTACTGGGAGATCTAACTCTTTGCTTTTCTCATGATCTAGTGCCAATTTATGGAATGCCTCTGGGTAAAATCCGCTTCAGATTATTATAAAATGAAAACCTCTATTTAAGGATTATTGTCTTTTTTTAAGAAACCTTCATTCTTCTTTTCCCTTCCGTATTCATTATGGTCATGTCAGTATTATTTTTCTTGGCATTTGAATAGTTTCTAACTAATAGGTGTCTGGATATATATATAACCCTTTCAATAATCTGTAACATTCAAAGAAAAATAAACTAATTGTACTTATTTATATTCAGTATTTTTATGCATATTTGGGGAAGAACAGTTCATTTATGTCATGTTGACACATGTACGGTTTTTGCAGCTCAGCAAGTCCGACTTAAGAGTTGAGAGCAAACAGCCTAACTTTTGGTAATATGAAAAGGGACGCTGACATGGTAAGGTGACCTGTATTTTGCATGGATGGAAAGAAATGGGATTTCTGATGCAAAAGTCAAGAAACAGCTTGCAGTCAAGACAAAGTCAAGCCAGCTATTCTGACAGCTTCATATAAACAAAAATATATTGTGCATGGCATAGCAGAGATTGTCTGAATCACTTCTGATCTCTTCTCTCTGATATTGCAAAGGTTTATTCTGTCTTCATGATTTACCTGAAGATCATGACTTAAGATTTACAATCTTAATCTTAAAATGGGCTTCAAGATCAGTGTGGACCTGTGTGAGAGATGTTTTCCCTCTCCAAGCTGCTTGTTTTGAGAATCTAAAATGGGCCAGAAAAAAACTTCAGATTGCAAATGATGTGTACACCAGAGCAAAACCTTCTGCTACTCGAAGTTTAAACTGCTAAAAATGCAACCAGACTAGAAGTACTACTTTAGAAGAAGCGACTTTAAATCTTGTGAACGATTACATCAATATTTAAGTAGAGGCAGATTTTATCCAGAAATCTAGGTATTCAGTATGAAATCAAGATGTCTTCCTTCCCTTATTCTATCAGAAAACTCCATTATTATCCTTTCCATGTTTCTGTACAGACTGAGATGCAATAAGAGAAGCATTTTAGTAATCTTTATGTACAGGGTATTTATCATTTCAGGGATCATTATCATGCTTAAAGAAACGTAAACTTCCTGGCAAATTTGACTTTGATGGACAGGGTTGCGGCGACTGGCTGGATTGGGGCGGTAGGTTGGAAGCAGGCAGTCCAGGCAAGGATGTGGAGAGAGAACATGATTCTCATGTCTAAAGTGGCAAGTGGTCAGGGGCAGAGGAGGGCAGGACAGGTGCGAGACTGAGCCAGAGACGGCAGGAGAGCCAGAGCAGGAAGGCTGGGGCCAGGGCAAAGGAGGGGCCGAGCGAGCCAGCAAACGAACAGGAACGATCCCCATCGAGCAGCAAACAGTAGCGAGCCCCTCCTCGAGCAGCAACGCAGTTGGTTTTTATGCCCCCTTAGCCCCTCCCAAAGCCTGCCCACTAACAGGGAACCACTGGTCCAGTCCAACCTTCCTGTGCCGTCCATTGGTGAAGATCTCTTTGCGACTTTGATTGGAGAAGACCCCCCACGATGTCTCCCACTGCCTGCCTCGTGTGGGGTGTTGCCAGGAGAAGTCTCCCCAGAGACGAGGCTTCCCCCACTCCTGGCTGCCTCCTGCAAGTGGCAGGGGTACGCTCCCTCCTCCACATGCCTCTGACAGCCCCGACAGCCAGAGCTGAGGCAAACTAAAATGGCTGAATTCAGCCTCACATATTGTGTACAGCCTGAAAAAAAGGGCAAGATTTCTCAACAATGTGCTTTAACGATGTACCGAAATAGCACTTGACTGAATGCAACTTCCTTGCACATTCTTCTTTATGCCTATTTCAAGAGTCAGGAAGACACCAAGAAAATGCATTGGAGTTTAGCACAAGCATATACAGAAGTCTGGAGGAGTAAAAATTATGAAATAGTTGTTTCAATTATTGTCACTGTGGTCGGGCTGGGTACAGGCCCTGAATGCACATGGAGTTTTCATAGGGCCATAAAATCATAGAAAGACTTTGGTTGTAAGGGATTTTTAAACATCATCTACTCAACTTCCCCTTCCACTAGACCAGGTTGTTCCAAGCCCCATCCAACCTGGACTTGACACCTCCAGATGCCGGATTGGGTATCCACAACTGTTCTGGGCAACATGTTCCTGTGTCTCACCACTCTTGTAGTGAAATATTTCTTCCTTCCTTCATCTAAATCTACTTTCTTCCAGTTTAAAAACGTTGTCCCCTTTTTCTGACACCAGCCCTACTATGTCATGGATGAAGTTACTAAGTAACATTGGTCCCAATATGGACCCATGAGGGACACCACTTGTTACTGGGGTTTTGAGAGTAAAAGGAATATTGCTTAGCTTAAGTCCAGGCATGAGCAGACTGCTCCTGTTCCAGTGAACCAACAGAGCAGCACACCTAGGAAGGAACTTTTCCCCCCTGCAGTGACTTCCCATTAACACCTTCTGGCAGATCTGAGGAACATGATGTCCCTTCAGAGCACCATATAATCATTTCACATTAGTTAACTACTGATGGAGGAACACCAGACTAAAGTGGGATGTAGCATAGCTCTAAAACATTTACTTAACTCTAACACATTTTAGTAATTTTTAAGGACTCTCTAAGTGCCTAAAGCAATTTTAACTGCTTTTCCCAGTCTAACTGCAGAAGTTAGATTTGGATTAAGGAAGGAAGAAGTTGAGGGAATTCTCACTGATGATGCTCAAAATAACCTAGAAAGCAAACACAAAAAACAGAGAACTACTCTGTAATGTTAACCTAAAACTGTGAGCATGGAAGATTTATGGTCATGCTTTGTAGTGACTTTTTATGCCATCTCTATAGACACAACAAATGGGAAGAGAAAAAGTGGTTGATGGTAAACAAAATAAATATTTTTATGGTAATAAAATTAAATAGGATTTTAAACTGAAGAAGTAAGAGGAGGAAGAGAGGGACTCCAGGAAAAAAAAAAAAAAAAAAAAAGGCAAAACAAAAACCAAACAGCAATTGGCAGAATTAAAAGGAAAGATATATTTTTTGTGATTAGTTTAGACACACTTCTATGTAGAAGCTAAATATTTAATATAAATTCTGTGACAAAATAACCTAAAATTTTCTGGATATTTTTGTAGTGATTTTGTTTAAGTTCAGCTTTTGAAGAAAGAACAGGGAATAAAGTGTGGATTTTAAAAATTTTTAGTAGTGGAAAAACAAGATTACTGATACACATGTCTTTAAATGACCTAAAATTCTATTTTAGATTTAGATTGAAGACACTTTAAAAAATAAATAGTTAAAGTAAGATGTAGAGTTTCAGCTTTGGATAGCTTTTTCTATAAAATACAACTCTGAAATGCTCGATCTCTCCTCTGTACGAGCAAGGAATTCTGAATATTAAAAATGCTATAAAAGACTTTTTATCCCTAAAAGAAAACATGAGAATCATGTTCTCTCATCCAAGGTATTTATTTTTCTGTGTTCCAGCAATTCAAAGAAAAAGTAGAAAAGCGGAGACAATGTGCTTTCTTCACCTTTGGCAATACTGTGACTGTTATAAGCCTGCAAATGTTCACTAAAGTGAAATACTGCTCTGAAGTCCACAGGAATAATTGAAATTTTGAGAAACTTTTCTCTAGCAGATATATGAGGGATGTCAATCTTACTAATTTATCAAAGAAAAATTTGATTGGACTTTGAGTATCTCTATAATACAATGCTTCTCAAATCTAACAGGCAGAGTGATATAAGAAGATAATGAAAGCTAAAATTAGAACAAATCACACTAGTGATAAAGACACATTTTTAGGAGCATGAGTCTTTGGAACATCTTGTCAAATCAGTGTTAGATTTTTCATCAGTGAACATTTAAATAAAGATTATTTTTGTTTTATTTTGTCCTAAAGACCAATCATCCAGCTTGCTTGCAGATATTTTATGACACAAAGTACTATAAATCAGTTTACAGCAATGGAACTTGTATCTACTTCCATTCCCAAGTCAGCCAGAAGCTAACAGCAAGTATAAAATAGACAGGAATCTGTTTCAACACCAAATGTATGCAGAGTACGGAAGTATTTCACCAAGGATCAAAGAATAAGATAAAAAGAGTACAGAATTTTAATGCATAGATTAAGATATAAGTATCTGTAGAGATTTTCTGATGCTTGAACCTGTCTATTCCCATACCTTGCACCATCTATGACAAAGTTATTTTGCAAATGTTGAGAAAAAGCAACCAGAAAACCTTTTAATAGTTGTTGTTCATTGAAAAAGAGATAGAAAAAGAAACTGACAAAAAGTTATTTGCTTAAATTTGCCAACATCAACACCTTGTTTGTTTACAGTGTGTATATTTTTGCTGTTGTTTTTGAAATAACAGCATCATTGCAATTCAGGGAAAATTTGGTAAAATATTGTAACAAAATTTCTGTTCCTGAGTACTGTTTAAAGTTGTTTTGGTAGAAGTTGTAAAAAACCCAACCTTTATTTTTGTACACAAGTTACAAAATAGGAATGTAACAACTCATTCAGGTGAAACAGTGATGTCTGTATTTCAAAGGATTTTCAAGGGAAAGAACTAATATGATCCTGGTAAAAAGCAAGACTTCGTGGAAAAGTGGCGAAATACCCATAGGGAATGAAAAATGAATCCTCTACATGAATTTTCATAACAAGCATTTATAACAAGTGGTTCAGCTTTAAGCCAAGTACTCTTAATTGTTTTTCCTTAGTATCCTGAGATCACAATTTTTAACTTACTCTCTGAGATCTGGAGACCAAACATTTGTCAGTTGCATGATTTGTTGTGAAGATGTTATCTCTCAAGTGATATGTTAATGATTCAAAATGTCTCTTTCATATTAGACTTGTTTTGCCACTGCTATAAAAGTGTATTCCTATGAGTGGACACAAAATAATCTCAATGCTTAAAGCCAAATATGTTTTGTGATTGAAGGAGAAAAGAATCTGAGAAAAATATTTCTGTCTGAAAAAGTGCAGAGCAGCTGATCATTAATTATTAGATTTTTCACTGGAAAGTAAAAAAGAAAGCCTTTCTTTTGGCTGATAATATTTTTTGCTTGGCAATGATAAACAATTCTCAATCCATAATAGTTCTCAATGCTACATTACTAAAGCCAGAAATGATTAGCACTTCCCATTATCACCATACTATATTTTGAGACATACAGAACTTTGAACAATATTGGAAATAACAATAATTATAGTTAATGATTTAAAAAAAAGATGCATTTTTTATGTTGATTATGGAAAGCTCCGTAGGGGCCAGAAGACTTTTGGCAGGAATAAAGTTTTTGAATTCCTGATTCCTAGTGGACACATAACCACATACAAACTTCATCTTTGTGGAGTAAATGCAGTACAACTTTTCATACAGAGCAACAAAACAAAGATGTTTCTCTTACTTGCAGCTTTTATCTAGCACTTCTAAGAATTTCAAATCTGTTCCCTGGCAAACCTCTCAATATCATTTTGGGCAAATTGCTTAGGTCCACACTCAAGCTCTCAAAGAAGATCTCAAGCTGAAGTTAAGTGCATAAAATCAAAACTGTAATTGCAAATAGTGACGAGTCTAAGTGCATCAGACACTGATATTAATGTTGCCTTGGAACCCATTTTGCTTTTGAGCATGCATAGAAGTCTCTCAGTCTTGACAGTCTTAGCACACGGCTGACATGTTGTCATGGTCAAAAAGACACATTCCTCTCCTAGAGCTAGGTCCATAGGCATTCTCACACCATGCTCTTGGCAGGGCAACAACACTGACCAAAAAACCCTCTAAATCCAAGTATCTTGTTCACTACTACTTTCTTGCACAATTTTTAGGTCTTTTCTGCAGAGTTCAACAGCTTCAGTGGGAAGGAAAGAGCAGAGTCTTATTTCTCACTTTATAATGAATCCTATTCTGGTTATTACAGCACTCTGAGAGCAGGCAGAAGTGCATCTGTCATCCATCAGGCAGGATAACTGAAAGAGTTTTCCACAGTTTTCCTGTCCACCTAATCATTCGACAGATTAATTACCATGTGCTTTCTTTTTCTTATCTTTTACGATTTCTTCCCTTAACATTGTCTTTTCGCTCCTACCCTTAACTGCTCTTTTTTTACTGGGTAGGATCTGAAATGATCATCCAGCTATGTAATATGCAACTCTGCCCAGCCATTTGATGGTGAGTGTGTGTCAGACAGCATTTTGGCCTCCTTTCTTCAGGCCTTTTTCTACAAATCTGAGGTAATACAACAGCATTAATTTGAGAGGCTAAATGTATCTAAAACTTTTCAACACTGGGTTCTCGTGATACTGGGTAGAGAGGGCAGTACAGACTGGAATGAGCAGAAAAATGAACAGGTTGGTTATGCTTTTAACTGAAGTCATAGTTTAGGTACCAAATAGATAAATTGCATTGTTATTCTCCAAGTAAATTGAAGGAAAATTTTCAGATGCTACATTCAGTATTTTTTAAAATAGAAAAATAAAAGTATTAACCAAATATCTAATTAAAATATGCATAGACAAAAATATGGCAGGAGATAATGTTTACTGTTCATAGGTAAACTTAAAAAAACCCAAAAATTTGTCCGGAGACTGCACACAAAAAACAGACTCATTACTTGACATATTAATTATTGCTCACAGTTTGAATTAGAACAACATATTAATTTATTTTTATATGGTTAACAAGCCTCTTTGAACTACTTTTCTTTATATTAGACTTAATTTTACCTTTTTGTAGAAGAGTTATAGGGAAATCTATTTAAAAGTCGTTCAGGTAAAATCATATTGGTATTTAACCTGTACTGAACTATGTGCTTGTTTGCTGCATAAATGAGTTCTTTTTGTTTTCATTTTTCATTTTGCCTTATGTTTTGAAAGTCCCCTATACCTTCAGTGAGTCACTCTCCCTTTCCTTATCATTGCTGCCTTGAAATAATTTAAAATTGTGGTCATGAACCTTTAAGTATTTTCATTTCATGTCTGTATCATGAAAATTTATCTTTTTTCAGTCATTTCTAGAATTCTTGAGTCATTTTGGTTAAGTTACATTCTTATATATTCAGGGATTTTTATTTACTTCCTAGATGTACCATATCTCTTTATTATCTGGCAAGATTTGTCTTGTTGAAACCTGTAAATCAAATATTCTTTCACAAATCTATAATTTGGCTTGTCCATCCCATAAGTAAAGGTTTAAGTAGCAAAGCATAGAGTACAATTCAAAGCACTGCTTCCAAAAAAAGCAGATATAAGTGCTTGACAAATGGTAGAAAGTAGAGTCGCATTTCTTGATTTCAGTTGATCTCAACAATATCCCATTATTTCCATTGTGAACTGTAAAGGGTTTTTCTGACAAGGCATTCTGAGTGCTATAATAAAACAAAATTGCACAAGCAGTTTTCTGTGATACAACTGTATACTTTGTCTGTCTAAGGCAAGAAGGAGTTTTCTGCATCGGTTTAGTTTATCAGCAGCACCACAGAACAATTCATCTAACAGGATATCCCTGCTTCCTGTCACACCAAAATTATACCAGGGAGCAAGAGGAGTATCTGTGGGGTTTCCCTAAATGAAATGCTTCATGCTGATTTCATGTTTTTTAATTAAATGCTTTGCCAGCCTTTAGGAGTGTATATAACTTTATTTCATATCTGAATACACAATGCATAGGCATAATTGCTATGTCCTAAAGCAGAAAACAAATCAAAACAAGTTAGAAATTGTGATCTCAATAGGCTGGAAAAAGTGTATTGTTGGCAAAGAAATGTTCTAAAAAGATAATAAAAGATGGGAGAGGGAGCTGAAAGAGAAAGTAAGGAAAGGTCAAGAAATGAGAAAGAAGAGGAAATTCTAAAGTTATGTTTAGAATAAAAGCTGTTTCACAGACACGTAAACTAGGACTTAGTCTCTTTAAAGCCCATCCCATCTTCTGTGATATCACTTGAGACCATCCTGTGCTGGACTTCTGTGCAGGGGCTCCAGCTGCCCATGCTGCCAGTGGCTGCCCAGCATCCTGCACGCTTGCACCAAACGCAGCAGCGGCCGCTGGGCTGTCCTGACAAACATTGCCAAGGTCACTCCTAAGAGGAAAAGGATTAATACAGAGGTAAAAGATGCTTTGAAAAAGTTGGCCAGATCAAACTCTAGAAGCAGAGCTGTAGCATCAGCATAAAACTCTGCATGATGACAAAAAAAGGATTTCCCATTTTGCACAGTACTGTTACGGTTATAGTCAAGGAACTGTTCTGAGTTCAAAACCTTTTAGTGTTTGCTAATACACTGCTTTCCCTTGACTCTGGACCCAGGCCAAGTTTAAGAGACTGTGCAGATTTCATTATTTTCTCACCTTTCAGGGGAGAGGGATTTGCTGAGATTTTTACCCATGGGAAGACTGTGTGTATTTTCCCATGTGTGCTTTTTCTCTCTGGTTGATTCAGGATATGTGGATGAAAGTGGATTGGTGGAGTCATTGGTGTCAGGGGGAGGGGTATTTTTGGTTTTTTTTTTTTTTTTTTTTTCTGGAGTTGTCAAAATCACATAAGGCAATATGTAGTTGTTATTTCCAGCTCTATAAATAATAATAAAAAAAAATGAATTAGTTCATGGTGATACTTACTGCGTGCTTTATAATAAGCATGATCTAATGATTTATTTCCTTCAAGGGATAAGAGCTATAGAAAGTAATTATTCTTAGAGAGTCACCTCACAAAGTATATTTTCTCAAAGTCTAAAGACATCTGTATCACAAGTAAAAAGTATTTCTCCAATTTCCTTATTCTGAATTTGATATTCATATGACATCCAATATTAATCATCCAGTTTTTAATGCAAACGTATTTTGTTTTAAAAAAATAGAATAAAATTCAGAAACATTCATAATTACCATGTATGTGAAAGTTTCTTACTCTCTACCATATCTATGAGTCCTAATGCCAAATCAGCCAAATCTAGTCTACAGTTTAAGAAAATGGGATGTGTGGTTAAAATACCTTGTAAGATCCTTGCCTGGAATAAAATATTAAACATTTTCTTCATTCAGTGGAGAATTATCAAATATCAAAAATTTGAAATATTGGGGACTACTTCTCAACTAAGAACTAAGTTTTTTTTTTAAAAAGGCGTGATGCACCTTTATATTTGTTTAATTAATATTTAAGCCTGTAATAGGACACTGCAGTCAAAATTTTGGGGTTTTTGCTTAAAACCAAGAGAATTAGAAGAATACCTTACTAAAACAAAACAAAACTGAACCAAAATGAACAAACCCAAATGAAAAAAGAATAAAAACCCAGATAAGGTAAAAGTCACATGTAATCACTGCTCTTTAAGAACTGGATCTTGAAACCTCCATAACTCAGTTATCATTCACCTTGCTATATAATCACAATGTGACAATTCTTATGGAATCCTTAGTGCTGTATTTTTTTAATTCTATGGACACTTCTCTTCTGTGCTACAAAACACATCTCTCTATTTATATGCATTCCATGTAATTGCTGTAAGATCAGTGCAGTTCTCATACTTCTCTTCACCCCACTGAGAAGCGTGTGAGCCAGCCCCCCACACAGGCTGACCCATGACCTGTCAGGAGGGTCACTGACCATCTGTGTTTTCCTGTGCATTTCTTCACTCTTTGATCTCTTTTCAAGGACCTTGTTCAAAGTAACAGAGACATCAGACATCTTCTATGCTTGATTTCTTAAAACTTCAACACCACTAAAATGCTGTCAAGAAAAAACACTGAGTGAAGAGACATCTTTATATATCACATATTTCTGTCCCTCACACCTATGAAAGCAATTAAGCAAAATTTTAATGAAGGCTAGACCCTTGGTCCCAGCTCCTTCATGACCTGTACTTTATCTGGTATCTTTCTTGGATGCAATGTGTGTACATTTACAGCTCTCTTCTCCCTGGAGAAGAGACAGCTTGGGGGAACCTCATCAAAGCCCACTGCTTTAAAGGTAAATACAGAAAGGTCAGAGGCTCTTTCTTCACAAGGAGTCACACGGAGAAAGCAAAGGGCAACATTTGTCCTTGTACAAGTTGCACAAGGAGAAGTTTTGTCTTGACAGAAGAAAGACATTTTTACAGTTGTTCACTGGAACAAAATGCCCAGGAATGTGCTAAAGCTCCCTCCACTTGAAGTTTTCAAGATGCAATTGGACAGGGTGCGAGATAATTTTGTCTAGAATCCCTGTCCCACAAAAATTTGGACTACATAATCTTTCAAGGTCCTGAGCTACTCTAGGAATCTGTAATTCTAAATATGATTTTTGTATTAA
The DNA here is from genome assembly GCA_013398015.1 of Oreocharis arfaki. Lineage (NCBI taxonomy): Eukaryota > Metazoa > Chordata > Aves > Passeriformes > Paramythiidae > Oreocharis > Oreocharis arfaki. The sequence continues at coordinate 649,377 of VZRR01003436.1, read as the reverse complement.
ATATATTCATTCTGTGATACAAAAACAAGACACTAAAACTTAGCTAGTTTTTCAGCTATTTAAAACTAACAAACCTGGAAGTTTGTCATATTTAAAATATAGTTCGGGGATAAGATTATCATTGATTGAACAGACGATAACATCTCTGAATTATTCTTCTGAATAGTCATATCCTTCAATTTATTTCACTGTCAAGCAGAGCCATATTCTTGTTTCTTTCCTTAGGCAAAAATCTGCCAGATATTGAGTACTCTTAGATGGTACCTAGAATTTTCAGTTCTTACCAAGGGGGTTGAGTGTACTCTTCATTTCTCAAGTTTAGATGTTGTGCGAGTTAGAAGTATTCCTTCTTAGTTTTCACTCTCTCTCTTTCCTCAAAATATTTAGTTTTTTATGGAATCAGAGTAAGGCACATCAGTCAATTGCACAAGTCATACAAACTGAAAATTTTATTCAGTAGCAGAGCTAATCATTCATAAGGGCATTGTTTGGGGTTTTTTTTCTTACAGCTACCACAGGTCAGCATTTCACAATAACTGCGTGATAAAATTTCACCTGACAAAAATTCTTTTTTTGTTTTTGTCAGTGCAAATTTATGATGAATACAGATAATTTTAGAGATATTCATAGAAGAATTCTCATTTGCTATGTAACAGGCATTATCCTAATCTCAGCACATTTAGATGGCTTATGGCTGAGATTTTACACAGAAATCTAACTGATATTATAGAAGTTTTCTACTTTGGAGATAGTGCACAATAGTACTTTTCAGTGCCAGATGAATAAAAATAATACATTGTTCCACTGTTTTTGGGAAAATATGCTTTTTCTGAAAAACGAGCAGAGCTGGATGAAAGAGGATTTATTACAGCTATGCTAAAACTTCCTTTATTAAAAACATGAATTCTAATAAATCTGAAAGAAGCAAGTTCCTACTTGACAAGTAACATATTTTGTAACTTCATCTTAAGTATTCAGAGAGTTTGTAGTCCAAAATCTGCAAACATTTACTCTTGCCAATCTTGTTTCTAAAAAAACCTCAAAAATAAAGAAGTAGTATATTCATATACTTGATGGTCAGGCCTCTGTTTTCCTGCATTTGAATATCAAGGGTTTGGATGTTACCATAAAATTGGTACTTAGATACATATTAGCTAATACTGAGCTCTGCTTTAAGGTAAAAATGTGGAGGGTAGAGAAGGCATAAGATATGCTATTATGTTAAACAACAGGTATCTGAAAAATCCTAAGCAGTGTCAGTTTTTTTTTTTTTTTTTTTCATATAAACATACAGGGCTGATCCTCTCTGGTCCTCTCAGTGTAATTTCAGCATCATTCTGTTTCTGTAGCTTTCACTGAGCAATGTCAGGAAATAAGTATACTTAAATTTACATTATGTTCATAATGTTATTTTTAAAACTCTCTGTTTCAATGAGAATGTGTAACACATTCCAATTATTTTGCTTTTCTCTTTGTGAATCATGTGCAAGGGAATGGGTCCAACCTACACAGATCTTTACCCTCTACGGTTCCATGCACCTTTGAAATAATTCATCAAGGACATATTTAGCACGGGAACTTCAGAACTCCTGAAAACAACTAAAAACTCCTAAATTAATTAAGTGTGTAATCTTCAGAGGCAGAACCAGCTTATTAAGAGTTAGGATGGAAGGAGAGAGAGAAAGGAAAACTGAACAGAGTTTTAGTGTGTTGTACATTGCCACTGGATTAGCTTTTGGTATGAAGCTATTCATCCCCTCCATTGAAACTATTTTCCTCTTTTTAGAGAATAAGTCGTAAGAAAAATCAGCTAGCATATAAGCAGTTTTCTCTTTTAGAAACCAAAATTATACTCTCTTCAATGGGAGTGGGCAGTGATGAATGATCAATGGAACCTCTAAATTTTTCTGGACTGAGATCAAGTTTGTTGGACAAGTTTAACCTGCAAGGTTACAGTTCCCAGTACTAAAATTCATTTCAACTTGTTCTGTTCTGCTCACAGAGTTTATCTGGGGTTTCCTTACTTAAACAGTTTCTCTAATGTGTGTTCCTGTAAAACGTAGCCTTAGAGATGAGACACTTCTGGCTTACTGTGCTCCTCTACAGAAAAAAAGAAAAAAAAAAAGACGAAGCAGTTTCAAAACTCTGGATATCACTGGTACGTGATAACATAAAGCTTGAGCTACTGTACCTAAATTTTACTGAATGGAGATTAGAAATTTAAAAAAAAAAATCAAAACAAAAAATTAACAAAAAGAACCAAACAAAAAACCAAACAAACAAAACAACAAAAAGCAAACAAAACAACAGAAAACAAACAGAACCTCCCCCAAAAACGCAAAAATCTTTATTAATTTATTCCAATGGAAAGCGTATAAAAAATTCTTTAATGTTCACTCATTTAGAATGTCAAAGATGAAAATGTTTTTTTTCACCTTAATACCTGTATTCTCTCAAATGTCCTTGGAACTTGGCTGTACTTTGAACTGCATGTGTCAGACGTTTTTTTCTTTGGTGTCTCTGAGGATTCAAAAATGGAAATTAATTGAAGCTTACACACAACATTTTCTGTTGAGCTACTCAATATGTCTGAGTGGCATGATGGGATAGCTTCCATTTTTCTAAAGCTGTCTGTTAAATAACTCAATTTGTTTTGGACATAGTGTATTTTTTTAGAATTAATTATAATTTCTCTCCTTGACTGTATAACCTTACTACATTAAGAGACTCTGCCTAGTGCAATTCAATTGTCTGTCTGCCTCTAGTAAGAGGACAACATGAAAACATGAATGTATGCTGATGTCAGGGCCTATGAACACAGAAAGTTACACTGTTTAGAGATTTATTTCCAGGAAAACTGCCAACTTTATATATCTGACCAATTTCTATGCTGTTATTTCTTAAAGGAAAACAAAGAGCTATTTAAAAAGTTAAAATTTCCTATGTTAGGCATTTTGTTATTTGATTAACTTAAAGAAAAAGCAGTGTCATAAAAAGGGCAGATTAGTCAATGGTTAAAAAATGTAATGTGTTTTCTAAACTAGAGCCTTGATTAGGCATTTTTTTGCCGATTATCATGGAGAGGCCGTTGGTCAGTATTGTATCATAATTCGCTTGATTCACAGCATTACATAAAACATTCTAACGTCACAATACATGCCAGCTTAAGACTGTGTGTGTTCATTTGAATGTACTCATCCGAATATCTGCTAACTTTAGGTCTTTTTTTCAGTAAAGATCGGGTGATTCTCCCGTTTCTGCAAATGTTCAGGACTGTGGCTTTCCATTCTCGGAAATGAGCTAAACGGTTTTCCTGTTAGCTGTTTCTCTTCAACAGGATGGTCGCTTCTGGGCCATCAATTCTGGCAGAAGTATTGGCCTGTCTCTTTCTTGGGGATGTCCTTGAATATGATATTGATTTATAACACTATGAGCAGTTGCTAGAATGAAGGAGAGTGTGAAAGAATAAATGTACAAACATAATCAGGGGTTTCCATCTAAAAATATTTATTCCAGCTCCTCAACAATAACAGTTAGAAGCTGTCTGCAGTCTAGCTTCTGAAAATAGCTATGTGATTTTGTTTATTTCAATTGGACTATTGAAACCAGGTACTCCTCAAAGTGAATAATGACACAGTCTGGGCTTCGGCAGAGTGATATGCATTAAAATTTTGTAAAAAATATAATTTGTCATGGAAGACTCCATCATGTCACACTTCAAAAAAGCTGATATGTGGCAGATATAATGTGGCGAGTTCTGACCCTCTCAAGGATCCAAGCCTCACAATGCCTGAAAGAAGGTGTTTTGTTTAAACACAGTGGCTCAGAACGTAGAATTGTGGTCTTCCTAGGATTGGTCAATAGAGAGGGAAGCACCTATGAGGAGCAATTCAGAGATCCTAAGAACCTCTCTCACTGACTGTATGCCTCCGTAGGGCTACTTTTAGGACCTACTGTATCTCTTTCGCCTTCTGTCTTTGGCCTAATAATTCTTACGTGCTTCAATATTTATCTTTAAGGTTATCTTATAGGAGCTTTCTGGGTTTCAGGAGGGTTTGGTTTAGGTGTGTTGCCTAATTTTTTTTTCTTTTCACCTAATTTTGAGGGTAAAGTCTCACTTTATGACATGTTTAAGAAGAAGTTATTTTTAAGATTTGCCAATCAAATTTTAGTTGAGACAAAGTTGAGATCTATTTAGCAAAAAGCCAACAACAAACAAGAGTGACATTTTCTGCTGCATTCTGCCTTCAGGAGAACTTGAATCTATAACAGCTTCAGAATATGTAAATGATCTCTAAAAGCTTTAGATATGAATGAAACAAGGCATCGGGTCACCAATTCACTGAACAGGTATTTTTTCCTCTCTTCAGCAGTGTGGAATTTTTCTAACAATAAAGTCTTAACAACTGGAAATGATGTTTAATACATAAAATAGTGATATACAAATTCTATGCTGCTATCTCAGAGAAAGGCAGATCATTTCATAAATATTAAAACCTAAATGGCAGTATGTAGTTACAACTAAACTGAACAAAGACATAGGCCTATCCTTGAAAGAGAGGTAAAAATGCGGTATTGCAAGAAATATATGCTGTATCAATAAATCTTTTCTTGTAATCTTGACTTTACTGCAGTGTAGAGTTTACCTGAAAATCAGTCTATTTGGCATTTTTATTACTGTTGTGCAAATGGAAAGAGAGTAAATGAACCATTTTCTGCCTTTACTTTCTGTGTAGAGTAATGTTTCATTTTTCCATTTGGCTGTTTTTGTTGTTTTGGTTTTTTTTTAATCACACAGATGCTTACCCCTTGATATCTTTGAGACTGCAAGTATTAGTTATGGCAGATTTCTGTTCTACATCCATGGAAACTTTCCTACTATAGTATAAAAACCACAACAAGCTGAGCTGATGTAAATAAAATTTTGTTTAAATGCTTACTGAACACACTGTAATGAAGCAATCTGTGGCAGTTCAGGAATGTCGAGTTACAGAATTTGCCTACCTGGTAGAAGGCATAAATAATCACTGTATTGCCCATCCTTTCCCCTGCAACTACTTGGACAGAAGATTAGGAGATCTAAGAGGAAAAAAAAAAGGGAAAGGAAAACAAACTGCACATAATACAAGTGAGTACTTTTTTGTACATGTTTAATATTAAAGCAACATCTATATTTAGTTATTGTGATCTATTTGGAGAGGAATTATGTTTAAATGGGGTTTTTGTGAACATGAAATTATAATATATCCCTTGTGCACCATGTCTGAAGCAGACAGCCAGCTTAATTGTGTGTAGTACAATTGTTCAAATCCATCTGGACAAACTAAATGAATATTTTCCTTCCAGACATATTAGGAGAAATGAGCTAATAATATTTATCCTTTAATGCAGAATAAAATTGTAATTTGATGGAGTTTTGTTCACAAAAACTGTTTGTATCAAAATACAAGTATTTTTGCCCCAGAAACATTGACTTTTACTTGATTTGATAAACCATGCTCTCTGAAAGAAAGAATCGTTGGTAGTTTTTACTGACATATGTCTTCATAATTTTAACTCTTGTCTTCAAAATTATGGAATTTAAAAAGGAATGTTTTAGAGCTGAGAGAGCAAATACACTTTCTGATCATTGCCTCTGACAAGAATGGCTTAGATCTTCTCTAAATGATAAAATTTAAATTAAATTAAGAACCTGTACATCAAAATAGATATTTTGCCAGCCTCAGCCCATATAGTTGAGGAAGGAATCTCTTAAGCAATGTGTAAGAGAAGAACTAAATTTCCTAATGGTCAAGAAAAAGCTACAGGTAGTCAAGTCAAATTGCATGAAAGAGCGATTACTTGATGCATAACCAATAAAGTTAAATCCCATGCTTAAATAAGGGACTTAGCTGAACATGAGCTATGTAAATGTTTTAAAATGTTTTGTCTTGTAGTTTTTACTAATTTTCTATAAGATATCATCTATTTATTTAATATAATCTACATTTATATCTCTTTGTAAAAGGAAAACTGTTGATTCATACTCAGAAAAAGGCAGGTGGTCATTTGTGATTGACATTAACACATGCAGCAGATGTACCCCGAATAATGCAAAAATTGCCAAAACACCATTCAGCTTGTTTCTTCCTGTAATTGAAAGGTAACCAGTGCAATACTCAATGCTGATAAATAATAACACAGGGTTTGCTAAATCCAGTTCATGTTAATGAGTTACTTCACTCATGACACGCATGCAGTAATGTCACAAAACTGTGTAATGGATGGTAGGTAAAGGCCTGAAAAATAAGGATATATCTTTATTAAGAGTGGGATTATGGTTTCTCACGGGAGTCAAGGACTGATTCCTGTTTTAGCTTTGATGATCGTACCCTCTCCCTCTTCCTCTCCCCTCCATGCTCATCATGAAGTGGTTTTCAAACATGTCAAGAACAGTACATTTTGCTATACAGGTGTTACTGTTCTTAAGGTGAAACTAATTTCCGTGTGAAACGCAAATTCAGTTCAGTGTCTGCCTATTGTTGATGAGATATTCTGGGAACATTTATTTATGGTAATATCAATTACTTTTAATTAAAATGTGTAAATCAATTGCATAATTTAGGGCCAGTATATACCTGAACATAATATACTTGGGAATTAATTTTAAGCTGCTTCACTTTCCTCAAAATATCCTCTCCCATCTTTGAACCTTTCCGTATGATTAGGAGCTGAGTAGGAAACCAACAGAGACAAGGCCCAAGGGAAACATACTTGCCTAGCTAATCTGATAGATTTGACAAGAAATGAGATATTGTCAGTTGTCACCTGACAGAGGTGACAGAACTTTTATTTTTCTGGGTGGGAATATGTGTGTGTGTCAGTACTTTGGGGTTTCATTTATTTGTTTTTATTTTTATACTTTTTTTACATTTTAAATACGAACTTAAAAATTTGAGCCAGAGAAACATTTGTGACAGGATCAAAGCTTTCCCCTTGTCCTGCTTCCTGTGCAGCATAGCAATCCAATCCTTTGCCACAGGGATTCAGAGAAGACTGTACGTGAGATATATCTCTGTATCCAAGCAGGCAGACAAGCAGGATGCACTGGCATTATTTTCACTTTCCTCTTTTGCCTCAGGACACCTCGTTCTGGTAGATCCAGCCTGGGAACACAGAGCCTGCCATGTGCCCTGGGAGCAGCAGCAGTGGGAAGAGCTCATGGCAGAGGCAAAGCTCCCTGCAGTAGCTGGGAGAAGTCATCACAGAGACACCACCAGGAACGATGCTTAGAGGCTGTTCCCAGGCATGAGAGGAGTAAAATATCTGTTCAGTCTACCTGGTTACAAACAGCAGCCTGAATGGAATTCTGACTTCTTTGTCCCCACTTACGACCATGTAGAGTAGAAGAGGACTTGCCCCTGAACTCAGTTTGTTTTGGGAACTGTCAGCACTGTGGGATGCTTCCAGAGTGGTTCTCTGAACTACCTCCACCCTTTTTCCTATGGAGAAAGAGCCACAGTGTGCTCCACTCTTGCACCTGCCACATCAAACACATCTCTACTCACTTCTGGTTCTTTTTTCTCCCAAATAATGTGTCTCGGGTTTGTTTTTAACTTGCAACAAGGTCTGATGCATATTGTCATGATATTGATCCTGTTCTGTTGGAACTTTGAAAAATTAGAAGTACAAGGCAATTGAAGAAAAATATTGAATTCCCTTTCAATTCTTCAGGTCTGCAGGAGTTAGGAGTGTAACAAACGCAAAAATCACATATTTGTTAAACCCTTTTCATGCAGATGTTAAAGTGAAGCTGACATTCTTCAATAGCTATAGTTAAAACTTAAGAGTCAAGAGAGCGAATACACTCCCTAAACATTGCTGCTGTTATCCAACAATGCTGTGGAAGACATAGCAAGAAGTCAGATTTCCTGATTCCAATTCCAGTGTTGTATGTACCAAAATTCCGTGAAACAAAGAACTCACATCCTAATATATTGGATCCATAAAACTTCTTGAACAACAATGTCTTTCATGAATAGTATCTTTAATTCTATTTCACATACTCTGCTGCTATCAGTGTTGTACTTAATCATGTCAATGTTGCAGCATATTATGGTTTTGCATTCTGCATTTCTGTGTCTAGACATGCTATATTGCATTGCATTTTGTATCAAGAAGATTTATTATGACAAGGCTCCTTATGAAGCAATTAAGCATAGTGCTGTGCATCATAAATATGAAGTGAAAAGTCAGAAAAGTGGCATGTCACATCAAAAACATGTACATGCACTTGCCAAACAACCAGTCTGGCTTAGAGGAGATTGGTCCTTTAAAGCATTTTTCTATCTGTTGTTTCACAGGCACTGAAAATTCAATATCAGAAATGACCTGTGATCTAGCTCAATCACCACCATTTCTGGCCATCAAAAGGAATGGCGATTATAATGAGAAATGTTGATTAAGAAATTATAAATGAACATTATTCAGAATGACCCCCCTTAAACATATCCTGGTATCTCAACATGTGTCTGGCCATAGGCAGTGCTTAGAAGTCCAGAGTAAAAGTGGCAAAAGAGAAAAACTATTTTTTTTTTTAAGTGGAGTAAATATATGAGGCCAGCTGTGAAGCAACATCAGATGTGTACCTATCACCAAATGTACCAACAGCACACAGATGTGAATGTTCACCCAGATGTGTAAATGGACACATCATGGAGACAAGTGTATGAGTCTTTCAAACAGCCAGAGAGGCAAATCCAGCACATAACTGCATTTATAGTTTACCAAATAGACTTTCATGAATGAAAAATCAAAATGATTACGTACTTGAGTTTAAGAGAAAGCAAAATAATTGAACCTGTTCATTTTTGTTCTTAATTTATTGTGTTCTATACCGTAATGTTTGTTTTTTTTTTTTTTTATTCTGTGCAGAAAATAAGTCACCCTTTGCTCCTGGTTGTCCTGAAATATATCTTCTCTGAACGCTTCTGTCTGTGGGTCTGGATCTTCCTGGCTTCATTTAGTTGTCAGTCTTGAATGTTTGCAGTGGCTATTAGTGCACTTCAGCCACAGAATAAAAAGATGATAGATTTCATTTGCTCTTAAAAATACTGTTATGCCCCATAAGAGAAAAATCTTTGGTAGAAGGCAATTCATATCTCCTTATGGCATCCGTAATAGTTTAGAGCTATAATAATTTTGCTTTCACCTGGTGAAAAGGCCTACTGGGTGAACAGAATTTTGTAATTAAACAGCATGCCAATAAACAAGAATTACGTTTCAGGGGGAAAAAACAACAAAAAACAACAAAAAAAAAAAACAGCAACAACCAAAAAATAAAATAAAATTTTAAAAAAGAAAAAAAAAAAACCAGAAAAAAACCCACCCCAAAAATTCTCCAAAGCCCAACCCAACAAACCAAAAAACCACGAAATGAAAACCAACCAAACAAAAACCCCACAAAACAAATGAACAAAGAAAAAAAAATCCAACGAAAAAAACAACACCTCCCTCCTCATCCCCCTGAAAATAAAATTCATCCCTCCAAAAAAAAAACAAAGCCCCCACAAACCCCCAGCAATCTTGGCATTTTCGCTGTAGATGGAAAAGCTGTTCCAGACAAACAAATTTGGCAGTATGGACTCTAAAAGCTCAAAATAAAAGAACTGGTTTCTGAAGAGAAAAAGATTTTTTACAAAAAAAATCTGAAAAATTCTTACTTCCCACCTTAGTAAGATCAAAAGTCTGGGAAACTGTACATACCTGAGCCTTGAAAAATCAAACTAAGATTTTAAACCTGTATTTTTTTAACCCCTGGATATCACTTCTTATCTGATTCCTTTGAAATGGTAATTTTATGTAAAGAACAGAATTTACCAAATGTTTCAGGAATAGAAGAAATCCTTCCCAAAATGCCAGGCACCTATAACAGCAAGAGTTATTAAGAAAGCAACAGAACATTTAATATGAATGTTGAAAATGCCTTCACTCCCATGAGCAGCAGGAAGGTGCGTGGAAGGACTACACTGCCAATATGCTATTGACTCCCAGCAGACAATTCAGTAACAAGGGAAATGTAATATAACTAACCTACCTGGGCTCCAGAAAATTACCTGGTATGGCTCCTTATGGGATATTATTTTCTAAATTAGGAGGTTAGAATAAGAGTTCTGAAATATAGCAGTAGCTAGGGAGTTAGATTGTGGTGAAATGACAGCTGGCTGGCAGACAGGAGGTCGCCAGGACAGTTTCTTAAGTTTGGGGCTTGAAATTTATCATTTTTAGTTTTTTTATTATTGGCCATGACACAAAAAAAGAATCAGGCTAATAAAATGTGCTGACAATGTAAAGCTGTAATGTCCTCTCCAGTGGGAAAGGGGATGAGAAAACCACACAGACAGAACTAGATGACCTTGAAGACTGAAGAAATATAGATGGGATGAGGTTCAGAAAATAATAGAATCTCTTAGGTTAGAAAAGACCTTTAAGATCATTGAGTCCAACCATTAACCCTGCACTGCCAAATACAGCAAAATTCAATATTATTGTGTGGAAGGTTGTGCACATGTAGATGAACAAGAAACGTTGTTAAGCTCATCAATTGCAAGTGTCAGTGAAGGAGGAAAACCCATAAAAAAATCCTTAACAATAGGATAATTATAAATCTGAAACAGTGCAATATTCATTATATATATAATATAAATGTGTGTGTTTATTTGTATTTTGCTTATATATATATCATATATGTAAAACTATATACAGTAGTGAATCAGTTGTTGTGTTTCAAGCGTAACAGGAGAGTATGCCATTGTTCAAGATAGTGTTAGAAATTAGTATGAACTGGTGCATACATGCAAAATCCAAACTGTTGTGGACTGACACACTATCTCTAGCTCTTAAATATTTGCTGTATTACCAGTATAACCACATACAGAGCTGAGTTCTCATGTTACTGTTCTAATTAGGACTGTTCCGTGCGTCACCTGCAGACCTTGGAATACAGGCAGATATAGTTTTTGTATATAGTGATGATCATTTTTTAGCAAAAAATAAAAATATCAAACCTCTGTAAAGATACAGAGAAAAGCTAGTAAGATCATCAGGGAATAAGGAAGCTATAGTAATGAAAATTAGCTAGCAACACAAAGACTAAAGAGACTAAATCTAATAAATAGATTGGGGCAATAAAACTCCAGGGAGAGAGAACTATTTAAGCTAAAGAATAACACTGGTACAGCTCAAATGGGAATAAATTGGCCATGAGGAATTTAGGCTGATAATTGGAACATGATTTAAAGCCACAAGAGTAATAAATTCCTGTAACAGTGTTCCATCAGGAGCAATGGGAGTAAAAAACCTCGAAGCACTTTAAAGTTGCAGTTTCACCAATGTATGGCAGAAATTATGTGAGGGAGATGTTTGGGGAGAAAGAGACTGAGCCTGACCCAACACACTCTTCATTTTAGGTTGTTTGGAGTTCAAATCTCAAGGCTTAAGTGCTTACCTGTCTTTACCTGAACTCTGAATGGTAGGATCCAGGTCTCTTGACTTTGCATTTCCAAACTTTTTGCTTAGCTTAGTACAAGACTTCAATGAATCCTTTTGGGTTCAGGCTGTAATAAATGAACATAATCTTTGCAAATGAGTCTAAGGTATTTGTGTTCTGGTGTGGTTCAGAGTTGGTGCTGCTAGGAGTCAGCAGTTTGCCACCCATCTTCCTTCACTTTTAGATATTGCCAGACTTACTACAATAATTTACTCATCTGACACTTCATCAGCTGTCAAATAATTATTTAAGCAGGAGAAAAAAAAAAACCAAACACCAAAATATCTTTAACTTAACTATTAGCCAGAAATTAGGAGGATGTTACCTGCCCATGCTTGTGTAAGGATTATGATAATTGATATATATTAATTGGTAAGAAATTTTAGTTACTGCTACAGAAGCAGTAATTTAACTAAATGGAGCATTGCTGGAAATACTGGCTAAAGGAGCAATTGACCAAGCTGGTCCTTTTGCCTTTGCAACATACTCCATCTTCTATGTAGGTGTGCCTGTTGTGTGAATCTCTGCCCTCAGTCAGCTGTTTGCTAAAAAAACAATTAGTTGCCAACCATTGATCAACATCTGGAACATACATAACTTTTTGAGAGAACATGGCATTTATCTCATTTATAAGGTATTGTAAATGAGTTACAAGTCATAGGGGCTTTGCCACATGCCTCTCATTTCTTTGTATGCAGAAAGCATTACAAATACAGCCTTGGGTACTGACCCAGGTCATGCATACAATGTGAACATTGTTCCAAGAAGCTGGTTCCAGCTCAGACATATTGTCTTCCTTGGTATATATTGCAAATGTTACTGTAAAAGTATGTTTAAAGTACAATGACAACTGTTTAAAAACTAGAAAGCACAGATTTGATTTGGGGTCTTTATAAGTGTAGTTTGACAGCGTATTTAAAAACAGGTTATATAACATACATTTTCTGCATCTTTGTGCTTCATTTAAATCTCAGGGTACTCTCTGAAGATGAAATAAATATATTTAGTCAGAGGCTAAATATCCAGACTAATCCTATCTCTCCTTTTGAAAAAATGCTTAGCTGTGATAGAGAAAGAGACGAAAACCTCTAGTTTTCTGCTTGTGTAATTCTCCTCTCCAGTATAATTTAATAGTTGAACCTTAAAATAATTAAATTATGTAGGAATTCAGTTCAGGTAGAGTGAGGTAAAACAAGCTACTTGCATGCTTAGAAACACATATGCTGGTAAGATTTGCTGAGCTCAGTTTCTAAAGCAATTTATCTACTTTGTTCAATGAGGCTGAAGCACATGTGAAATAAGATTTAGGTTGTATAACAGAAGCAGATTTCAGGATCCTATTTTTCTTTTTTTTATTATTATATTTCAGCATGCAATTTTAACTTTTATATAATTTGCTTGGTGCTCAAATAGCAAACTGAATTACAGGTTTGTAAGCAATCAGAATTCTTATGAGACTTAGTCATAAGTTATACCAGTTCAACATGTATCTGAAAAGAAAAGTTTGTTGTTCATTTTTTTTTTTTTGATAGAAAATTTGTATAGGAATTAAATTATACTATAAAATTAAGTTACAACATAATTTTCCTTATGCTTTTAATTTTAAACATTTCTTAAAAAGAACACATTTACAATGTGACCTAATTAATTTAGAAACTATTTCTTGAAAAATTTCTATAACAGCAACAGATGGCAAGAAGAAAAAGAACAACAAAATCCTGCTTTGGATATCATCCAATTTGACAAAGAACCAGCTGCTATAACAAGTGGTGTCAACATCTAAAATGTACTTTAAAATGAAACTCGCTTAGATCCATTAAATGCAGAATGCTTTAAGGAATAAAAGTTCATGGTTTGTTCTTGTTTATAACTATGCTACCTACTATTTTCTATATTTTCTGATGACTATCAACACTTGTCATATTAGCAAGGACAGAGAGATGGAAGAGTAACCATACCTACTTTTAAAAACAAAAAAAAAATTGTGTGTACTGTATGTGGTATAGACCAACATAACCAAAGCTATAACCTAATTTCATCTCATGACTTTCTTTCTATATGGGCTGATCAGAAAATATGTTTCAGATGCTTTTAGAAAATGGTAGCATTTATTTTCTTTATAGAAAAGGACCTTTAAGAAGAAGGCATTCAAAACATAGGTTTAATTTTTTTCCAGTTGTTATTTCTTTTGTATTACCTGATACAATTCTTTTCAGGATAGGTGAATGCCTAGTACTTTGGTTTTGGCTTTACACTAGAGCCTGCTTGTCTGAATAAAGCAGTTTACTCTCCTTCTGTTATGTTTTATTTTAACATCCTTGGGCTCTGTCAGGATATTGAAAAGTTTGACTAGAGGGAAATCACATTTATCTTAAAATCAAGAATTCTCTCATGCTTTTAAAGTGCAGCCCTGTACTGGGAGTTTTGTCCCAGAGGAAGCTCAGGAGCCATGAAAGCCCTCTAATCAAAAAGCAAAGAGGAAAACTCTGCCTAAGCCTCAGAGAAAGATGTCATTGCTCTGTGTAGCAGCCCATTGCTGGGCAGAAGCAGGAGCTGCTGACAAATGCACAAATGTAGTCAAATCCAAACGTGCTGGATGCCCTTAATGGAAAGGATCACCAATTCCCACTGCAGGTCAGTGACAGTGCTGGAAATTCAAGGCAGATATTTTGATTCTCAGACTTAGGAGTAATGTGACACTGACTTTCTTATCCTTCTTTGCCTATTTTACAGAAGATGGTAGAATGGGGATTTCATAGAGACAAAAAATGATCTGTTTCACTCACATATGTGCAGCAGAACATGTCGTAATTTGTTTTCCTACAAATTAACAACAGCAATCATGGAAGGACAAGGTTGCTTTCAGATCTTATAAGCAGTCCAAATTTCATAATCAAATTCTACATCTAAGGATTTCACATCAAAATGTGAAAGAAAACTAGTTCGGATCTCCACCAAAAATTCAGAAAGAAATCAGAAAGAACTAACAATTTTTCAGGAATTATACTGAAGATGAAAAGAAAGAAAATTAAAACCAGAAGAAACGTGAGATGTTACTCTTTCCTCCACTCATAGAAAACAACCTCTGTCAGCCTCTCTGTAGCAGCTCTTCACAATATCTTCTTTCTCCATCAGCTACTGAGTGCACTGTAGCATCTGAACACTGCGCTACTGACGGTCTGCACAGATGCAAAACTAGCTGGAAACTTTCAGAAAAAAAAAATTGCTATGAAACTTTTCACTTTATTAAAAGACAAAGATGTTGCATTTGAAATATCTCCAATTTAAGTTGTGCCTGGGAGCATGGACATCCGTCATTTCTGGGCAGCCCTTCTGTTGTGCTTCCTTTGGGTGGAGTGACCTTTCCTTTTATCTTGGAGCAGCCACCATGCAAACCCAATGCCACCAGGCAAGGAGGACACAATTACAGTGGTATTGTCTCTCAGCCTTGCCAGAGGTTGGAAGCACCTACAGAGTCACAAGAACCAAAGGTATCAGGATGTTCAGGCTCTTTGTTACAGAATCTGGGAGCTCGAGCCTCAGGAGTATGTCCTAGGCTTAAGGTCTGGGAATCACTCTACATATCCTTCTAAACAGCACTTCCTAGGCAATTTTTGACAGCCTAATTAGCCATTCAACTCACACTAACAGAAAAAAAAACAACAAATACAAAACCAAAAAATCAATCAAACGAACAAAAACCCACCCCAAAAAAACCCAACAGATTTTTTTCTATAAACTGGAGGCAGGAATTTTGTTGCCAATGTTTTCCAAAATTTCTGTTAACCAAGAATTTTTAAAAGATTGTGTTTCAAGCAGAATAAATCATCACCACTATTTCCTGTGTACCTGAAAAAAAAAAAAAATTCTAGTAATCTGTAAAGAAATGTTTTCTTCAATCTAACTGCTTTATATACTTACAGATACATACCCTTGGGATTTATACTGAACTGAGTAATTGAGAAGCAAAAAACACTTGCATATCTTATCTTTAAAATTATGGAGAAGATTTTTCTTGAAGACAAGAAAAAAGTCTCAATTATTCAGCATAGAAAAGGGAACAAAATCTGGAAAGAGTACATCATGGAAAATGCAAAGATGTATACTATGTTGTAAGACACTGCTCTGCAGGCAGACTGGGAAACTCGGAATTTTCTGGGCTAATGTTTCCTCAAGCAAGTCCACATAATGCTTTTTCAATATCCCTATCTAGTCACACCAGATCCGATCTGCTTGGAAGGCTCACACACGGAAAGGGTGTGGTCATTGCAAAATTTGTGTCACTTTATAGAGATTATTGCCATTTGCTGTGAGCAGCTGTTTGGTACAAGGAGACAGAGATCAAGCTAAAGAACAAGTGAACTGATCTTTAACTTCATTACCAAAACTAATGGCATGATTTTGATAACTTTCGTAATTGTGTACTGGGTTTCCTTATTTCCACTGGCTGGAATAGCCATTCAAATTATGTCAAAGGAAAATACTTCACCAAATCCAGGTACAGGCAACCAAAGTATTTTGTACTTAGGTGAAGTTATAAGAAAATAAAGGATTACTGCAGAACAAGAATAAGTGGTGAAAACTCAGCCTTAGTGGAAAAACTTAAATTTTTCTCTGCTCCAATCCTTTCAGTTGCAAACACAGCATCCCCCTCTAAGTCAACTCCCAGCTCCCTTAGAGAAGTTAGTGACTTTTCCTGACAAGAACAAGTGAGAGAGCACCAGTGGGATTCTTTGAAAAATGTGAAATCTTTTTACTACAGCTACTTGGGGGAATTCATTATCAGCTTCATGCCTTTCCTCTAACAACAGTCTTCCTTCAGGGGAGGGAATCTTCAATATATTGCTGAAGTTGTGGTAGGTCCCTCAGTGACTGAGTGCCATACACTCTGAGCCAATAATTGAAATATCATTTTAACCAATCTTACCAGACGAGCTTTGGTTCTCAAGTTGATACCTCAGTAATTATCATAGGCATAAAACTGCAGTATGTTATGTACATAAACCCCTTTCTTAATCCTTTTATGTGTCTTAGTTCATTGGGTTTTTTATCTTCTTCCTTCATCTCCATATTTATATGGTTTGCTTTGATACAGAATTATCTGATATCTGATGCAAAAATGGAAAAGGTAATATATGAGAACGTGAAGCATTATATACTATACATAAATCCTGTTTCTTTATTGTATTAAAATGATAGCAGAAAACAGTTTCTTTTAGAATCCCGATAAGTTTTAACATGCAAATCAAATCTCAAATGACCTGATCAAGACGGAAAAATTGATGTAGTATTCCTTTAATAGCTTGTCAGATAGGTGGCTAGTAAAAAACCTACAGCCAGGACCAGAACCCATAAAAAGAGACCCTGTGTGTCCAAACTATGGGAGCTGGTGACGGTGCTCTGTTTCCCAGTTTACCACCAGAATCCAGACAATCTCCAGTGTCTGTGGCCTTTAACTACACCTGGCCCTTACCTCCTGGCAACTCTGTGGCACTATGCTCCCAACCATGGAAGTCTCGAAAACAAGAAAGACCTACAAATATATGGTAGAGATTAAATAGTAACTCACCATTATTTAGTAACTTTGGTGGGGAGGTGGGGGCAAGGAGGGATGAGAGGAATGGTGTAAAGGGCATCTGTATGACAACCCTTCAGTAGATCTGATTAGTAATATACATATATATATGTATATTTTAAATTTTATTTTCTGAACTGCCTTTTTGCAAGTAGAGTGTGCACATCAGATCTTGGTGACACCAGGACCTATGATAACCTTGCCCATCTAAATTGTGGGAGGAAATATGTAGGATACCATCTTTTTGGCTAGAAAAAGTCCTTTACTTCCAGGTACTTCCCTTGCAAATACATGGCTGGGTGAGGAACAGGAACTCTTTTTACAGTCTCCTCCACTTTTCACGCCACCTAGTGCAGTGCTGAGAATTAATTGTGTCTATACAAAGAATCATCCATTTTGATTGCAATGCTAAAATGCCTAAGTACAACAACCTTTAACCAGCTGTTTTCACAAAAGTAAATGACTACTTATTATATTCTTTATAATTAATGAAGACCAAAGTACTTACTATGATGAATGCCAATAAATACCCTCTAATATGCACAAAAAAATTCCCATTTACATTTTAATGAGATTTGAAATGTTAATGAAAGGAGTCTAGTAATTAACTTGGTGAGTGTCTCAAATAAAAGTGAACTTTGTTAGATGAATTAATATTAGTTCCTCATTAGGATGCTCTAATAGGTAAAAATAATTAATGTTTTAGCTAATATTCTGAAAATAAATAAGTATTTGTTCACAGTTTGTCAAATATTTCTTAATTATAAACAATGAGCTCATCAGTAACACGTGACCTTTCAAATGCATTCCATATGTAATACAAATAACAATATTCTTAACACACCATTTTTTAGTATAGCAAAGAATTTTAAGTAATTTTTTTTTTTAAAAAACCCCAATGACACAACAAATCTTTGTATTCATTTGCTTCCCATTTGGCTTCTTGACAGATGCTGAAATAAGGCTCAGCTGAAACTCTGTTATTTTTATTAAGATGTCTAATGTAAGCTCACTAAAGATAAATATGAGCCCAACTATCTTTCTGTGAGAGATTTATGGCATCCAGTAGGGAAATTAATGTCCACTACAGTTACCTATTTTCATCAGTAAATATTCTGTGAAAAGTGCACTTTCTGAGTGCTTTCATGTGGGGACATGTAAAAGGCCCTGGATTTGCCCCATAGACACTCACCAATGGGAGACAAACAAAAGAGAATTCAGCCATTTGTACATCTGAACAGCTCACTGCCAAACTGACTTGGAATGGGAAAAAAGGGAAAAAAGTCAGTATTTTTGTTGGATTCACCTATCACTCCCTCCCAAAGATTTTTTTCCTAGGTCGAGCATTGACAGAAAATTTTGAAGGATTTCTAGGGTTGCACAAACTACTGGATTAAATATTAGACGACAGATGCCACAGACCTCACTTATTCACATCTCAGTAAGAATTTGGTGAAATCCAAACAAATTCTAGGACTATTTCCTAAAGAAAGTTTAAAACATAAAGGCCACATTATGAATACATAAAAATGCTAATTCACACATACATTCAGGAAGGAATATACACAATTTACTGCAATGCCAAAACAAAATTTATAACCACTGTTTCAGCCATTTATCTTGGCATAACGGTATATTTATAGCCAAGATGTTTAAAATATAAATTGTCCTCACTTCTCCCCAAAATGAATAAATAAATGAAACATTCGACCTTATATTGAAACAATAGTTTGTTACAACACCCTGTATACATAGTTCCCATAGCTTCTTACTTAACAAGGTTGCTGATCCTGAAAATACAGAAACACATGTAGCTCCAAGGAATACATTGATAGGCATATTTGTCATGTTCAGCCTCTGATCCACAGAAGTGAATCCAGTGGGCTGGCAAGGCTTAACACGCTCTGGAGCACTCAATCCCACTGGCAGTTAACAAATAGTTCCTTGTGAAACAGTTGTATTGAAAGGTCACAGTAAACCTTTTGTTCCTGTTACATTAACCTCATAGCTTAGTTTGCTTCTGGGGAAGGGAACAAGGAATATATATCACTGGGCCTGGCTATTTTTCACAGGCCAGTGTGATTAGATACCTCTGTATATCTGTACACATCCTGCACCCGGGTTGATTGTCATATCTCTGAAGTCATATGGAGTGCTTTCAGATTCTGCCACTATGCCCCCTAAACAGGTACACAAATCACCAATCTGATATTAATAGGTGCTTTCTCTAATGGGTGTTTTCTCCAGTTCAGTTTATAAAATTAGTCATACTGTGTTTGCTGGTTGCAAATTTCTGCTTAAATTTGCAAGACTGCACTGAAATTCTAGCAACTGTTTCAGAAGGAGGCACACAAACTGCTTCTACTAACAGGGAAAAAAAAAGTCTGTTTGTTTTAAATTTTTCATTGCTTCCTTCTATTCCTTCTCTGTGGCTAAGAGATTGCTTCTGAAAGCCACATCTGCTCTCTTCTTTCCAGACAGCTGAAACTACTCTGCACTAACTGCAATGTTCAATAAAAGCCTGTAGTATGGAAAATTATCATCAAGTTGCTCATGAAAGCAGGGCTTTTACCATCCTGAAGATACCAGGGAGTTGTGACATTGGACCAGCAGATGAGGTCTTACATGGCTATGAAGATTTCTATGTAGTTTTCACATGGCAGACATTTTCCCTTCCAGGTGGAATGCTCTGTTTCATGGGCAGTGCAGCAAGCATGGCAGTGAGACCAGCACTGGGATTGCTCACTATTCCTCACCGATGAGTGGTGTCATGAGAGGTTCCGAGCAAATCAGCAAGTGCTACCACTGCAGTGGCAGCAGTAGGCAGGAGTGCAGCAGGCAGGAGTGCAGTAGCAGCACTCCTTGTGCTGTTGAAACATCAGTGAAACACGTGGAACACATGTGGAACACACAGGGGGCGCTGTGGCAGTGTGTGTTCTGAAAATATCTGTGACATTTAGCATTTTCAAATCTTATAAGTCTGCTGGGCAATTACATGGTGTTACTCTCTTGTGATGGTAAACCTCTTGATTAAGTTCTATATGGGATGCTTTGGAACTTCAAAAGAATGAAAAAAAAAAAAAAAAGATGTTAATGCTAATTAACCCCTGTTACTACCAAAGCTATTTTACCATAGAAGAGATCAACCTCAAAGGTAAAAGTGGCCTGAGGGAAATGACTTCCTATTCCAGCAACAAACCATGAGCACACACTCCATGGGCAATATATGCTGAAATGAGTTTAAAGTATTTAAATTGAATCAAACACAGATATAAATCAACATTCACCATAATGTGGGAGTAAAACACCCATGTGAGGTGGTAAGAAATGGAAATACAGCAATTGTGACAATAGTGACCAGACTACATGAAAAATTGCAGTTTTTATCAATGAACAGCCGATGTTATATTGGATGAAGATATATATTCTTTCTTGCTTGACTTTTAGAAACATAAATGTGTTACTATTGATAAGGAGAAGTTGGAATAGTACCTAATATTTTAATAAGAGATTTCCAACATCTTTTTCTCTATACACATAAAAGTAAAAATGGTTGGAAAACAATAAAAGTGACCTACACATTACAGGATTAGTCTTGACAGATCCCCATGCTTAGCAGGCCTGTTCTGCTACAAATGCAAATAGGTAATTACAAAGCATCCAAGGCTTGCTTACTGATCTGGCAACACAGCAGTGATTTGGCTTTGAAAAAAATCAATCCTATCAGTTGAAAGGGAGCAGGAATTAGCTGTCTCGAACAGTCACTCCTGTAGCAATGTATATCACTTTCTGCATGATCAGAATAGAAGTCCTTTTTTTTTGTCTCCCCTTGGTTAACAGCAGATGCATCCTTCTTTTTTTATTCCAGCTTCCCAACTCTCTGCTTTTCCACTGAGTGATGAAAAATGCAACTCAAGCAAGAAAAACAACAGCTGGAAAAGTGTGACTAGGAAATGTATAGTTCTCCAAATTTTTCTTCCCAGTCCTTGGGTTAACATTGTCCTCTGACTAGAATGAAAAATGTCCAAAACATACTGCCACTATTTGACTTTATTTATATATTTTTTTTTTTCATCTGGCAGAGGACACAAAAAGACCAGGAGAAAAAGGAGATGAGACCCACGCTCTACCTTCTCAGAAGGGAAGAGAAACCATCAGTGGGACTGGCTCTTTTTTAGAAAGAGATGCCTCCTCCTCCTTTTCCTAACCAGGAGGGAAAGGAGACCTTGTTACAGGCTTCCACAGGTTTTCCAGAGCACAGCAGAAAAAATGAGCTCATCAATATTTTCTCCTATCCAAATGCTCAGGCATTTAGGTGTGGTAAGCCAGGTAGCACAGTCCAGAAATTCAAGGCATATCTTGCTGTTTGATTTTGGATGTGACTCTTGCTAAAATAGTATTGTATTTTGAAAAGAACACATCATCCCTTTTTCTGCTCCAGGAGCAATCATGTCACGTCTTCATAATTTGATATTATAATGACAACTGGTGAGGTCTCCATGACTCTTTTATCTTTATTAACATGGTAGAGCAGTTAATACATCACCTCACCAAAACCTTGATGTAAGAAAGTAAGGTACTGCATGAAATATTGTTCATATGATTGATACTTTGCCTAGTAGTGATCTCTCTTTATGTATTAGTAAAATATAGAGAAATCAAACTAAAGGAAATTTAAATCAGTAGAGAGATAATGTAAAATAAAAGGGATATGTAACAACTTAGCTGAGGAAAAAAAAATATTTTCAGGCTTGGAATTAAGGTAGCATAGTAAAGCCAACTTTTGTATCCCTAAAATTAAAACCAGTCAAATTCTAAGAATTTGCTCTGAAAAGAAATTTTAATTTTCATTGTTTGAGCCCTTTGAAATGTCTTTTTTTTCATTTTATTCTTAATCTCTATCTTTAAATTTCATGTTTTCATCATACAGACCGCATTGCATAGTAATAATTTATAGTATTCTGTTCCAGAAAGATCTGTGGAGCACATGAAAAAGTCTTCAGAAAAACTAGCACGAAGTGCTTTTGGCTTCTGTTGCCAGTTCACCATTCTTGCTTAAAGAACTCACTCAAACTCCAATTCACTGGGTATCTTTCACGTTCTCCACTTCTAATAAAGCAGAAGAAGAGTGGAAATGGAGGACAACATGTTGAGAATTACTGTGTTTACACAAAGCATTTTTCCCCATTGATTTGCAGTGACTGGTATAACTGTGAGTGTAATTCCATTCCCAGTATTTATGTGGTTAGCATAGAAGTTCCTCTGTCAAATATACTTTTCCAGAGTGGGTAGGAAGATTGGAGGAGACAATAAATTGTCTTGATCTCTTTGGCTCTTGAGTTGTTTTCAAAGCTAAAGCAGTTGCTTCCTTTCAACAGCAATTGCTACTTTAGGAACTAGGAAATCTAGCATTTCTCCTCTTGCCTATTTGTAGGAAAACTTCGCATGTCTTCTTTCTCTAATTCCTAATATAATTGAGCATTTCTCAAAGATAAGATGCGCATACACATGTATGTAACTGTGTGTAATACATACAGACATAAACAAACCCCCAACCATGAGAATGCGGTGATGGTAAAGTAGCATTAACTGTTCTCACTCATGTTGCCATTTTCATCTTTAAGGCTTGCCAAATTTAAGATTTTATGGTTCATCATGAAATCAGCCCAGGAAATGCTACTTTTACCTGCATGAATAGTTTCATTGAAGTGAATGGGATTACCCACAGCAGTAAGCAGTGGCCTACTTTGTGTTTCTGTGGTATATTTCAGTCAAGTTTATGGGAAGTTTTAAAAGTGGGATGTGAATTACTGAGCCAAGTACTGAGCTGTGCTGCACAGAGCTATGAGATACTGCATCGTCCATATGCTAGAATAGAAAGAAGCTTGAAGTTATACATGTAAATAGTGCAGAATTAAATCTTAAATAAGCATGACAAATACAAGGAATTTCAAGCACAGTAGTCTTCTGTGTAAATTAAGAGCACTGCAGAATATATAGCAAACCCAAAATTAATTGTGGTTGTGCCCTCTGAAATGCTTCCTCTAGTACACTAAATGTTAATATATTATCAGCTAGATATACTGTCTCCAGTACATATATCATGATTCTTTTAATCTTTGCTGTGCCTGAACTAAGGCAGGAAGGTGTTCACTTCTATGAGTACTTTTAGGAAAACTTCCCTGTTTGGCCATCCAGGAGCCATTCTGGCAGCCACACCTTCACCACCTGGGCTGGGACCGCAGACCTTTCAGAGTAGGTGGCTTCACTGAGCTGACAGGTGCCCTGCTTTGCTGCCTACACACCCTGCACTCACTGGCAGACCAGGTTTTCTTGGACCCTAGATTTCCCATAGTAGAGTCTCAGATGCCTTGATCCTTCAAATAATTTAATCTTGGTGCAATAACAATAAGAAAATATCAGCTCAAGCAGGTGCCTCTGAGGAGGACCTCAAACAAAGGAAACCCTGGACTTTTCTACCCTCCCAGTCTAGGTACAGGAAGATCCAGAGTCCTCAGGTCCTGTTGTGTCTCTGAGCGTCCAAACCCCTGTCTGGCCCACAGGTCCCTGGGCCCATTCTTCTGCAGAGAGTAGGCACTTCATGGCCCCTTGCCTGAGGCTCCCACCCAGAGCTCAACCTGCAGCTGCACCCCAAGCTACCTGCACTGAATGTACTCCTCAACAGCAGTGAACCTCTTTATATTTCATTTCACAATAAAAGTCTAAGGAGTCTTTTTTGTTAAAAAAAAAAAAAAAAATCTTCAGGACACCATTGATAGCCAACACAGTAGGAGAAGAACTGGCAAAGCTAGAGTTAATTCCTGCCATAAATATGGTGAATCTACCAGTGCTTTTTCTGGTACTGTGATTTCACCTGTATCTGAAGTTTTAGTGATATAAGTTCTCTACAAAGAAGAACTGCATCTTAGAAGAATTGCTTCTCCAAGGGTTTTCCATTGGTTTAAATTCAAGTAGGGGTATGAGCTATTTAACAGAAAACAAATACCAAAAATAATGTCATTTTACTTATTTTGCAAAGTGGGGGACTTATTCTACATGCCCACTCTTGCTGTTCTTCAAATGACTGAGACTCCTTGCTGTCAGAAAGACACTACCCTGGATGCTGCAATATATCAGGACACAGCCTTGTTTATTGGTCTTTCGGATACTACTTTAGACACATTAATTATTAGAATTGTGTTTACCTGGTAGCTATATAATCTGAGCGTTTCAGTCGTATCTGTGATGTCTTCTCCACGTGCAACAGGTGATTGATTAGCTTTGACGTTTTTCTCCTGTGCAGTATGAGGGCCTATCTTGGCTGTTCATATGATGCCAGATAGACTATAATTGTTTCAAGACTTGACTTGAAAAGTCTATGCTTTCAAAATTGTTGCAAATAAACCCTATTTTTATTTGGAATATAAAAATAATAAAAAATCTCATCTTATTTTACCCTTCATTTGCACAGAGTATATTTTGTAACATATTTACATGATATGGCCTACCTCAAATACTGCAATAAAAAATATCACAATATTAACAATAAATTTACAAGAATGTTGAAGTATAAAGGTGGTCTATATAATTATTTTCTACATCCTCCCGGAATCATAGTCAACTTCTTGTACTTGAAAAATTCAGGAATGCCATAATGGAGAACCTAATTTCAAGCATTGTAGATGTTCACAAATAATGGCATTTGTTTATACTTCTCACAATATATGAATGAAATTCTTAATGATGCATTTTGTTGAAATCAATGATACTAACATATCAGCCATGGTAATGTATGTGCAGATAAGTGCCCATGTTCTACCCTTTATGAATCTTTGTGGATTCCTATGATTACCTTTACAACAAGCTTTACTGCGTCATGCTGCGCTTGCTGATGCATGTTATAAAATCACACCTACACATTTATATAGGAATTGATGTCTCAAACTAGAGTCAAAAGATGTGCATGCTGTTACAATACACTGCTGAATTGTAAATTATAAATATTAGTGAAGAAATAATGTTGACTTGTTGTAGGACTTCCCTTTAAAGAAAACCTTCCAGACACTACAATTTGTTCACATGAAGGACTTCTACTTCTTCCACTGAAAGAATATCAGATATGGTGTGAGATATTTTGTGATTACTTAATATATATCCTAGGTTTTGTTTTACTTTGTTAGTCTTAGTTATAATCCAGCTGGGGCTAATTTAAATAAACTCACTTTATCTGTGATAATAATTTTAATATGTAAATACAGGCAGAAAAAAAATACACTGAAAAGAATTGTACACAGTTGTATATCTGGAATCAGAAAACCTACGCACCTTAAGACTTGTTAGACAATCCATACTTCCAGAAAATAAGTACAAATGTCAACAGGATAATGAAATCAGTGATAGAGAGCTTTTGGATATAGAACAATGAGGCTATAAAGGATTTATACCTCATCACTACTGGGGAGAAAGGAGTACTGATATGAATGCCTGTCTATTATTTGAAAATATCTATAGCTTCCAGAGCTTCTGAATTTCAAATGGGTTGTTCAATTTTTGAAACAGTCAGCTTTAGGGCTCACAGGTAAAAAATTGTGTTGCCCTATACTTTGGCAAAGAATAAAAAAACCCCAAAACAACCAAACATTTTCAGGACAGTCTTGACTATTTTGTTCTGTTTTATAATGTTTCTTGAATAGAATGATACTTCAAGCTCCATCCCTCCTATTTTGTCTGCAGATTTAAAAAGAATAAATAATTTAATAAAGAAATGATTCCTAAATAATTTGATAATATCATTAAATTGATAATATTATACATTCATAATAAAAATGAGCCACAGTGCCACTTAATAGTTTACAATTCCAGATCCAGTGTTAGGACAATCTCCTTAAACAAAGAAACTTGGTTTATACTTTTACAGGCAGCCATTCTTGAAGGTTCCCTTTCTCTTTTCTTTCTTTCTTTCTTTTTTTTTTTTTTTTTTAACTGGAGAAATCTTAATCCTTGACATTATTTTCTGTACACCATCAAAATGTGCAGACAGAATTCCCCCTAGCTGGCAGTATGCATCCCTCAAACACTGACAACTTGGAGACACCAAAATTTTTCTATTAAATTATTAAGAATCCTGATACCTATCTCCTCTAAATGTCACTGTGTGTCAAATAGAGCAGAAAAATTATATCCAATGATAAGAGTCTCAGCCAAGTAGAAAGATCCATATTTAAAAAGAAATGCCAGACAAGGTTTAGAAATAATTCAAGAAATAAAATAACTGTTTTCAATTTATGAGGTATATAAATGGGATATGATGTCAATTTATAAAGTTCAGTCTGTAGTCAGAACTCCATTTCCTTTTCTGGTTTTGAAATAAATCACTTTAAAATAGCCCCAACATTTAAAGTTTCATCAGACCTTTACTGAAAGATCAGCCCAACTAAACAACCAATATTTGCTATTATTATGGAATCCCTGTAACTGTGAGCAACATTTAGCAAGCTTGCATAATCAATACCTCTCCTCTGAGCAGAGAGAGCTGTAAAAGCTTTACCCTGTACAAAAAGGTCTGAAACAGTACGATAAATCCCTATGAGGGCAGACGCACAAGTGAAAATATTTACCAGTCAATATAATGGATCCCGTTGCCTTCTGTTGACAAAGCAGGTTACTCACCCCATGTAGTCTAAGTTAAATTGTTCTCAAGTTTAAAATGTTTTTGGCTAATGTCAAATGAAAAATCTATTCTGCTCCACTGAAAATATTAACAATGTAGCAAATTTCATGTTAAGTTATATCTTTTTAATTTCTCATTCTCATCATCTATTCCTAAGTGCTATTCCAAAGGCATTAATTTACAGTTCTATAAAACAAAATGTTGCATAGTTTTTGAACTTTAAGATCTAGCTCTCTTGGTTCATATTGACAGTCTCCTTTTAAATATTTAATTATTATCACTTTATGAGGTGAGGGTTTTTATCAGCTTTCTCAACACTGAAATGATCTCTTTCTACCTGATGGGATTAGCATGAAAAAGACAGTATGATTCAGAGATTTAATAAGTAGATTTAAGTTTTTCAAACTTTTATGAAACAGTTGCAGGGTTTGATTTATTTCCCCTGCCAGAAGTATAAGTAACATTCTCTTTAATGCAGAACGGCTCAGAAGCCTGATAATCTGGTTTAGGGTGCCAGACATGTCCAAGGGGAGCTTTCACATCCCTGGAAACTATGGAGCTTCCTCTGACACGTAAGAATGCCTGTTATTGTTAAAGATGCATGAAGACTGTCTGACCAGGAAAAAGGAGATAAAGTTTTTAAAAATTTACCTCTTCCAGAACCTGTTTTCTTGTCAACATTTCCCGATGTATGCACTAAGTTTGAGCTAGGATTTTATTTCATAAAATCATAGAATGGCTTGGGCTGGAAGGGACCTTAAGTACCATCTAGTTCCAACTCCTTGCTGTGGACAGGGACACCTTCCTCTAGACAAGGTTGCTTAGGCCTCCATCCAGCCTGACCTAAAATTTGTCAGATTGTTTCTTCATGGTATTTATGTACCTGAAAAATGAACTACTTTGCAAGTACTTATCCATTACATTCTCATTCTGAAAGGTTTCTCAAAGCCAAAATAAAACTTCAGGAGAAAAGCACAGAACAAATGCCTATAAAAACCAATAGCATAGCAGTTATCTGCAGTATGAGTGATCCAGATTGAAATTCATTGAAAGGTACAGTACTGACAGTTATCCACAACCATGACTAACTATAATATATGTAGCCCTTTAGAATTATTTTTCTAAAATACAGACACCTTCAAAATGTTTTGATACAGACTCCTTGCTTTCATACAGTTAACAGTTTGAATAAATGAATAACAAATCCTTTTCAAAGAAGCTCTTTTCTCCAGTATTTTATTGCAATTCTTTTATATTGAAGACATTATAGCTAAAAGATCAGCCTCCTCATTTAAAATGAAATTGTGATATCAATCTTTAGCTTATAAAGTGTATTTATTTATAGGATTTAATTACAAAAATGTCTCATCAGTGAGACAAAATAATTTTATATATTCTGTGAGTTGTGATGCAAACACAGTTCTTTCTTTTTAAAGAACTAGCCAGTGCTGTTTAATGCACAGTTTCTCTCAGGAAAAGAGGTGAGGGGGGAAAAAGCAGAAGAGAAGAGAATGGAAAACTTCCTATGAAGTTTTACTTCATAGTGGAAGAGTTCATAAAATTCATATTTAATCTTTCCTAGACAAGAAGTCACAAAATGCATAAGGCAACTGTCTTTCCTAGGCAGTCACACATTGGTCCTGCTACCCCTCTCTCATCCTTCATCATATCTTGTTTCTTTCTGATTTCCATTTTACAGAGAAGAAGAGAGGCACCAGCCAAAGCAAGATTCACATGAAGAAAGGGCAAATGAGCCTCAGCAGGCAGGCTTTTAGCTCCTGCAACTTTACACACTTGCCTGCCATATGCATGATCCACAAACCTAAATCTTTCTTCCATTCACAATATGTGATGACTACTTCAGATTGCAGTCCACAGAAACAGTATTATTCAGTAAGGTCCCATGTAAATGACACAGTAGTAAAATAAGGACACAGGACTATCAATTCACATGTTACATCTGCTGTTTAAATACTTTACTCTCTGAAACCACACAGGATTTTGTGCTATGATCTTTTCTGTAAGGGGTTCATCTGACTGTGTTTTGAAGAAAATGACAGGAGGGCATGCTTTCATCTCAAGATACAAATTAGAATAGAATAGAATAGAATAATCTCAGTTGGAAGAAACTTACAACAATCATCTAGTCCAAGTGCCTGACCACTTCAGGCCGTGTTGTCATAGTCCAAATGAGTTTTAAACACTGACAGGCTCAGGGCATTGACCATCTTGCTAAGAAGCCCGTTCCAGTTTTTGACCATCCTCTTGATGAATAAATGCTTCCTGATGTCCAGACAAAGCCTGCTCTTGCCATTAATAATAATATGAACCATTCCCACAGGCCTTACCTCTGGATACCAGGGAGAAGGACTCAGCACCTTCCTCTCCTCTTCACCTCCTCAGGAAGCTGCAGAGAGCAATGAGATCACCTCTAAGCCTTCCCTGGTCCAAAATAGAAGAGCTTGAAGTCCTCAGTAGCTCCCTCATAAGACATTCCTTCCAGGCCTTTTACCAACACTTTTACCCTCTTCTGGAGGTATTCAAGGACCTTCACACCCTTTTTAAACTGGGGGGGCCAAGAACAATACTCAAGGTGGGGCCACACCAACTGTGAATACAGCAGGATAATCACTTCCTTTGCCTGCCTGGTGATGCCACGTTCGATGGACTGACACTCCAGGACTGACAGGGCACACACTCTTTGCCCTCTGGACCACCAGGACACACACTGCTGACAACCAGCACCCACAGGTGCCATCCTTCAGGGCTGCTCTCCAGCCACTGTTCTCCTCATTTATATTTGTCTCCAGCATTACTCCATCCTAGGTGCAGAATCTGGCATTTGGACTCTGCAAGCCTCCTGTCCCTCAAGAAAGTCAACAGCACCACCCAGTTTGGGATCATCAGCAAACTCATTAATGGTTCATTCAACTCCTGCATCCAGATCACTGATAAACAGACTGAACAGGACTGGCCCTGGAACTGCACCCTGAGAAACACTGCTGGTGACCTGTTACCAGACATGTACCTTCATTCACCACAGCCCTTTGAGCTCTGCCCTTCAGCCAGTTCTTCACCCAGTGCACCATGAAGCCTCAGCAGGATGCTGTGAGGGATAGTATCAAACACCTTCCTAGCATGCAAAAAACCTGCAAACATTGCCCTCCTTTCATGCATGAAGTGGGTGACTGTAATAGATATATGTCAAATTATTTAAACAGGACTTTCCCTTTATGAACTCATATTATTCTCCATAATTTTTCTAGGAGATGAGGTTAGACTGTAGTTCTCTAGCTCTACAAAGAGAGAGAAAGATCCCCTCATGCCCTTTTTGTAGATTGTAATAACATTTGACAGCTTCCAGTCAGCAGGGATCTCCCCAGACTCCCAAGACTTTGATAGATTGAGAGCAGTCCTGCCAGGACATTTACTAGCTCCTTCAGAACTCTGGGATGAATCCCATCCAGCCCCAAAGACTTTCGAACTTTCAGCTGATACTGCTGGTGAATTACCATTTCAGTGTCCACAAATGGAGAATCACTGTTCCCACAGTCCTGGTACTCTGACTCTGGGGTCCAGAAAGCCCAAGGTATCTCTACATTAATAAAAATGGAGGTTAAAAAATGCATTGAGTGCCTCTGCTTTTTATTCACCCATATTAGTCAGATGAACATCTTCAACCACTGTCAATCCAATGGTTTTTAGATCTCTTTTTGCTATTAACATAATTTTAAAGGCTCTTCTTGTTACTTGAAACAACTGCGGCCAGCTTCGAATTCTACTGAGCTTCAGCCTTTCAAGTCTTCTCCCTGAATATACAAACCACAGCTACAAGAACCTCCTTTTGCATAACTGACTGATGGATAAAAAATCCCTGAGCACAGATTAAGGAAAACAGGGACAGACATGGAGATATCTGGGAGAGAATTTCAACCCATGTCACTTATCTCAGGGAAGGATGCCTGATACTAGCCATAGCTATTCTTATCTGAGGAAGCTAAGGGCTTGTCCTTTCTAGATGATATTTACTTAATTTGTTAGTTCTAAAGAACAGGCCTCTCAAATGGCATGGGGAAGCCATGAGTTTCTTCCCAAACTATTCCAGTCACTGTTCCAGTGTTCTCATCAGCATGGTATGTCTTACAGCACAGTGCTCTTTATAGTTTGTAGGCAAACAGTTCTGCAGTATCTTTCCTCACAAAAGGCTACTGCCTTACTAAAGACTTGCTCAGTCTTTAGTACCTAACATTTTATTTGCATTGCAACAAACAATACTATGGGTCTATTTAAAAAAAAAAAATCAATAACTAAATGCTTTTATTATTTGTTTTGATATTCATCAGCCCCTCAAATAGACTAGCATTTGTGTCAATAGAGTAAAATCCAGTAAAATGACAAATTTATATCTTGAACTATTCGGAGAACAGGAAAATGAAAGATATAGGAAAAAAACTAATATTGAAAATTACTTGCTACTAGCCAGGACTATTTGAGGATCAAGCAGATTCCATATAATGCATTTTAAAAATATATGGTTTATATGCAGCTACTTTCTTTTTCTTTAATTTCTTATAAAAAGGGAAGTACATTATGCCAACAACAGGCCACGTTCTCAATTTCCAAGGGAAAAAAAGAGTACAAATAGGTTCTATTTATTCTTGAATACATAGCAGGCAGAGCAAGAGTAAGAGGAAAGTGAGTTAGCAGAGGAAGAAAGATTAGGCAGGGTTTGTTTTTTTCCTCAAATCAATATCTTATATTTTCTTCATTATCACACAGAAATATGATCCCTTTCCCATGACATAAAAGATGCACAAACAGATTTTTTACATGATGTAATGAATCCCTTGTTGATTTAAAGTGATCAAAGGACTAAGATGAAAGCTTTAAACTCTATGATAAAACATTGATAATTGTGCTGTAATATTCAATATTGTGACTCAAATAGTTTTCAAACCTCAAAGCTTTATAAAAGCGGTATATAACAATTTTTAAGTTTTATTGTATCAACAGATCTATAACAACCAATTATCAACATAAAATTTTGTATTAAACTGCCAATAAAACCTGCAATTCAGGCTGCAATGAAGTATTCCCTTTGGATTAAGTAGCAGATTTAATCAGGTAAATTAATAAGAATTATTTTAAGCTGTTCATAAATGCTTCAGAAGCTTGTATTAGTGTCGTCCAGGGCTTTTTCCATATTTTCAGTTTGATTCTGATTTATGTAATGCCTCAGTACATTTAGGAAATTCATGAAAATGCCTAGAATGTAAACTTACGGACAAACTTCAGTAAATGTCTACTATACAATTGCTTGTTAATATTGCAAGCTTTTAATTGCTTGCTTAATTAGCTGATTTAATTAATGTAAATACCACATTGCTTAAACACTTAAGATTAATTTTTATTTGTGTCATTCAACAGTATATGTTGGATCGGTTCAATCAGAGAACCATGATACTACAAGAGTAGTGACATTTTTTGATATTTCTATTTTTGCTACAGTACTGAAATTTATTTTATGCTAAACAGAGCTAATCAATCATTTTAATTAACAACCAGAGGTGGGCTAGGTCTCCCACTGAACTGAAGAGTGACTGCTAAGTTTTGTGTCATATGCTTCAGGGCAGATTCAGCTTATTGAGTTTGTCTGGCTGTTGAGAAAGAGTCTTAGACATGAAAGTAGCCCCCCTTCTTCCTACATCTAAAGCAGGTTTTTATGAAAAGTGGCATTTTGTTTTGTGAACAGATATAAAACTGTTTAATGTTTGTTTTTAAATTCTGCTTTTGTCACTGTGGGTACCTTTTTGTTTAGACTTCAGGGTATTTTTAAAGCTGTGTGTAGGAGTTGAGAAATTATACATCTGAATCCCATTATTTTCTAACAGGATTTGAATGCATATATTTGCCCTAAGATTTAATTATACGTCTTTGCAAACCTAGATCAATTAGGCAACTTAAAAACCTGCTCTTTGGGGAAATAACTGTCAGTTTCTCTTTTTCTCTGAGTGGCATAATTACACCAGAAATTTGCTCTAACACTTCTTTCCTTATGGTAATTTGCATAATAAAAATATATAAAAAATATTATAAACTCTCAGTTTTTAAATTAGTCAGTACAGAATTATAGAACTGAGCTGGAAGGTATCTCAGAAGTCCTTGAGCCACCTCTTTGCTTCAACATATAAAGTACAGTTATGTGCAAGATGTTTTCCAGTTCTGAAAGATTTTCTAAAGTGGAAACTTCACACACTCTGAAACTGGCTTGTTTTAATATATCATTATATTTATTATTTCAGCCTGCAAATTAAAATGTTATTTAAACCTATTAATTACCTATTGTCCTATTATCACTAACACAGAGAATTGGCAACTACTTTTCACTGTCAATCAGTATCTTACGTATTTAATTATTCTTAAATCTTCAGCATTTTTTCAGACAACCAATCCCAAATTGTAGCATTTCTCCTCTCTATAAAAACTATCCATGTGTCTGATTATACTCATTTTTCTCCTCTGAACTATTTGCAATGCTGGTGTGTAGCTTTCTTGATGGCTCTAAAGACTCCGCAGAACAGGTTACTCTACTCCAGCTAAGGTTTCATGTATGAGGGACAAAGCAGAAGAATTACCTAGCATCTCCTGTGAGCTGTACTTCATTTACATATCCCAGCATGATGTGCAATGCTCTCCTTTACAGCAGCATGACACCACCGATTGATGTGTGGCTTATGATCTGCTGAGGATTATCCTCAGATCCTTTGATATCGAGTTGCTATTTAATAAACTCATGTAGAACTGCTATCTCTGTATTCATGTACCTGAAATTAGAATCCAAAAGTAGAAGACTGTAATTGCCTTTATTGAATTGAATCATTCATTTAAAAATAATCTTTTCCCCTGTTGTTAAAATTATTTTAAATTATAATACAGATTCCCAGTATTCTTGCACTTTATACCAGGACAACGCAATAAGCATGCTTTCTATTCCATCACCCAAGATATGAATGAAGAATAAACTAGAATTCTAGTAGGATCCACTGAAAAGCTTTAAGTAAATCTCCTTCCATTGACAGTTTCTCTAACAATAACATCTTGTGACCAGTTTCACTGTAACACTGGTAGTCTCATCTATCACACACCTGTGAAGCTTAATTACCAAACTATGGGACACTGTGTCAGGAGTCTTACTAAGGCCACAATATGGTATATTTTGATTCTCTACTACACAGAAAACATTAAATCCAAATTAGCTGTTACTTCATTATATTTTAATATCTTACAAATAATTTGATCATCAGTCGGTGAGTGGTGAACATTTATATTGTGCATCACTTATTTTGTATATTCTAATTGCTGTTATTATTATTATTATCATCCTCTTTTTCTGTCCCATTAAACTGTCTCTATCTCAACCCACAAGTTTGCTCACTTTTACTCTTCCAATTCTCTCTCCCAACCTGCTGTGAAGGTGGGGAGTGAGAAAGCAGCTCTGTGGTGCTTTGTTGTCAGCTGGAGTTCAACCATGACAATCCTTTTTATTGCCCAGTGTGGGGTAGGACTGGTTGAGATAACAAGAAATCTGACTAGAAGGCAGAATAAATTTGTTTTAAGCACTCATTGCATTAGTTTAAACATTGCTGGCCACAATGCTGATTTATTTGCTCTCAAATTTGGTGTGCTTGTACTTTTACTTGTCTTATGTAAAACCTTCCTTGAGGCATGTTCCCTATTGTGCAGTTTATCACACATGAGAGCTGGGCTAAGGTTATCATGTTGTTCTGCTTTGTAGCACTGGCTTATGATATGATAGAATTGCTGGTCATGAAACTGATCTGGTAGTTGTACTCAGCACAGCCATTAGCTCCGTTCTTTGAGAGCCATCTATTGGAAACTATTTATAATTTTATCTTTTAGCTTTTCCTTTTCTCCTTGGAGATGCAATCCATGCAGGAGACACTTCCATCTTCCCCTCCTTCTCCTATAGGCTAATTACAACAGCTCTTGAGAATTTTGATTCTCCTTGGGCTGTTCAAACCAGAGTGTTCCTATTGCTACCTGTTCTGAATGTGTTCCAGGTCTTGTTTAACGTTAAACAGCTATTTGAGAATCCACTAGGCTGGATAATTATGAGCGGCAGGGTATGTGGGATGCTATAGGCAAGTACATAGAAGAGTGAGCACTTCCAATGTTTTGGAATCTCACCCCTGAAAAAGTGCAGAATCTGGAAAAGTCAGTAAAATATTTGGGGAGAGTATGCTATCACCCTGGCAATTCCAGAGAAACACAAAACACTGCAAGATGCTGGGGCCTGGCCCAGGCCTACCAAGCCATGTTCAACGCTTCTCAACACCCTCAAGGGGAAGAAATGGTCTCTGGATGTGACAGCAAAATGACAAACACTGCAGATACTTCAGCTGAGACAACTGGTACTGCAACTCATTTAGTAAGAGGTGAAGAAGCGGGGCCATCGAGAGAAGAGGAACAGAAACAGGAAGAATGCAAAAATGAGACAAAACCACCTAATCCTTATTCCTGAGTGACCTGCTTTAAGGAAGATGTTACAACTCATCCAGACAAGTGGACCACCACGGAGAGAGAAACTATCAAACTAATACAGTGACTGCTTATAAAAAATTTCTTGTGTTTCAGCTTTCATAGGAAAATAGTGCTGGCGACACAGTGATGTTTTCGTTGTTGCTAAGTAGTGTTTGTACTAAGTTAAGGACTTTTCTGCTTCTCATGGCCTGCTAGCTGGAAGGTGGGAGGGCCACAAGAATTTGGGAGAGGACACAGCCAGGACAGCTGACCCAAACTGGCCAAAGGGATATTCCATAATGTATGGTGTCATGCTCAGTGTATAAACTCAGGGGAAAGCTGGCTGGAGGCCACTGTTCGGAACTGGCTGGGCAGTGGTGTGCAATTGCATTGTGCATCACTTGTTTTGTATATTCTAATTATTTTAATATTATTATAATCATTATATTCCTTCTTTTCTGTCCTATTAAGCTGCCTTTAACTCAACCTACGAGTTTTCTCACTTTTGTTCTTTGGATTGTCTCCTCCATCACACTGCAGGGAAGGAGGTGGGAGTGAGTGAGCAGCTGTATAGTGCTTATTTGCCATTCTGGGTTAAACAACAATAATCTTAAACACATTGTTATATTTTTCATTTTCCAGTCTTCTGAAACCTCATTCATTTTTCATGCACTATCAGAAATAAGGACAAAAAATTCTGACATTACTTTTATTGGTTCTTAAAGCCCTTTAAAGTACATATCATCAGGGCCAAAATATTTTAGCAGATTCTTATTTTTCAAGTATGCTCCAGCTTATTATTTCTCTGTTTGGCAGCAAGAACTTGTCAGTGACATCAGCTATGCCTGTAGTTGAGTATTTCTGGGAATGCTGATGGAAAGACAAGGTAATTTTCCCCAGTTGATAGACCATTTGCACCCCTGGCTTTTTCTCTCCTTAAATATACTTGCAGAATTGTTTCTCAACACTCTTGCATGTTACTTCCTGGCTGTATTTTAAGCTATATATGTTCTAGTGTTGTTCCTATCTATGTGAGCTACTTGACTTACCTTTCCAAGTTTCCATCTGACCTAGTTTCCATAGTCTGCATGACCTCTTTCATGGTTTATGTCATTTCATCTCTCAGTACACTTCCTGTTCTTCCTCTGTAATTGGGTAGTCCGCACTTCTGCCCTTAATATCATCTCTTTAGGAATCAACTGTCTCTCCTTAACTAATTTTTCACTAAACTTGTTTCTAAGTGTTTTGAGTTTATTAAAGTCCACCTTTTTGAAGTCTATTATTTTTATTCTGGTTTTTTTTTTCTTCCTAAGGATTGTGAACTCTATCACTTCTTTCCTAGTAGTTGACATCAAATCTAAAAGAGCTTCACTTTTCATTCTTTTCTTTTTCCTTTTCTTGTGTAAAAAAATTGCCATTCAAGCATTCCAGGAACTAATGATTGAATAAATTGATTATTCAGACAGAAACACAGGTTTTGTTAGAAAATTATAGGCTAAGCACAGTAATGTCTCTGATATTTTCATATCAGTGATTTAAAAAGCTACAGCTTGGAAAAGAATTCCTACGTCATAATTTTTCTATAAATATGGCCATTTTTTAATGATAATAAATTATCCATGGCAATTGAATATGAAATTTCTAAGCCCTAAGTAAGTGAGATTTCTTGAGAAAATATCAATTACTTCTTAGTCTGTGTGTGGTCTTCAAGAAAACCTTTGCAAATACTATGTAAGCCCACAACTCTGGATGCCTGAAAATATAAATATAAGCAAAGCCTTTTTTAGTCATTCCAGTTATGGACATTGTGCCTACAATGTTTTACACACATGTAAGGTAAAGCATGTAATGCTCTCAGATCAGAATGGTCACCAATTATTAACACAATGTTTACTACATCACTCCATATTTTGAAGAGCAGTGGTGATTTAAGGCTCAAGTTTTAATACTACAGTAATCTCCTGAAATAACTTAGTGATAAGCATACTGCCTATATCAAATTGTAAATTTCATGAACTGGCTACACGAACATTCCTGAGATATCATTACATGTCATTGGTATCTAAACATGTTTAGCCATGACACCACTGGTGCTTTCCATAACAGGCTTTCTGAACAGAAAGAAAATGTTCCTGACTCCACTCCTCTGAAATCTCAAAAGGCTATGGTTATGATGTCATTCCATTGAATGACCTTACACTAAGTCAGGAAGTAAAGAACAGGACACTTGTAAAAATTTGTCCAGCTGAAAAAGAAAAACAATCAAAAAACCTCATGATAAGTGCATTGTCTGTAATCAAATCCAAGTTTGATTTCAGTGATAAGCACATGAAAAATAATAATAGCCCACTTGAAATTTTTTATTTTGGGGAGGGCTGACAATTCAATGACTTTGAGATGCCTCTATCAACCTAAATTATATTATCATTGCTCTTGAGAAATAGACTGTGTGAAAGTAATTTCTTTTACGTTCTCTGCATAAACCAATCAAGTTCATAAAACTGAACTGAAATTATGCAGGTTTATGAACTACAAGTAAAAGAGTTTATTTCTTATCAAGATTCCTCTCAAGTATTCTAAAATGGCTTTGTTCCCTTTTATCACTGCTATTTGCTGTGTTTGCCAAGAACGTGGGAACATGGTTTCCATCTGAGGAAGTCTGAACACATCCATCCCCTGTAGGGCAGCTTCTCGACCACCAACCCTGTTGTACTCTAATATATGTGCTTGTGAAGATGGGGCAGATATTCTTTGGATTTGTTTGGTTTTCTTAATCTTCCACTAAATCCAGGCATTTCCACTTCATGTCAATGTCATATTCATCATCCTGGAAAGTTTTTAAATGTTTTATGCAAAAATATTTCCTGCCCCTCAGGGAAGGTTTAGAAGGACTCAGTGACTCTTGTTCACAAATCAATCACACGGCTCAATGGGAATGTATGATGCAATTGTTCAGACACCTCTGCAAGAATGGAACCAGGATCCTAATGGAACCAGAGCTCTAAGTTGTGGATGTTGAACATAAAAGCACCCATAGCTTTGAACAAATCCTTAAATCCTGCTATTAAGTTTTGCCTGAATATACAAAACACTCATACTCAAGTCTTCACCTCTGAGTTCTGTACACTTGGAGCCTGGATCTGTGCCAACACTGGTATACTGATTCAATTAGGTACACCCATTTGAATAAATGTCCCAGATAGGTTTAGCATGTTCCATTTGGAATTAAGGCACAGTTAATCTGTTAATTATTATTAATTATTGAAACAGACTTGAAGTTTAAAATTGCAGACAGATTTATATTAAACATTCCTTGTCTTTTAGCTGGAATGTGGTTTAGGTTTGTGTTGTATTTATTGTCTGACTCAGTTCTAGGTCAATAAATTTGATTGGATGCAGCTTGAACGATACTGTGAGCTTGAAAATGCATCTTATTTCTGGTGCCGCCACGGTCTTTATATATGGCTTCTGACAATTCACTGGGCACCCACTTCTGTCTGAGCAAAATGGAAATAGAAATGAAACCTGTGATGAAGAGTTGTTATATGTCAGGTATCAGGGCCAAGAAATGCAAGCGTAATTATTATTGTTTTCTTTTGAACATAGAAATATTGAATTATTCAGTGATGGTTTTGCAAGTTAGTGTACCATAATGTGATAAAGCAAAGACTTTGATTCCTTTGATTTTGTGGAATTCCAGTGCTTCATGTACTGCAGTCTTGCTTACTCCGTGGCAGGTTGATACTGATTCACTCTTAACATATATATTGTAATTAATGACTTCCTTTCAGCCCTTTTTTTTTTTTNTTTTTTTTTTTTTTTTTTTTTTTTTTTGTGAAATGCATGTATGAGCAAACAATATAGCCACCACATTTTCTCATATTCTGCTGCATTTCTCAAAAGGTTTTAAATTGTGTCCTCTGGTGAAATACTGGCAATGTTTTATTAGTAATCCCTCCTATTTTGTCAGTAATTACAGAATCATTATTTTTAAAAGCCAAGATCAACTACTTTTAGCTATCCAGCAGAATCTAACAAAACACATTACTACCCCCTGTATTTTGAAAGGTGGAATAAAACTAGATGTATTAATTACGTAAGTTCCTGACCATCAGCATGATATCTTTGGGAAAATGCTGTCAACAATATCTAGGCTGTGAGTTGGCTAGAAAGAGGGCACAGGATATATTCGTCTATAATTTGACTGGGGCTCCATCATCTCCAAATCAGGCTTCAAGGTAGGCTGTTATTGCTATTGGTCTTTAAACTTTATATACAAAAAACTCTGTTCTAAATAACGAATGAAAAATTCAAGACATAAAAATAGGATCTTTAAAAGATGCTAGTAAAGTAAAAACATCAAGAAAAGACCATGAGCTGCTACCAACTAAAATTATTAGGGAAGATATTTTTAAGTAAACTTGGTAAACAAGATTCTCATGTTTTATTATGTGTCAGTTGTAGCTAAGTATTTAAATAGTTTAGATTAGTTAAATATACTCCACCAATAAAAGAAAAATTACAAAGGCATACTTAGGTGGAATTTCATGGAATCATAGAATGGTTTGTGTTGCAAGAGAACTTAAAGATGGCATAGTTCAACCTCCCTCCCATCCCTGCCCCTTCCACTAACCCAGGTTGCCCAAAGCCTTGAACACTTCCAGGCATGGGGCATTCACATCTAATCAGGGCATCCTGTTACAGAGCCTCACCACCCTCACAGTAAAGAATTTCTTCCAAATAGCTGATCTAAACCTACCTTTTTGTTAATTTAAACTACTTAAACTTTCAGTTAATCTCACAGTCCAGGTTGGAGAGGGATCACTGCAGGAGCGGATGAAAGTGCTCCCTGAGTCACTTTCAGTCATTTGCCAGCAGCCCTGGCTAACTGGAGAGGTCCCAGATACCTGGAGGTTAGCACATATGATGCTCACCTGCAAGACAGGTTAGTAGGAGGATCTAGGGAACTACGGGCTTGTCAGCATGACCTTGGGGCCAGGGAAAGTCATGGGTCTGATCATCTTGAGCACCATTACATGAAATGTACAAGACACCAGGGGATCAGACCCAGCCAGCACAGGTTTATCAAAGGCAGGTCCTGCATGACTAAACTGGTCTCCTTCTCTTACAGGGTGACTCACTTAGGGGAGGAGGGAAAGGCTGAGGTGTTGCCTGCCTAGGATTTAATAAAGCCTTTGACACCATTTCCCATAGCCTTCTCTCAGAGAAACTGGCTGCTCAGGTCTTGGGCAGGTATATTCTTCATTGGGTGAAAATCTGGTTGGATGGTTGTGTCCAGGAAGTTGTGGCGAATGGAGTTAAACCCAGTTGGTGACTGGTCACAAGTAGTGTTCCCCAGGGGTCCGTGCTGGATCCAGTTCTATTCAAGGTCTTTATAATCTGGATGAGGGGATTGAGTGCACCCTCAGTCAGTCTGATGCTAGGCTGGGTGTGAGTGTTCTGCTGCAGGGTGGGAAGGCTCTATAAGATGTCAGGACGGAGTGATGGGCTGAGGCCAATTGTATGAGGTTGAACAAGGCAAAGTGCCATGTCCTGCATTTGGGCCACAACAATTCCATGCAATACTGCAGGCTTGGGGAAGAGTGGCTGGAAAGCTGCCTGGCGCAGAAGGACCTGGGCTTGCTGGTTAACAGAAGGCCAAACATGAGCCAGCATTTTACTGGGTGGCTCAAGAAGACTAATGGCATTCCAGTTTGTATCAAAAATAATGCAGCCAGAAGGACTAGGGAAGTGATTGTCCTTCTGTACTCAGCACTGATGAAGCCTCAACTCGAGTACTGTGTCTGGGTTCGGGCCCCTCTGAGTTACTGGAGCGTGTCCAGAGAAGGCCAAAAAACTCGGTGAAGGGTGTGGAGCACAAGTCTGATGAGTGGCTCAGGAAACTAGAAGTATCTAACCTGGAGAAAAGAAGGCTGAGGGAAGACCTTACCACTCTCTACAACTACCTGAAAGGAGGCTGTAGGAATGTGGGAGTCTGTCTCTTCTCCCAGGGAACAAGTAATGGGACAAGAGGAGATGACCTAAAGTTGCATCAAAAGGATGTTTAGGATGGCTGTTAGAACTCAATTCTGCCCTTTAAGGACTGTCAAGCATTGGAAGAAGTTATCCAGGGAAGCGCCTGAGTCACCATCAGTGGAAACATTTTAGAAGTGTAGATGTGACACTTAAGTACATGGTTTAGTGACGGACATGACAGTATTAGGTTAATGGTTACACTCAAAAAATCCTAATAGTCTTTTCCAACCTAAGTTATTGCACTATTCTAAGACTCTGCTATTGCTCCGACTGCTCGGCTGCCTGGCAGATGACACTTGCGAGGGTGTCCCGACCGGGGGAACCACAAAGCAAGTCCGGGCAGAACAGGATTTTCAGGAGCCTTCTGCCCTCAGCTCTCTAGGGAGCAGGCTGCAGTCCAGGGGTGTTGCTTAGCAAGAGGCAGAGGCAAAGGACGAGAGAGGACCTCTGGGTGCAACAGTGCCAGGTTTATTGAGCCCAAGGGGCTTGCAGGGTGCTTTTAAAGAGAGGAGTTTCAGGGGTGGATCCGGGAGACAAACCAATGGGGAAATGACAAGGGAAGACAGCAAACCAATGGGGAATAACAGAGGGAGGAACTTACTTAAGCAGACCAATGGGGGTTACAGCAACTGAGAACTTTCTGGAACTTAATTGAATATGCAACAGAGGAAATAAGTATGCATGAACACAATGAACAATGGGGGATACAGAAACAAAGGGGTGTCTCAAACTGGGGAGGGGATGCCCAGGAGAGTGACATCCAAGGGGGCAGAGCCCTCAAACAGTGGAATTGCTTTCAGAACCGCCCTCAGGGTCACTGTCCTGGGCGGGGAAATCCACTCACTGGATGTCCTGTGCCCCACGAGTGGGCTCAATCACCGCAACACTCTGCAACTGTGATTCCATGGTGACTTTATGTTGAAAATTGTTTATCTTAAATAATCAGTATCAAAGACAACCTTTCTGAGAATTATCAGTTTCTCTAACACCAATTACACTTAGTTTTTTAAACACTGAAGATATTGATATAAGCTGCATGGGCAACAACTACTTTTTGTAGAAGCTGAACCATGCAACTAGAGAAGAAAAAATAATAAAGAAATCTCATGACAAATCTTTAACAGAGCATTATGATATGGATGTATTTCTAAAGCATGAGGAAAGATCAACATTTTCATGTTAGACCAAGGTTTAATGGGCATCAGTTTGCAAAACATATATCAAGAACGTCAAGGTTCTCTTATTCATTTATCACACATGCTCTGTGAATATCTAAACTGCATTTTCCTGTTTGCATGACACCTCTGTGCTCTGTCTAGCTGCATGAAAGTAAAATCACATTCACCTGAATGCTAGAGGAGTCGAAAGCGTTCAACAAAAGCAAAATAAGATAAGAACATGCCAAGATGAGAACTGAGTGTCCAAGCTGAATGTGTTATGATAAAGGTGAATTCCAAAATCTCATCAATGTCAAAACATATTTCCTGTATCTTGTCTCCAGAGTAATACATGCCACTGGTGGTAAAACACTGCTTTCTATCTTCTGATTAATGTAATGCCATTGAGTAACTACAGATACCACATCCATCTTCAAACAAAGGCATGGTTTGTAATATTTAAGCAGAGGAGCCGTGAACAGTCTATACTTACACAATGATGGACAACAAAAATCTCGCTTTTCAGGTTTTTTATTTTCTGTTTTAAGATAATGAAAAGCCGTAGATATATGTGAAGATTAAATTTTAATTATTTTTAAGCTATTCAGACTTACTCAAAATGCTTCAATCGCTTCATGAAGCTTGAAACCCCTTAAAACAGGACCAAATATCAGACTGTTCAACATTTTTTATGTATGTTTGTGGGCTTTTTTCTCCAACTTGAAATTTATCAAAATAACTTTTGGAAAGAATATTTTTCACAGTTTTGATTTTGCAAAGAGAAAAGGTCTGGGAATTTCTTAGTGTGATCTACAGAAATATGTCAATTATTTTGAAAAAAAAATGCACTTCATATTTTTTCATTCTGTCAACTCACGACGAGCACCTGCACATAAAAGAAGCCCCTGGAAAGTGCTAGCAACCAGGGTATGGCGAGTCAGAAAGGGCGTGGCAAGGTAGTTCACATGGAAGGGCACACAGAAAGGGCGCTGAAGCTCTAGAGAGGTTGGATCAATGGGCCAAGGCCAGTCGTGTGAGGTTCAACAAGGCCAAGTGCTAGGCCCTGCACTAGGGTCACAACAACCCCATGCAGCGCCATAGGCTGGGGGAAAAGTGACTGGAAAGCTGCCCAGCAGAGAAGGACTGTTGATCAACAGCCAGCTAAACATGATCCAGTGTGTGTGCCCAGGTGGCCAAGTGCATCCCAGTTTGAACCAGAAATAGTGTGGCCAGCAGGACCAGGGCAGTGATTGTCCCCCGGTACTTGGCACTGGTGAGGTTACACCTCAAACCTTCTGTTCAGTTTTGGGCTCCTGTCTACAAGATGGACATTGAGGTGCTCAAATGTGTCCAGAGAAGGGCAGTGGAGCTGGTGAAGGGTCTGGAGCACAAGCCTGATGAGAAGCAGCTGAGAGAGCTGGGGTATTTTAGCCTGGAGAAAAGAAGGCTGAGGGGAGACCATATCTCTCTCTACAGCCACCTGAAAGGCGATTGTAACAACACGGTTATCGATCTCTTCTTCCAAAGGAAAACTGTCAGGAAAAGAGGAAATGGCCTCATGTTGTGCCAAGGAGGGTATATAACGCTGTGCAGTGGTGGGGTGAACGAGGCCGCCGCGTTATTC
The DNA here is from genome assembly GCA_013398015.1 of Oreocharis arfaki. Taxonomy (NCBI): domain Eukaryota; kingdom Metazoa; phylum Chordata; class Aves; order Passeriformes; family Paramythiidae; genus Oreocharis; species Oreocharis arfaki. The sequence continues at coordinate 605,247 of VZRR01003436.1, read as the reverse complement.
CAAAAGCGTCCCTGGCAAAGGGAAAGCTCTGGCAGTGCTTGAGGGCACACTCGCAGGCCGACTTCTCACACTCGTGCCGGTGGAAGGCACTAAAGCACACACACACACGCACACTCCAGCTAGGACAGCTCATGCGTTGCCAGAGGCAAAGAGTCAGGAGGGTTCCCTCATGTGAAGTTCCGAAGGGTTTATTGAACCACAACGAAGGTGTCCATTGATGAGGAACCCGAACTAAGGTCCGTAACAGGCTTATATAGTGACAGAGGAAGGGGGCCGGCAGAGCACCAGTAACCAATGATCTGAGGGTACAGGGGCAGGGAGAAGGCAGGGGGATACAACAACAACCAATGGAGAGAGGTAAGGGGTGTAAGGTCAACAGGCCATCTAGACAGACCAAATCTGCATAAAACCACAAAGGCTGGTGGGGAAGGCTTCATCCTATGTCAGGGAGTGATCTTAAACTTCGGAGCTGGCCCACCAACGGGTGTCTCCTGCTCTGGAGATCTTTGGTTTCCCAGCTTCCACCATCACCAGCTCAACCGCCACAACAGGTATAGATTGGATATTAAGAAAAATTTCCTCACCAAAAAGATTGCCAAGCACTGGAATACATTGCCCAGGAAAGTGGCGGAGTCACCATCCCTGGAGACATTTAAAGTATGTGTAGATGTGGCACCTGGGGACACGGTTTAGTGGTGGACTTGGCAGTGTTAGGTTGATGGTTGAATTCCATGATCTTAATGGTCTTTTTCAACTTAGACTATTCTATGATTCTATGATTCATTTATTTTTATCTTTTGTCCAATGAGGAAAATTCAACACAGATGAAAGTTAATGTTGCCCTTTCTTAGTGAATATATTTCCAGAAAATTAAGACAGTTCTACTTTACTTTTCCCATCTTAAAATATACACTTTATCAAGCTTAAAAAGAAAATATTTTTCATTTCCCATTTAAAGTGATCTGATTGAATATTCTTTTAATGGCTAAGTGTAATTTCTTGAGTGTATACTTTTACATTGATGGCTATTTCTCTAAGAGTACAATGACATATTTGAATATCTGCGGAGAACTGAAAATTGGTGCCCGTAGGTAAAAAAAGGGGTTTACAACACTACCTACTTTATACAAAATTGGAATAGCAGGAACTCTGAAGAGCAAACAGAAGCATGATAGAGACAGCAATATCCTAACCTTTCTTTAACTATTTATTCATGAAAGGCACTTCACTGTCAAGTTTATAATTCTCTGTTGATACTACTTTTGGAATTTGCATTAAATGACATTTTGATTATAGTATTCAAATTCCTGTGCCCTTAAAACTTTGCCATTTATTTTGTATGCAAAAATCTTTCAGCTAAATGTCCCCATTTCCATTTTGCTCTGGATTCCACTGAGACTATATAGGAAAGAACAGCTAAGGTTCTCCTCCCCAAAAAGGTCTTGTCAGGTAAAAGAAATTCAAATTATAATGTATTATGCACCAGCTATTTGATTCTTAGCTCTAGATTATAGTTTTGAGCAAATAAGAGGGTTTTGTTTTGTTACAAGTATACATCTTTTTTTTTTGTTGTTTTAAATCTATCTTTGTTGCTAATAATCCAGGACATACTTAGACAAAGCAAGTGTGTGTAGTTATTATGTAAATTCTCTGACCATGCCTTTGAGCCATAACCTTTTGAAACCATTGGGAGTTTCAACCCAAACAATTAGATACATTTGGTGAGGGAAAAAGTTACTAATGATATTAAAACAGCAACAGGGATATGACCTCAGGAAGTTCTTAAGTCAGAAAGTGCTTGCATCTGCACAACTGGGACCTGGGAAACTATTACTATGCAATTACCCTGTCTCCTCTTTTCTTTAGTATCTACCACTGACCACTGTCAGTGATAAAAATGGTAGAATGATCATCAGTGTGAGCAGAATTAAACACATTATATTAAGCCTTAATACTTATCATATTTTTTCTTTGAGCCAGATGGAACACAGTTTGCTTCCACTAATTTTTTTTCTTTTAGAAAACAGGACCAGATAAAAATATCTGATATTTTGTAAAATGTTTTGTACCTGCCGTGAACCGGCACCTATCAGATTGCATTCTTCAGCCAGCCACATATTTTCCTAAAAGTTCTCTGTAGCAAACAAAAGCAAAATGCAAACCAGAATGTTTGCCAGAGTCATGGGGAGCCCATGAGGAACAGATGATGAAAACTAAGATTTAAAAGCATAGCCAAGATGCCCATTAACTTTTAACATATATCTTTTTCCTCACTTGAATCTAAAAGCAGTGTTTCAAAAGCACGTGGTTAATATTGTATTTTAAAATGAAGTCAAATTTCTTGGCAACAAAGTGCTTCCTTAAGGAGAGAGTATTAAAGGGTTTGTTATTTTTCAGTTTTGAGAATTTTCCAGTTGCTGGTACTCAAAGCAACACAGACTGTAAGCATATGCTTGAAAAATGAGCAAATCTTAATACTTGCCTAAATGCTTGTTTAGACATAGGTTCGACTGTCCACTGTCATTCAAACTAGAGTTCAGCACAGGGTTAGGACATGATTCTCTGATGAACTGTGCTAAGGCACACACCTCTGTGCCTTCTCATAGATCAGAAAAGGAGGAAATAATTTACCCTGTGTGTACCACACAAAGTTAGTTTTACAAAACAGGGAGACAATCCTGAAAGAAAGATACTACTATAGTATAGTAATGCAATTTTATTCATTTTATCAGACTGTCTGATAAAATCAGCAATACTACTTGGCACTTCCTTTGACAGGATAATACAAAAACCCAACACAATTGGGCATTAGTGTTGACTCTAATGAAAATGAAGTTAAAAATATCAGTGTTTTTTTATGTCTTTTAATTTCACAGGGAAGAAATAGTTCAACATTTTATTCCATACAACCTCAGAAGTGCTCAGATGAAGTAGTTTTGTTTTTCTGAATAATAATTTTGGAAAATTTTAAGACAAACCTTTCAGTACTAACTGCAGTTTTTCAAGTTTTTAACACACCTTTTATTGCCAATATTTTAAGTAGAACAAATTTGGAGTGTTTTCTTTGCTTAAAAGAAAAGAAAACATGAAAGTCCCGATTGACATGATAATAGGTTTGCTATTAAAATGTGCACTGAAAATCAACTGAATTACTTCAGAGATGAACATTTCTGCAGAAAGATGAAAGCTAAGCATATTTCACTTAAAGCTGTAATTTTTCAAAGCTCTAATTAAGGCTTAAAATATTTTTTCAAGAGTTCTACATTAACATTGCTAAAGAACTTCTTGTTATAAATGTGTTGTGCTAGAAAGAAGCTGCAGAATTCAAAATAGAATTATAATACAATTTCTGTATAAGCCTAAATGTCTATCAACATTGACCTCTAGGAACATTAACCCAATTGTATGCGTTTACACAAGAGCACTGAAAAAAACCAAGGTAGCTGAGTCATAAACTGTTGAGTAGAAAGAGGCTGTTGTGTGTGTTAAGGGATGTAGCACAGTACATTTGATTTTTCCTCCTGTAGTGTAAGGTTACAGGGCATTCTACTAACCTGACAGCTTAAGGTCTTGGGACTTGTCAAGACTGTGTCTCTCCACGTCACCCCCTTCTGACAGCTGAAATAAGTACAGAGGTTTTCCTGAAGGTTTTACTGGCCTTCTGATATATTTTTCACCATTCCCTCATGCATTTTTCTCTTCCTTAGCATTTGCACATAAAACCTTTCTGGAAAAACACTATGCCCCAGAATGATTCAACACCTCCTCATTTACGGTAACTGCCAGTCAGGGATAGGCCCCAAATTACCTCCCAACTCTAGGACTAGAGAAAGTGGAATGTAACTTCTCAAACCCTTAAAAATTTCATACCACCACAAGGTTGTCAACACCTACTAAAATTAACAGGCATAGAAAACCAGTGACATAAGATATCTCAGGACATCCTAACGTGTCAACAGTAGTTTGACCAGCAGTCACAAGAGCAGATCAATAGCTTGCTACTTCATCATATCCCACCACCCCAACAGCACCGCTGTGCATATTGTTGCAAAGTGAAGCACTGGCAGCAGAATAAGCAGGTTCTCACAGCTCTGAAATAGGCAGTGTAGTCAAGCTTTTGCATTGGAGAAAACGTTCAAGAACCCCAGCCCTAAAATGGTTTGTGCGATGAGAGCGTTAATCGGGATGGAAAAGTTCATCAATGGTCAAGATAAACAGAAGGATACCACTTATCTGTTACAGTCTTGGGCAAAATGAGTTGGGGAAATATTACTTTATTGTCAATTGAATTAGAGATGGATATTGTGAAAAAAAGAACTAGAACATCTTCTTCTTCTTCTTCCCCTCCTCTTCTTTCCTGGACTTATCTTCACTCCCTCACCCCTAACTCTACCTTCTCTGCCCCAGCTGTGCAGGGGACTGGAGAATCGGGACTGCTAGTCCATAGAAGCTCTTTTCTCTCTCTTTCCCTCCACCTCACACTTCTCTCTGCTCCAGCCTGAGACCTTCACAAATACTGCAATCCTTCAAGGTAAAGTACATCTGCATGGGCTTTTCGGTAGCCATAGTTCCTTCAGGGCATGTCCATCTGCCCCACCAGGGTCTTTCCCAGGGTTGCCGGGGCCTCCCTTCCGGGTCTCCCCTCACCTCCGTCCCTGCTCCCACTGTCCCCTCAGGCTCTCGGGGCTGTTTCCCGCACGGTTCCCCTCGCTCAGCCCTGGCTGCCGGGCAGCGTTTTGCCCTCCCTTGCCCAGGCTTTCCCCGGGGCTCTCGCCCGCCCGCCCGTGGCTGAGGGGCTCAGCCATGCCCTGTGCTGGGGCTGGAACTGGCCATATCTGGCACGGGGCCGCTGCAGACCTTTAGGTTAATAGTTGCTGAATCCTCTGACTTTGGAACTTCAGCACACCCAGTCTGTAGGACCACAGCAATCTGTGAGATCTAATGTAATTAATATTGCACCTAGAGTAAAAGTAATGTCTGGTAACTGCCAGTAGTCATATAGGTGTTTGAAGATTAAAAGATTTAATTTAATCTTCTTACAGAATCATGACTAAACAAGTCTAATTCATCATGTATTATGAGAGAATACACCAATTAATGATAATTAAACTATGTAATGGACTTGATGCGGTATTTTAAACATGAGCATTCATACTTAAAGCCCTCACATACGAGCGTTGTGCAGATGACTCCTATATATATGAATGTTATAAGGAGAGCTGCTACTGAAAGATTTTTTATTTTTGTTTTAATTTAAGAGCCAAAAGAGAAAACAAGTTTTCCTATTATATATATTTATATATATATACATAATTTGAGTCCTCATTATAGCCATTCTGGAATTTATTCTTGGGACTGACAACCATGAAATTCTAAGTGACACTCTGAGAACTCTGTCATTTATTTTCCTGCTGTCCAGCTGCATTTAAAGACCTGTCCTTCAATGTCTCGATATGAATACATTTAGACATTAGCTAATGTATCATTCTTGACATCTATTCTCCTTCAGCAGTGCATTAAAGAAGACAATAAATATAAAGCAAAGTCAAGGGGTGGTCTTATCTGATGCACAATAAAATACTCTCTCTAAATCCAACCACATGAAGTACACAGAAAGGTGAAAGTTTTACAGTGCTTCCAAAGTATTTATTCCTTTAGAAGCTGTAATGTTAAATTTTACCAAGGTTTATTCTTATTTTTAAGGAAAGTTGTTGCAGTACGTTACAAGTCCATGCATCATTACGTGCCTCAAAGCTTCTGTATGCATATCCAGCATTCCTTTGGAGTAGACTCAACTCTCAGTTCAGCCAGAAGAATGTTGTCACCACCTGCTTTAAATATTATTAGCTTCACAGTCTGGTACTAAGTGCTTAAACTTCCTCCATTTTGTAAGTTTTTCTGCTTATCCTACCTTAAAATGTTAAGCTCATCACACAATTTCAGTAGCTGAGGTGAGAATATCTGTTGCAAATATAAAGCATGCTTGTACAACATTGATAAGTCAAAGAAATAAAATCATTGCATGGAAATGTTTGCTTTATGCAAGTATCAGTTATCTGCCATAAGGTATCACTCCAGAAACTAAAAGTAAATTGCACATAAAATGAAGATAAATTTAAGAGAGACATCTGTAGCAAAACTGGTATTATTTTTAAGCAACATACAAAAATTAAACTTGAGCTGCTGCTGTGGCCTAGTCAAACAATCCTGATCTCTATTCCGGTCTTCTAGTCCCAGGAGTTGTGTTCCTCTTTGCTATTGGCAGATCTTCCCTTCCTACCTGTGTAATAAGTGACAGTCACACCTTCAGGTGTACTGGGGATGCCCAAGCACCTCCCCTGTGGGAGGCAGGAGTTTTTCACTGTCTTTTGCAACACTGTGGGTCCTGAGCAGTTCTCTGATGGAAGGGCCTCAGAAATGGGCTGTGGGCTGTGGCCTCCACCCACTGGACCCGGACAGAGCTGATTTTCAGCACAGCTGCTGAGTTGGCTTTCCTAGTGGGCACATTCTTCTCCCCCAGCCTTGTTAACCACTCCTTAGACCTGAGATAACTGGCAACAGTACCACCTCTATCTTATCTCAAGTTCCTCTCAGGTGGCTTAACTCACAGTCCAGATATTTGCAGAGACACATTCTGAGGGGAGGGGACGTGGTTGCAGGCGAGCAGTTGCTTCTTTGCAGTTTGCCACAGTGGGCAAAATCCTTCAGTGATCATAACACTGTTTGAGGCAGTTGTGATTTTTAAGTCTCTTGCAAAACACACACACACACACAGACAGACATGCACACATAGAGAGAAAAAAAGTCAGGTCTAGTAAAAAAGCTATATACCTCTTAAAGATGCTGATATATAGAGATGTGAAACTAATCTATATTGGAATGATTTCCTCAGAAACATGTGAGTATCTGTACGTTAAGCCTTAACATTGGTGAAAGAGAAAACAAACCTAAAGGGAGTATAAAAAACATTCTGAGATTACAATGGATTTTCTAAAGGTTTCTTTATCCTTATTGCCATTAAAAATAATTTATTTCCACAACCTACAAAATCAGTATTTCTTTTTACTATTTCTGCTCAGTTTATGTTTAAAGAATTGCTTAGGGAAAAGTAATTTCATATTTTTACTATATCACTAATAATTGAGGCTACGTGGAAAGACGTCCAAGTCTTAATCAAAGCACAGTCAAGGAAAGAGTGCAGAGTAGGAAAGGCAGCTTAATAGCTTTAAGATTCCCTTGTTTATAGGGTTTTTTTACACATGCTCTTTTGACTTTTCACCTGCCCTGAGTTTTGGTGCAAAGGGAGACACGAATACCCCATTGTCTTTATACTTAAGACTGGTATCTGGACAGGCTTTGAAAACTTTTCGTATCATCTGCTCCGCATGGCAAGCAGTGCAGCACCAAATGTGCAACAGTCAGTACGTGCAAAGGGAAACGAGCTAGAGTATTCATGGTACACAGATTATCAGAATAATGTGTTTTGGAGAGATTATGTTGAATAACGAAGCAAATTTCCTCAGCTTGCACTTTCCTGTCTGACTAAGCTCTCAGTACAGGTGGCTCACGGATTTCATTATTTGACAGAAAACTTCTCAAAAAAAGACACATTCCTCACATTGAGGATAGCCCTAGTGTATTTCATGGTTTTGTTTTCTATTTGAAAACAAAACAAAACAAAACAAAACAAAACCAGTCCTAGACATGGAGATGAAAAAAAGACTACCTCTAAGATTCTTTTGCAATCCTGATGTTGGAAGTAAGACCAATCAAAAGTTAACAAGGTGTTGTGCTATACCAAAACAGACAAGCCATTAAGCATATTGTCTTATGAGGCAGTATGAATTTTATCTAGTGCTAGTTCAGTTGAAGCATTTAGTGTAACTGGTGGTATGTGGCACATTAATCAAATGAGAAGCATTTAGATGTTCTTTGCTTTGTAAATTATAATAAATAAATGGCATTCCTACTTGTTATTTATCTACCTTCAAACTTTAATGAATATTTCTAGTGCTAATTGCTGATTTGCTATATTTAGAGGGAACAGGAACATATGGAGATAATAGCACAATGTGATATTTATGAGGTGCCAATTCCCTTATAAATATAGAAATTGAGTAATTAGCGTTAGAAATATTCATTGGAATTTCAATGCACACTTTGGGATTTGAAAATAAATGGAGCTAAAGTTGGTGATCCTTGTCATAAATTAATATTTGGGGATTTGAAATTTAATTCACTAGAGGTATGTCTTCAACTACTGAATAATTTCAGTAAAAGTAACACTGGACATAGCAAGCACATTTAGTGAAAGGGGAGGCATCAAAGGTCAATTACAGGTCTTTGACAGTGTAGAATTGTTGTTATCACAGATTTTAACACATTTGTTATTTCCCACTATGTCAGTCTGTTTCACTCCTTCACTGTCTCTAGTAGAAGACAGGTGATTTAGAAGTGGTGGGACTTGCATGTTTTCCGGTCAAGCCAGCACCTACAAAGATATGAATTGATCATAACAGTTATAAATTACACTTTATAAACTGAATGCTTCACTGATATACATTGATTTTGGACTAGTCTTTTAAACCACTAACAATATTTTAAACAATAATAATACCAAAAGAAAGTTGCTTATGAAGATTTAAAATCAGTTTTGTAACTTGTGCCTTCTGAAAGCACCACATACAACAAAACCCACACTGTAAATAATTCAATAATAATAATTGGCCACTTCAGACTTAAATGGTTGAAAATTTAGGAGAAACACAAAATGTCTGTACAATATTGATTGATTGATTTTGGCAGAAGGCGTAGAAAAGCTCTCCAGATGCATCTTTTGAGTGTTGGCATACCAAAGCAGATCCAGTGAAGAACCACAAAGATGTTAAAATGATCTGAGCATCTGGAACATGACAAAATGCTAAAGAGAGCTGGGACTGTTTAATGTCAAGAAGAAAAGGTTTGAGGGCATCCTACCAATTCTTTTATATCAGATAGAGGGGGGAAGAAAACAAAACAGAGACAGACTCTTCTCAGTGATGTCTAGTCAAAGACTAAGGGGCAAGGGGTATATACTGAAATACAGAAAACTCTCTAAACACAAGTTTTGACCATGAAAGCAGTCAAAAACAGGTTGACCAGAGAGTTTTAGAGGCTGTATCAGGGAGATGCTAGAAACATGGTAGAGCACAGTCCTAAGCAATCTGCTCCCTAGTTGAATAGTTGAACCTACTTTGAATAGGAAGATTGGACTGGATTTTCTCTAAAGGTGCCTTCCCAGTTTAGCAACCATTCTGTGGAGTCTCTAAGGAATAATTTGTATTAAGCTTTATTTTTACATAAGATGCCTCTGAAATGTGAATTTCATGTGGGTAGGAGGATACAATCAAGTAATACCTTCAGCTACCACAAGCATAGTTTCAGTAGGATGTGGATTTATTTGAGGTATTTTCACCATTAAAGTAGAGGGGTTTTGGCTTTTTTTTTTTTTTTTTTTATTGTGAAAATATTTACTTTGAAAAGAAATAAAAGTTAAGGACATAAATGAATCACTTCTTGATTTTCTTCCTTATCTGTGCAAAAATGTAGTAAATTATCATGTGTTTATTGTGTTAAGTAGCTTGGGTTTTACAAGAAGCTGACTCCTTATCCAAGTTAAATGTTCGGGAGCTTTACTTTCATTAAATGTTATCTACATTCACATAAGCAAATTCATACATAAATTCCTATTAATCAGTTTAAAATAGATTTTAATGAAAACACTTTACAATCTGAATGAGCAAAGGCTTTTTATATATAGAGCAGATTTTTAACTGATTATTATTGCTGTCCCTAAATGATAATGGATTTATAAGCTTTAAATCTAAATGCATCTGACTACTGAATAAGTAAAACCAAATGAATGGAAGTTTTGAAGGCTTCTTGCCATTAAAACTGGACATGAGCATTTAGGTGATTTTCTAATTAAAGTTAAATTATCAGCCTGTAATTCAAACATGATACTTCAGGATCTAAGCTGTGGGCTCATGTGATTCTGTAAGAGAATCATATGCTTCTAATATAATTTGGAAAACTTCATTACCAGAAGGGCATGTCATACCTTATTTGAAGAGATTTTGACTGCAATTTAAAGCAGCAACACGTTTTCAGGATAAAGATCTCAAAACCTGACACCTTTATATGCCTTTCAGTTGATGGTTAGCTTCCATGTTTATAACCTTTCGATATTTATTGAGTATGTGGTGACAGTATTCAAAAGATGTGAAGTCCAAGTTTTCAGTGAATTATTACTATGCCATAATGTGCTACTTCCTGATTTCACATTTATGTGCAAAGAGCTCATCTAAATGTAATTCAAAGTGATCACAGAGCCACATCACACCATTTGAAACTGCACTGAAATTCCTCAATACAGTTAGAAAAATTTGCCTAATTCAATGACCACTTCTGCTGTAGTATGCTTTTAAACAGATAAATAGCTCCCACAAGTGCTGGGTAGACTTCTAAAGGAGTGGAAAATTATTTTATATTTCTCCTATGTTTTTAGAAGATAATGCCATAGAAAAGGCATAAAAAGCCTGAGGAGATCTTGTGCAAAATAGACACATTTAGAGAAGGTCGTTTTCCAAACAGTGGAAAAGCTAGCAAGAGCCATAACAAGATTGTCACCAGTAATCCTTTAATTCATCTTTGTTGTGTGTATACGATGGAGACTCCCAAATCAGCTTCTGAATTTAATCTGTTTCTTACCCTCTGTAAAGCAAAACCAAATGAGTCCATCCAAAACACTTGATAGTCAGCTGTTGAATACATCACAGAACTGCATGACGAAATTAATACTTCATTATTGGAGCTGAGTCAGAACAATATGTATTAATGCAGGAATAAAACCTGAGCAAGGAGAAAACAGAGTATGTCTACATGTGTTATTTATCCTGCAGTCAGTCAGGAATAACAGCAGCTCTTAATTTGACATTATGTGTGTGCTCCACATGCAGATTTTAATCAGATTATTAATCTTGAAAAATTACTTCCCAATTTTGATACCTTTTAAGCATTTTTAATAAGATATTTATTTTTTAAATTCTTGGCATAAATTCTTTTCCAGTTATACTGACTCTCAAGAAGAATTGATCATCAGGAAGCTAGGAAATTTTAGATACTCAGAACTTAATCCTCTGAGCAAACAGGGTAGATGATAAACAAAGAGTCTCACAGTTTATCAGAACTACACAGCACATGAACATTTTCCATTAACTATTAAACTATTTCTGATATCAAGAAAATGCTGAGGCACTGGAGTAAGCACTTCTTATGCCTTCTTCAGCACCCCTTTGCTCCAGCCTGTCTTTAACTCTAGCTGTTACCTCTCATTTTGCATCTCATTTTTTCCCATTCCAGCATCTCATACCCATTATTATTCCGCTTACTCTCTTCTCCCAGCTCCTCCCAGGTTGTACTTACAGGACCACAATAAGGAGACGGAAGCCATGCAGCATCAAAAGCAGCAGTCTTAACACCTCCTTCCTTTTCCTTGGCTCTCATTTTCACCCCCACTGTGTCTTGTGCTGGTTTAAAATGGAACATGGTTTTGTCAAGGTAATGGACTGAGAGCAGGAAGAGTGTGTGAAGACTAACAGATGATGATGGAAGTAGAGTGAATGATTTTTTAGGAACAGCAGCAATTTATTGCCCATTTTGAAATTACTTCTTGACTTCACAAGGTCCTAGGACATCTCCCATCAGTGTGGACCTCTGTGTCAGATTCAGTTTCCTGAAATATCTCACTTCCTGGCTCCAGAGTCACCTCTGTTGCTTAAAGTGCCTCTTCTCTCTTGGCTCTAGTTACTCTCTTTCTTCCTCTTCTCCTTATAGTGGTTTTGGAGAAGGACATTGGGGAGAAAAAAATACCTATAACAACACCGTGTCTCCTTCACTTCTGTCATCTTCACTCCAAGTTTATGGCCAACACAGACTAAAACCTCAAAATATTTGCTTGCCAGCTTTAACTGCTTGTGTGCAGCAGGTTTTCATATGCTTGCATGTTAAATAAATTTTATTTTGTTTCCATTTGAAAAAGAGAGAAAAAGGAAAAAAGTCAAAGCTGACAACAAGTTGAATATATTTTATGGTTTTGTTTCTGGACATAAAAGTCTTGCAATTTATGTGCAAGATTAATTTCTGGGCAGATCCTCTCCTACTTTTCACTTTTCTCTCTATGAGAAATCAAAAGTCACCATGAAGAGGTCATTTTATCCAAACAGCTCCATACCAAACAGTCAAATATGTCAAGAACACACAAGGAAAGTAAGATTCACAGTGCTACTTTGGGTGACTGTAGACATTACTGTCAGCTATTCTTTTTTTTTTTTAAACATGTTTACATAATAAAGATAGGAATATAACACTTTGGGTCAACACAATAATTGTTTTAGATAGAAGTGCCAATCTCAAAGTCCCATATAGACCCAAACTCTGTATGAAGACACAATCAATGCTAAGAATTTTTTATGTCCCTGAGAGCACTGCTAGACCTCACCATCTTTTCCCAGTACCCCAAGGCTCCTTCTACTCTGCCCATGGGCCAGGACCCCATTTCAGCCCCATGGGCCATCAGACCCTGCCCAAGTGATGCCACAGCAGGGCCCACTTCCAGCTTCCCACAGCCCTGACCTGCCTGGCCATAGGTCCTGCTGAGCTGGGCTCATCTGTGAGCCCACATCTCGTCCTGGCCTCAAGCCATTTTCATCTCAAGTTGTTGGATGCCAGGGCTTAGGGCTGCTCCTCTACCCTCAGCTGCCCTGCTCCTGGCTGGGGCAGTGGGCTAGGGTATGGCTGCAGGATTTGTGTCCTGACTCCTGTGGTGGAAACCTTTACACTCACTCAGGGCCACAGGGAGCCACTGATCCCTCTGCTGCCTTGGCAGGATTCTAATGTATGGCCACATGAAAATTAAATCCCTATCATTTACATTTTGCTGTTGTTTAAGCAAAAATATTTTTCATTACCAACTCTGGTGAGGCCTGTCAGAGACTGAAAATAGTTTATGCCTCAAACATTGATATAAAGTTTTAAAGATGCTACAGCCACAGAAACTTTCTTGAAGAACTTTGGACTAGAGATCAAACTACTGATTAGATTGAAAGAAACCCATTGTTCAATCAGCTCAGGCCGAGGGGAAGGTATGCCTCCACAATAGGGCAAAGCCTCCAGCTGCCATCCCAGCTGAGTTTGGGGTGGGGGCAGAGCACAGCTCACAGAAGCCAGGTTTACACAGACTCCCCCCAACCGAGGGGGGAGGAGAAGGTTTTGGGTGCGTAGCGTAACCTCTGGTAGAGGCAATAAACACCCATCCTCCGAATACACAAACTGGCCCGGCTGTGGAACCCCCAGCCCCACAAACCACATCCACGGGACTTTCACGTGAGAGGCTTTGCCCNATGGTCTCGTTTGCACCTTAATTGAGGCAGAGGAATTTCTAAAGAACCTCAATAATAATCATAATAGGATCATAACAAGGCCACACCTGGAATCCCATGTCCAGGTCTGGACTTTCCAGTACAAAAGAGACATGGACGTACCAGAAAGAGTAAAGTGACAGGCCATGAAGATGATGAAGGGACTGCAGCATCTCACCAATGAGGAAAGGCTGAGAGAGCTGGGGCTGGTCGGCCTGGAAAAGAGAAGGCTCAGAGGGGATATCACCAATATGCGTGAATACCTGATGGAAGGGTGCAAAGAGGACAGAGCCAGGCTCTTCTTAGCTGTGACCAGTGACAGACCAGAGGCGATGGGGAGAAACTGGAACAGAGAAGGTTCCACCTGAACGTCAGCGCAAAGTTTTTTACTAGGAGTGTGACTGAGTACTGTAGAGGCTGCCCAGAGAGGTTGTGGAGCTTCCCTTCCTGGAGGTATTGAAAGGTCATCTGAATGTGGTCCTGGGCAACCAGCTTTAAGTGGTCCTTCTAACCGCAACCATGCTGTATTCTGTGACACAAAAGAATTATGCTACTGAAACTAATCTTAGCGTATTGCCTATTTGTCCATATTTCTCCAGCAGACAGTATACTGGAGAAAGATAGAAAAAAAAACAAAAACCAAAAAGGAACTTCCTTCATCCCCTCTATTGACAAGCAAGTGTTAAAGCTTTTTTAAATATTGAGTGTCAGGACAATAGAACAAGACTACATAGTCTTAGGTTCTGTCTGGCAGATAATCAAACTTCCAGCATGCCTTACTCACTTAAAAAAAAAAACAAAACCAAAACACAAAAAAAAATAACAAAAACCACAAAACCAGAACAAAAACAACAACAAAAGACCCCCAAAAGAAGCAACTAAACCCCATGAAACAAAGACTCAAACAAACAACACCAAAAAATAGCACACCTCCCTCCCCATAACCCCACATAATACAATCCAAATCCATACACAGGCTGAGCCCACCGAGGAGGGCAGGAAATCTCTGCCATTGTGAACATCTCCAGTTCTTGTCACTACCAAAAGTTATATCAACATCCAATTAAATTTCTGTCAGTATGTCTTTCTTCATGAACAGAGAAAAAGATGAACGAACTAATTAGGTCATGTTTCCTAGCTGTACAAGAGGCAAGCTGAGAAATTTAAATGCTGAAAGCTCTCTAGTAGGCATCATGAGCACTGCACCGCTCAGACATTCCTGATGGCTTGGAGCAGCTGGAGCTCAAGGGAATTGGTCTCCTGTTAATAATTGTCTCCACTCATCTGTTCCTGAAATAGAAGCTACTGAAAACCTAAACTATGCACCCAGTGGTCAAACTTTATTCAAGGTCACAAAATCTATTCTGCTCACCACAAAACACAAAGGCAGCAGCTCCTGACACATTTTGCACAAGAAGGCAGCTTCATGCTTAATGAATTAAAAGCAGTTATAATATCTTAATGTAAATCTCAATTCCTTGTTTGAGCTAAGAGAAAAACATATCACTGCTATACACAAGACTGCCTTTAGTATAAATTGATTCTCGCCTAAAGGACTAAGTGTTGCTAAGAGCCTCTCAGAGGGATTCACCTAACCTCAATCAAGACAAAATTAATGAAGAAGCAGACATCTCCTGGTATATCTTGGCATATTACCTCAACAGGAACTGCTCTGTCTCAACATTTTCACTGAAATTAATTTAATTAACTCATCCATTAATAATGAATGATCTACAAGCCTGAAAATAACCATAGATAATTGGTTTTGACTAGAATTTTCCAGTAATCTTCCACAGAAATTGATATTTTCACTCCAGGGCAGCTTTATGATATTAAAGCAATATTAGCTGGAGCATACGTAGTCTGCTGCAGTTCATAAACATCTTAGGCATTCAAAAACAAAGTAGGAAAATACTTGTTTGTTCTTCCAGGCATGAAAATAGAGCCTGATAATATAATGTATCTATCAGGTCATAAAATTGTAACTTTCAATTTAGCTCATCACAGGATGAGAGATTATGAAATTATATTAGACCTACTACAACTTGTCAGAAACTAAGATGCTCTCATGATAACAAAATCAAAACCTCCAATCTCTTGCTTGACCTAAGATTGATCATAGTGACCCTGAAAGATTTTAATGGAAATAAAGATACTAAAAAGCATTTATGGATATGCTCATTTGGAAGAGCATATGTGAAAGGAAGGTTAACAATCAAATTCATGCCACTCTTGAACTGAAAGCTATAATATTTATGGCTAATTTTTCATAAGAGATATGTCAACAACCTCATTTCATGTCAAAACAACAAACAACTTTAATAACACTTTAAATGTGGAAAGAAATATTTTAATTACTAATTTAATGCTAATTCATCTCCCTCTAAGTTTTGCATTACTGGTGTCAAGATAATTTACTCTTCACTGTTGCAGTATATTCTGACTACAGCCATGCATTCAGCCTGGAAAAGAGAAGGCTTCAGGGTTAACTAATTGTGGCTTTCCAGAACCTGAAGGGAGCCTACAAGAAGGATTGAGAGAGACTATTTACAAAAGCATGACAGGACAAGGGGGAATGGTTTCAAACAGAAAGAGAATAGGTTTAGATTAGATGTTAGGAAGAAATTCTTTACTGCCAGGGTGGTGAGACACCGGAACCGGCTGCCCTCAGAGATTCTGTAAGTGTTTTAAATGTAAGTGTTTTAAGGCCAGGCTGGAGGAGGACTGAGAAAAATTGTCTGGTGGAAGATGTCCTTGCACTCAGTAGGGGGTTTGGAACTAGATGATATTTGCGGTTCCTTCCAATCCAAACCATTCTACATTTCTATGACTGATTTAATTTTAACTCTTCCAGGAATTATGATGGAAGTTGACTAATTGAGGCTGTCTTTGCATCTGGCTGCATTAATGTCTGTGATAGATTGTGATCAGCCTGTAACACACTGGGAACTTTATTTTGTCCTAAACCGTCCATTTTGGACTTCATGCTGATAACATATTGACATGTAAAGTACAGGGATTTATGTTGCACACTTGTTGATAACCCCTTCTGCACTATGTACTGGGAAAATGCTAACTCATCTATTGCTTCAGTAACTTTTCTTGACTACATACCCAGTCACAGAGCTCCATGGACATTTGCATATTGCTGATATATTGACACTAATTAAGTGAATTGGCTACGTGATGTTTCTTTTGTTAAATTATATCCTTGTTTTCTGCCATGTTACCTCAGGGTTAAAGAAGTCTGGAGTTCTCAGAAGTTGTTGGTGGGATGGTGGGGAAATGGTGGTGAATTACTGGAGAGAGGAAGGAAGAACACAGGCTTTTGTGTTCTGGGAGTTGAGATTGCTGAATGTCTGATCCCAAGGAATGGCATTGCTTTACACTGAATCTGACAGTATGTCCCAAGTCCTGGAAGGAGACAGGAAGGTGATTTAGAAACCCTTGAAATGACACTGTTTTCTTTTAGTGTGGAGCAAGATGAGGAGTGCTTGAATAAGATTGGTCAGATTCACAGTTTACACTCAACTAGGTTTTCAGACAAAAATAGAAGGAATACAAAATTTATTTTAAAATCTAATCAAGGAATACAAAATTTATTTTAAAATCTAATCAATACTGTCTTGAGATCTGAAATAGATGTTCACAATGTTCTAGGACCAGACATAAAATACCAACTTCTTCATTACTGCTCCTGAGCATTTTCTAAGAAGAATAAAGCTTGTTCAGTGCTTTGCATGCTAGTTTACTTTTTGAGAAAAGAGGAAAAGACCATACAGAAATACATCAACATGAACTCCAGCCCAGAACAGGTCTAATTGAAATAAACAGGTGAGTAGAGACATCAGAAGGAATTAATACCATCACTGTTATGGTTCAGGTGTTTTTTTAAATTCTTTTGGTACAAAATTTTATGAAAAGCTAAAAACAAAGCCACTATGAATCTCAGTCAGATCACCTCCTATTTAATTCCCTTACTTGCTTTTTTTCTTGTGAATTATAGCAATGTGGAATTTTCATTAATTAAAAATATCTACTCTTTTTACTTTCATCCCCTCTCCCTCTATCATTTTATTTTTTCTCATTTGTGTCCAATGTACCACTCTGTGGCAGCTCAGTGGCTTTATCTTGGTTTTATTAAAGCCAGTTTGACCAAGGAAGCTGTATTTTAAGAAGTTGAAACTTTTGCTTATTACTTGCATTAAAAACATCCTTCAAAAGGGAGTGGAAGGAGAATATGACTTGTTCATAATTCATAATGCTGTCAAGTAGTAGAATTATTGGTATCTTAAAATTTTATGACATTTGCAAAAGGACATTATAAAAATACTTAGAAAATCTGACTATATTGCATTTTACAAACTCAACTTATATTTGGACTTAAGCAATAATTAACATTTTTACTAGCGTTGAGATACGGAAATTATATATCAGATAAAGTAATTTCAGAAGTTCAGTAGCAGTCAAAATTCTAATTTAAACTTTAGGAAAGTATTAAAGCTGTGCAAACCAGTGGAGCAGCATGCTAAAGCATCAGTCTGTTAACTAAATTAAACCAGTTACCCATTGCATTGAAAAGACATGAGCAAGAACAATTGCCCCAAGAGATTATTTACACACTAAAATGTCCAGACTTTTCCTGTTCCGAGTTTTTAATTCAACAGTAATCCAGGCAAGACCACAGGTACACCCTCTCAAACAAAAATACTAATTTTGCAATTAGCAATTCTTCCCACCTCTCTCCCCCGGCTTCTTTTTCCCATCTTTTTTACTTTTCATAATATTGGATAGATTTCTATTTCCATCTTTTTAGGGGTATACATATTGTTGCAGTTCTGGGGGAGGTTTCCTTACTTTATTTCAAAAACCCTTGCTGGTTATATATCAAAAGAAAAGTACATCTTTGGAGTTTTTTGATTTTTTTTTTTTTTTTAAGATTCTGTAAGACAAATTTTGTTGGGAATTCAAATGCCCAAAACCACAAATAAATGTCAGGTAGATTTTAAAACACCCTCCTACTTCCCATTCATTTTGGTAGAAATTAAGTAACAATAGGATTTGATCCTATTATCAGAGGGCTGCAGCATCTCTCCTGTGAAGACAGAGCTGGGTTTGTTCAGGCTGGAGAAGGTTCTGGGGAACAGCCTTCCAGTACCTGAAGGGGACTTACAAGACAGACGGAGAGAGTCTTTTTCAAAGACGTGTAGGGATAGCATAAGGGGTAAATGTGTTAAACTGAAGGAGGGAAGATTTAGATTAGCTGCCAGGAAAAAATTCTTTACCATGAGGGTGGTGAGACACTGGAACAGGTTGCCCTGAAAAATTGTGGATGCCTCATTCCTGGAAATATTCAAGGTCAGGTTGAAGGGGGCTTTGAGCAACTTGATCAAGTGGAAGGTATTCCTGCCCATGGCAGCTGGGTGAAACTAGATGACTTTTTAATGCTCCTTCCAACCCAAACTACTCTATGATTCTATGATTCCTTTCCAAATCTGTCCATCACTCCAAAATCTCTAAAGGGAGCAGGATTCATCAGCATTTTTAATATAAACTAAGGACCTTAATGATTTACAGAAGACCCAGATATCTTACTCACCTCTCTGAGTTGGATTGACAGCAACTTCGATGAAGTTCAATCAAGACCTGAATCTTCACCCAGAAGCTGAGGAAAACTTAAGCTAAACCTGCTAGCATTTGGTGAGCTAATTTTCTCTATTCATAAACTCTAATCAACTAGCTTACCTAACAGCCTTTTGCTAATGGAGAAAATAAGATAGACAACTAAGTTGAAAAACATTACCATTCAATTCCTAATTCTTAAAATATTAACTTTAATTATTGCACAGTTCTGTTTTTTATACACAAGGTAATTTGTTAGCTAGGCAGGGGCTTCATTTTAGCTACACCTCACTGAACAGGAATTTTTAATGTTCTCTAGCAGCAAGGCTAGGTTTCAAGCTGCTGCTCAGCCTGTGGTGCAAGTTGTGCGTGCTCCACTTCTGAGTGGATCATCAGCATATTCTGCTGCACACCCAAGCTGCAGCCTTACCTCTCCCTAGGGCTGGATTCCAGCTATCTGAACAAAGTGATTCAAAGGTAAGAAAGTTGGAAGTGTAGCTTTGGCAACAGTACCAGTAAATTACATTCTCTACGTGAATGAAATACGGTAATTTAAAGCTGATGAGGTTTTCTATCTATTAGAGAATCTTTAACAGATTTCTGTCTCGGGTTTGGCTAGGATAGAGTTAATCTTTTTCCTGGTAGCTGGTACAGTGCTGTGTTTTGGATTCAGTATGAGAATAATCTTGATGGCACACTGATGTTTTGACCATGTGTAAGTAGTGCCTACAGTAAATCAAGGACGTTTCAGTTTCGCATACTCAGAGAGGACCAGGTGCACAAAAAATCCAGGTGCTCCCCTGTGAAGGAAGCCTCACCAGAGTCATAGGAATCCCCAGTTCAGGACTTGAGCTCCAAAAGTGTGTTTCAGGAATTGTCTCTTTCATCTATGAAATGCGGTGTAGCTACGGGATTTAGAATTGTGGGAATTGTAAATCCCACCATAAAATAGGGAAAAACTAGGCAAGTTTCTGATAGAAATTTACAGTTTAGATATGTCAGATCCATTTCTGGGGTTTTTTAAAGCCTATGAAAACAGAAGACCGTTCAGTGGCTTGGCAAATTTGTGAAAAGGTATATATACTGTGACCTCTTACCGCCTTTCACTCTTAGTATCTTTTTATCAGAGGCTCAAATCTATGCTGTTAAACTTGAGGCACTCACAAAATCACTTTTGAGGTTGGGAGGCACTACTGAGGATCCAGACACTGAAGCCCAACCTCTATAAACAAAGTAAAGTCAGCTAGTATAGGTTATTTAGGACCATGTCCAGTAAGGTTTGAACACCTCAGAGGACAGAAACTTCACAGCCTCTCTAGGCACACTAGTTTTTTTAAAAAATACTTGCCATAACTAAAAAAATAATTTTTTTTAAAAGTGTTATTTCTGTTTAAATGGAATTTGTTTTATTTAAGTTTGTTTCCATTGGTTCTTCTCCTGTCACTGGGCACCACTGAGAAGAATCTGGCTCCTGTTTTACCCAGTGGTAACATACCACTGAGACTTCCTCACTTTGAACAGTGCCAGCTCTCTCATCATTCCATCACTTTTCAGAGGTTCCAGACTCTTAACCATCTTTGTACTCTTTGCTGGACTCACTTTAGAAGTCCATAGCTGTCTCACACTTAAGAGTCCAGGCTTCAACCCAGGATTCCAGATATGTCTCATCAGGTTAAGCAGATGAGGAAGATAATGCACCTCCGATGGCAGCAATGCCCTTTCTAACGCAGCCCAGGATGCCCTTGGCTTTCTTTGCTGTGAAAGCCTGAAACACTTGACCTGGGGCCCCTTCAGCCTTATTATTTGATTAGCCATTGATTATTTCATCTTCACATCACACTGCTCACTTTGCTTGCCAACCTAGTTAGCCCTGTCTCACTTGACTGCGGGTCATCCTCTCACTCCTCGACTGTTCCTTATTTAAAGTTCTTCTCACCAGTTTGGCCTTCCAGTTAGCAGAAATGCTTCTTCCCCACCTAGAGAGGTGGACACCATCTTTCTAGCAGTTCTTGATCCTCAAAGAGATTTCCATGTAATAAAAAACCAAACTGCTAACAGCAGCTGTGTAAAGTTGCTGACTCTCAGCATCCACCATTTTCCCTCAAACCCTTCCTGATCATCGCCATGGTCAAGAAGAGTATCAAAATGAAGAAGGGCCCCTATGCCCTTTACTCTCATCCCCAGTGCTCTGTAGTCATGTTTGATGTATTCTAGGTCCATGGCAGTTTCATTAGTACCAATATGGAAGAGCAGCAAGGCATAGTAGTTTGAGGGTCAGAGAAGCCTTAGCAGTCGTTCCGCAACATCCCAGATTCAAGGTCCTGGGAAGCAGCAAGCCTTTGACATGTCAGAGCCAGTCATGACTGACAAGTCATTCATGTCAACAGATGGGGGCCTCCACCCCCTGCAGCAGTTTCCCACTTTTTTCAGGTGCCTTCCTCCTGCAGAGTCTGACTTTCAGCTTCAGCTCTATTACTTGGTGATGCATGTCCTACACAAGACACATCTCCTACTGCCCCAGGCACCACTGCAGCCCTAGGCCTCCAGAGGTCATTCAGGAGTCCAGGCTGAGTCAAGGCCTCTGATGCTACAAGGAATGTAGCTCCACTTGGTGCTGGGGTTTGTGCCATGGCAATGCTGATTCCAGTAGAGATCCTGACCTCCTCTGCACAACCTTTTACACAAAATGCTGCACAGACTATTACATTGTGGCTGTGCTCTGCTAGCTGAACTCTAGGTAATTTGAAATAAGATGCCTAAAAGTAAGAAGTCTAGTTATCTCAGTCTACTTACACAAGTCATTCCAGGAATACAGAACTCTAACTGGCAATTCATCCAACATAAGCTTCTGGTGGTCTTTTCATTTCAAAAATGGAGGTCATGCCCTGAACGATAGAAAAATTCTAGAGGAATTAGACTGCTAACTTCAGACTAACAGTTTACTAAAATAAATGAGCACAAATCCTATATGTTTTGGAAGCATTCTTTTCATTCTTCAAAATGGAGTCCTGCTCCATCTTACTGATGTGACAGGATGTTGTATTAGCTGTGTTGACTCGTGCATCTGCAATTGGAATTCTTTGCACACACATAATATATCATGCCCGTGAATAGATGTATATAGCTATACTCCAGTACACTCATTTCTCTGGGATATACAGAATACTTTATATAGAGAATTTACATCTATATATATTATAAATAAAAAAGTAAATTAAATCTATTTCCCTGATCTGATGTAAGCTTCTATAAACTTCCATAAATTTTGTCTGTGATTTTAAATTAGTCCCATAATTTTCTATTACTTTGAAATGTTAGGGCAGCTTCACAATTGATCACTGTATGATAGAGCTGTTACTGTTTTCTGCAGCTCCCATTGTCTTTTTTTTTGAATTAAATATCCAGCCTGATACTTTTTAAGTAATCTCTTTCAAACTCGTTTGCACACTGATGATCTGGTATGAACTGTCGCTGTTAGAGCAGTGATAAACTGACTACTTGTAAACAGGATGAAAACTTTTTTAAAAAATGTATCTGTATCATATTTTTCCTTTTATGTAGGACAGACAAATTAATGTTAAGCATAAAAATATTAATATAAAATTAAGTTGTTTAATTCTAGAAATTTTAGAAGTGAAAAAAGAAGTTGCTAAGCAGTTTCACCTCAGAATGACTGAAATACTTGTGAACTCCCCTTTCTCTCTACCACCACCAAAACCTACAAAATTTGTCAGTCTGAGGATGGTTTACCTAAAAAGATTAATCTGCATAAAATTTATTTAATTTAATTTGGTTTAATGTGAATGTGTTACTTATTTCTATCCCTGTTTTCAGGTTCAGGTACATACTGCCATTGGCAATATGGATTCTGAAAGGAAGTCCGGAAGCTAAAGTAAACTCAGATCTAAAACAAAACAGCCTAAACATAGGGCACAGAGTGAGTGAACTGGAAATACAATTTTGTTCTGTGCTATTATGTGCAATACAATTCTGTCTATTTTAAGGAATGTTGGAATATTTCCCCCCACTGATGGGAAATGGAAGGAGATATCTAAATAGATAACCAAGCAGGGTTATATTACAAGTCAAGAAATGGCATCATAAGGCACTTTTTATGAAATTAATTACAAAGCTTAACGCAATGTATTGATTTCAAGAATTAATTAGAGTTATTTGTATCTTTAGTTATTATCCTTTGACATAAATCCAGGATATAACATGTTTCTGTAAAATTCAATAAAGGTTTATAAACAAATTCTGCTATTAAGATATTATTTCTCAAATTTTTGGCATTTTTTGAGTATTCATAGACTTAAAATTTGATTACTCCGCTAGAGAGACTGAAATATTCAGTAAAATGAAGCATGATGTTCCAAACTTATACTAACTCAAACTATTATGCCCATTTTGCACAGTTTTGGAGCACAAACATGTGTACTGATTCTGTATCCTGTCACCTAATATTTATCTCCTGGGCTTCTAATTTCAGGATTATTCTAAGTGCAGTGAGCTCAAGAGTCACAGGAAAATTTGCATCAATTCTTTATTTTGTGTAGAAACAACAGTCACTAGAGGAAAATAAATATTCTAAACAGTAACTGAAGTAAATTGAAGTAATATTGAACAAATGATTTATGACAGTTCTGAATTTTATGATATCTTTCAGAATTTTTCAAGAATGGAGAAAAAAAGTAAGATGCGAGAGACCACAGAATTGAGGTATCAAAGCAGAACTACAGCCCTCGAAGACTCACCTCCAAACCAGGAGTATGTCCCCTTGAACCTGTAAATCCTGCTTCACTGGTACCTTACAAGCAAACACACTTCTCCTGATGAAGGATTACAGAAGCCTTGCAAGGTCTTCATATCCTGCTGTCATGGATACCTTTTACGTAGCCTTTCAACTGAGATATGAAGAGACACTCAGCAGCTGCAGTGCTCTGGGTTCCTCAGGCTTCTTTGGTTCTTTGGAAGTTCATGGAAGCTCAATTTTCATGACATCCTACATTTCCCAAAAGGTCAATGAAACCCTTTTTTTTTTGTGAATTGCGTTTTGGAGAGGGCATCTTCATTTGAGTACTGTGTTGAAACCACCTTTTAATTGTTTTTTACCTTAAAGATGCAAGTTTTTAAAATCCAAAGCTCATTAACAATCTTTGTTTATGGCATGAAAAGTCCTAGGGCATAAAACAGTTTTAAAACCATAAAAGACATCAATAAAAACTTCAAACAACATTGTTGCCCCCACTGGATATTTCATTCTCAAGCTTTTGAATTTAGAGCATTTTTAAAACTGAGATCCTTACGAATGAATGAAACTTTGCTTAGAAGTCTCTTTTTCAAGATTACTCAGAAAAATCTGAAACTATAAGGCCTAAAGATGAAAAATAGTTTCAAAAATTAATTTAGAAATGGTTTTAAAAATCCATTTATGGATTTTGATATAAAAATAATTTTTAATTATTTAATCTTTTAACACCATCCATTCTTAACTCACAATAATAGACTTTTAACCCTTAAAACAATAAAAGCTTGCATTTTTTTCACTTGAAAATTATGTTATTATTTACTCTTCATATTGAACTTTCTTTCATTTCATTCTAACTTTAAAAGTTATAACATATATATTTGGTGGATTTACTTTAAATATCTCTACAAAGTGGGTACTATGGGAGTGTATTTTAATATACTATGTAATAAGTAAACAGTTATTAAAAACTAAAATTTATCAAAAACTGCTAACTATTTAATAAAAAAATGCAAAGAGAGAATGTTAGCCATGGTATGTCTCATACAATGGAACGTGAATAAAATCTGCCTTATCTTGTTTTCTAATTTAAATTACAATCTGAAGATTAAAACAACTCAAGCATTTCTAGGATGGTGTTTTTGCAGCACAATCCCTGTAATTTTTTATCTCCTGGCTCCACAGCAGCCCACAGAACTGGATTGCTTGGATCTGAAGGACGTTGTAAACAATCATCTCTTTTCCCATTTCTTAAAAAAAAAAAAAATCCAGAAGCTTTTCTATTACAGGGCTAGGAGAACAAAACAGGTCTTCTGAAGTTAATGAAGAACCAAGAAATCCCTGCCTGTGATTCAGAACATGGATCTGAGCCTTCCAGAGATGTATCAAGGCCCTCACCGCCTATGATGGTGTTATGACTATGATCTGCACAAGCAGCTATACACCTACATGGAAGCTTCTGGTAATAACTGCTATGAAAAACATAGCAGAAAAGCAGACCAGACATTGGACAGACCTGAATTTTTAAGCTATGATTTTCACCAAACGTGAAACTTCTTGATAATGTCAGCTGCTCAGTGGAAATTATTTCCTTTCAGATTTTCTGTGAACACCAAAAACAGTGAAGCACGTGAAAGTAAAGAGATGGTCAGCCCTGAAGAATAAACCTGGGCACTGGAGAACACATGGATGGCCATGAATCTTAGTTAGCGTCTCTGGAATGACCACCTGGGCTTAATTACAGGTCATTGCGCCAAAAATGTTTCTGAGGATTTCTGAGGTCACTGACACTGATCTATTTTTCTGAAAAAGTGTTGTGCAGCAAATTTCACACTGAAGTTTAAACCCTAGAGAAAAGTCGGGGTTTTAAAAAAACAACATGAAGGGGTTATCTTTATGTTCCTTCCGCTGTCTGCAGATTACAAAATAGAGCAGACTTCAGTTAAAAGGGGATCAAGTTCCAGTTAGATATACCTAAGCAGTGTATCACAATCAGATAGACATGACATTTCAACCGTACTATCTTTTTATAGTACAAAATTTGACACTGTTGTAACAAAAAGAAGACTAAGCTGTACTTCATAGGCAAGTGGCTTATTCAGTCCACAGTTCTCTGGAAAAGTTCTTGCTTTTCAGTACAGAAGGTAATTTAAATATCTGACTCAACTTCTAATGCACTGAGGAGGAGCAGTACCCGGAGAGGATGCATATTCTCCAAAGAAGCATTTCATAAATCCATTTAACTAAGATTACAAATGAAAAATGTCTTAGAAGCCAGTAGAATGTAATCAAAAATATACTTTAATTAAAGAATCAAAGTGCTGGCACTGTCAAATTATGAAAGAAATTAGAAAATGTAAAAGATTTAGCCAAGTATCCCATATATCTACTTTTGAGGAGGAAAAATTAAGCCAGTTAAAATTCATCTCTACTACACAGAAAAAAGTAATGTGAGTTCATAATAAAATTACCATGTATCAGGTCAAAGGAAAAAAAAATTAGTCATAGTTGTCATCAGTCAGACTTTCTGACTCTCAGTAGTTTGGCTGCTTCTATCATAGTCTGTTAGTATTGTTAAGGGTTGTTGGGTGGTTTTTTTTGATTCTCTACTTGCTTATTTGAAGGCAAAGCTAGCACAAAAGTGGCCTTATTCTCTCCTTTCACAATTAAAACTCCACTGATTTCAGAGAAGATTGTTCCCAATTTACACCAGAGAGAGACAAAGAAAGAACAAAGAAAAAAAAGAGAGGCTTGATTGAGTGCTGTGAAAATGATCAAATAATAAAGTCTGACAAAGAATAAGATAATTAAAGCTCAATCTCATGTCACTGGATCACCAGAAACATGCCACTGGTTTCACTGAGGTTTATTTGCTGGTATGGCACCAGACACAAGTTTGATGCAGTAATTAGTCAAAGAAAAACATTACTTATTGATATGCTAACTGCAAATAGAGGTAGATTTCAGGATATGTGTGTCCAAAGGAAAAGGAATTACATGGACTTTTTTTTTAAATAAACCTGACAAACACACTTTTCATTAACACTGCAGTAGGAAGCAATATTTAAAGCTGTGGGTCTAACATTCCTCAAGAGAATAATTTCCTTTAAAACACTTATGCACCTACGCAGCAGGAGTTTCCTCATCAGTGTCAAACTGAGGGTAGGTACAGTTGAAGGTGACAGATTTGTTTCTAAACACAGCTTTAATTTCCTTCGCTAAATATTCCTCTCAGAACTGAACATTTATGCACTCTTTATGCACAGGTTTCAAGACAATAATTTTTTCAAGTAGCCAAATCATCATGAATTATCTGAAAACTTGAGAGCATAGGAGAAGACAGAGATAAAAATGGAAAAAAAAAAAAAATTAGCTGTCCGCAGCTCAAAGTTATTTATGGTAGTACCTGTACTCTCTCCTCAACTTTCAAAAAATGCTTGGTGGTGAGAGTATTCTAGAATTTTGAATGACATGCATTTCCAGAATGTAATAGCATGCTTCCATTTACCAGGTTTGATTGCTTCCAACTTTAATGTAATGAGAGAGTTAGATCCGCAGCTGCTGCACAGACTGTAATCTCAGTGAAGACAAAAAGCATCTTGTGAAAAAAGCTGCTAATCTAAGAAGGGATGATGAGTTATTTGGAGAGAGGAAGCAAATGAAGGTAAAATGGTAAAAAGGATCAACACAGACCTGTGGTAGAGGAAAATATGTAATATCTGTTCTGCTGTATGAAACAACTGTGATCTGTCAGGGAAGGGCAGGGTGGTTTAGGGAACATTCATGAAGATGGAGGTCAGTTTGGAGAGCATGGTGGTATCACTGGAGTTCTGATTTTGCCTGTGGTCCAGAGTGTCAGAGGAGAAAGGACAGGTTTATCTCTGGGGTAACAGACACTACTGGGACACAGGAGATTGATCTACAAAATCCAAGGTGTTTAATCCATCCTCCTTCTTCTAAACAGTTCTCAAACAACCTGAGCAAATGCAACTGCCCATGGGCAACATTAAGTTTGACAAGAACCCTACGACACAGGCCAGACTGTGGAAAATGACATGTCAAAAATGTGAGAGATACTCAAAAGTAGTCAAAGATGGATATTCTTCAGGATGGTTATGGTTAAATGCAATCTAATGATGAAGTGCTACTATCAAATGTAATTTTTTTTTGCAAGGATTACTCTCTAGGGATGCAACTACTACTGTTTTTCAGACCACTCTTCTGACTGGTCTGATATTTCCAAAAGCAGAGGTACTCAATAACTATAACTAGTAACTATATATATATATATAAATATATTTACAAGAGAAAATCAAAAAGCTACTACATAAAACGTTAGAATGTAAAGATTTTTGTATGCAGTAAAAAAACCCAAAAAGAGTATTTTCCCAATACTTCATCTCTTTCAAGATGTTCTGTAGCACTCTCTTTGATTTTATAGCCTGCTCCAGTATGTGAATAGTCATCTGAGAAGACAGCTAAAGGGTAAACAGCTTCAGTTGAAATCTTGCGCAATAAAACATGACTTTTTTTTTTATTTCTGCTAATTGGAGCAATGCGTACGTTATACATGAAATGACAGCCTTTCATCAACACCTCATTTCATATCCCTACTTAAGTGCTTTTTAACTTTCTAACTTGTACATCTCAGTTTTGGTTTCCCTTTGGTATACTTTCCCACTGAATTTGGCAAATGCATCATCTGGGGTTTGGTTTATATGCAAAATTCTGTGCAGAAAATTTGATTTAATCTAACTGTACCATTATGAAAGAAGCCCCTAGCTCACCTTTAAAACAAACTAAGCATAAGGAGGCAAACATTTTGGGTATGGAAATCCTCTGATTTAGGAAAGTTCTGAATGCTTCAACTATAGCCTGTTGATTAGTTAATAATATCTTCTATCTTACTGGTCTAAAAGTGTTACAAAATTTAGGCCAGACTTGATGCACTTGGACAGCAAAAAAAAAAAAACAAAAAAAACCAACAAACCAAAAGAAACAAACAAACAAACAACAACAAAAACAAAACAAAACAAACCCCACAAGTAAAAATACCTGTAAATTTTGAGGAGCAAAAAAAAGCTAGATGCAACCTGACTCTTCAGGAATTGTCTTTTATTAAAGTTAAGTGGTGAAGCACAGGAACTAAAATCCTCTTCAGTCTTTTTAACTACATGGGAATCTGCTGCAGCTGCAAAATTCCTGTGTTGCTCGTCTTGTTAGCCAATTATAAATGACAGTATTTTGTGCCTTCTCTTGTTTTTCTTTAAATTCTCAGCTCAGCTTGTACAAAGTTTATTCAAAATGCTGTATAATCCTGTTATAAATTCATTGCTTCTCATTTAAAGCCTTCAGTTTAATTCTTTCCTGGATGGATCTGTCATTTCATTCACTCTGAGTAGCCACACAAGGGCTTTATTTCTGGCTTTTTAACGTGCCAGTCACGGAGAGACATAATATCCAACTGCAGTATCTCAAGTGAGCTTCTACAGTACAAATGTTCACACAACAGCAAGAGAAAAACTTCATTTCATCTGGTGAGGCTTTGGTTGACACTAAGATTAAAGGCTTAACAAAAGCAATGGTCTGCTCTGTTACCATCTGAGAGTTTCTTGCTTCACTGTGCTATGAAAGAGAAATGAAGGACTGTCTGACCCTTAACTTTTCCTCATCTCTAGAGGGTTGCATGTGATTAAAAGGGAGGCGGGATGAGGAGGTTTGGGATCAGTCATAAAAAATATCCAAATCTGTAGCCATAGGAACCTTGTCTTTTGGCCACCAAAGCATCTTCCTATCAGACTGTGGCTTAAAATCATCTATTTAATCTAAACCTGATAGGAAATAGACAAAATGCTAGGTAAATGTAGCAGTAAGTGAGTGTATTTGAGTATGCTAGGAACTGTTCTGCTTTTTTTGTCAGAGTAAATTTGTGCAACATAATTTATTTTATTTCTTCGTCTAGAATTTAGCACTCTTATACCTAACTTTATTTGTTTCCCACCTTTTGGGAGAGCTTTCATATTTATTTTTTTACAATTGAATAACCCATTTCATGTGGAAAAATAAAATCTTTGTCAGTTTTTTTCTTCCACTTTAGGGAAAAATAATGGTTTTTATTAGGGAAAACTAAAAAGCAATGTGTTTTTAAGCTGTTAATAAAGCTAAAAATATCACAGCAAAGCACAATAATTTAAAGGACTGAATACAATGCTTTTGGAAGAAGTTGAAAACAGCATCTCCATAGGAGTAAAAAATATTGCTGGTTTTATATACCCATGATTATGATGGTTATTATTAAACTGTCACATCACATCAATGAGTAAACAAGTAGCTATGCCTAGATCATATTAACTATTGTGACAGCTGTAAATACCACAGTAATGACTCTCCTGTGGGCAATAGAACAGATAAGAAAATGATTGAAGCTCCACGGGCTTACCACACATTTACAGGTGATTCTGCAAAAAGCTAGACAACCTCTTAAGTAGGAACAGCCTGTTTGCCTCAGAGGTAATGCAGATTCTAAAGAGCAAACTGAATTGTCTGCTATTGAGCTTTCATCAGCAATATAACCTTTGATTTTAACCTTTTTTTAAATAAAAATGCGAATGAAGCAGTCAGAATTAAAGTGGTTCTTCAATTGTGCAATGTAAAGGAAGAAAAACATCCATCTGTGTCTACTTTGTTTTCAACACACAGTTTGAGGAATTTTTTAACAGGGTGGGAGGTGGTCGCTTTGTTTAAGAAAAGGTTGCAAGCCTCAAAAAATATCGGGAATACCAAATGCAGTTTTCCTCCCCTGCGTACACCAGTGGAAAAAGGACAAAGACGTGACCCTATGCAATCAGTATTCATTCATGAGCATTTCCAGTTCTGTGTCTTTCTGCTTGCTTGCTCAGCAAACGCCACGCAAGGAGGAAACAACAGTATGTGCCCTATATTTAAATTACTAGGGGCGAAGATTTCTGAGAAAGCAATTAGAAGTCGTGTCCTGGAGAGCCTCGAGTACATGAGGAGAACACAACTTTTTTATGCTTGCCAACCAATACTGCAAAACATAAAAGGTCAATAATATTCAAGCCTCAGAGTCTTAATTAGCTAATTGCAGTTCCCACTTGCTTCAAGCAAAGATCCATAAAAAAACCCAAAATAAGAAATAAAATGATGTTACGAAGCAGTGGAATTAATTTGGTTTTTGAGGAGGTTTTTATTAGGTTTCTTAACTGCAGTTTTGATATGTTTTGCAAATCTCCTTCTGAACTCAATGGGATTTAAATAATGTAAAGGAAACATTAAGATTTCAGTATCACTGCTTTTAAAGCTTTATATCAAACAAAATAAACACCTGAACACATTATTTTTTTATTAAAAAATATCAGGAAGAGATTTACTATGCACTATGGTTTGACATATGGTTTCTGTTGAAAGATGTTAGTATCCCCAGCAGTTCACAGAGACATTTTGACTGAGAGAAAATGAGATTGTTTTGATTTTTCTGCATTCAATGCCAATATATGGTACATCATGAAAGAGTGTTTATTAATGAATTCTGATTCTAGAGATCATTCCTATTGGAAGTTTAAGACTTTTAGACAATTTCAAGTTGTAGATTACAAAAAGGAATTATAAGTAACTACTCTTGAACAATGAAGAATCAGAAGTTGGAAGAACAAACAAAGGAATGTCTGCAAGGTATTATTTTGTGGAAATACTGTGATTTTCACAGTAAGAAAAGTTTTGTGGAAGATAGGGATAAAAAGAACTTTTTTTTAAAAGAATCTAAACTTTCTTTTTTGGCTTACCTGTATTTTTATTAAATATAATAATTTCATTAACATGATATATGCAATTATTAAATTACTGACT
This sequence comes from Oreocharis arfaki, assembly GCA_013398015.1. Classification (NCBI taxonomy): domain Eukaryota; kingdom Metazoa; phylum Chordata; class Aves; order Passeriformes; family Paramythiidae; genus Oreocharis; species Oreocharis arfaki. Next base: position 573,555 of record VZRR01003436.1, on the reverse strand, counting down.
TGACCTTTGAGCTACCTAGACATATTTTCAGCAATGTACTACAAAAGGCAACCTGAAGCATCTAAACTGTTGTGAACTGGAATATCATCGAATTCCGATATAAAAAAAAAATGTTCAGTACAAAACTTAGAACTGACATTTACAAATGAAATCATCTCTCAGAACAATGAGAATTGGTGTCTTACACTATTTAGATTATCAGATAAAGCACAGCTGCATGCAGCTACGTATACTTTGTCTCTCTATACACACACTTTGCAATAATTTCACAAAGCACTTGAGCTGGAGAAGCTATATATGCTTCAGTAACAAAAGGCCTGTTTTCACAAGCCTTGCAGTAAGTAGCTTAAGTACTTGCTCCAGTGTTAACTGAACACTACCGCTTGCTTTTCCATGCATAAGTTTGGACCTGAACATGCAATTTATTCTCTAGTTTAAATGCTATACTTTAATTGACATCTCTCAGATAATATTCTACCCATTCATACAGTCAACATCTGCTATAGACATCTATATCCCCTCCTCTTCTCAAACCCTGCCCACAATAGTTGTACCAAGCTTGCTTCTGCAGTGCTCAACCCAACATGCTCATCCTTTTTCCTCCAGATTTCCTCTCATACAGCACGAGTTTCTACCACTCGATATGTTTGCCTCTGCTATTACAGATAGTTTTCCTTGAATAATTGAATTTCATTGCCTATGTAATTTTTTTTTTTTCCTGTCAGTTAAGAAGTAAGTAAAAGCACTAAGTCACCTGAACTATTTCATCATTCTTATGGGAGTCATGATGTACATGGAACAAAATACTGAGGCTGTGGAAAGCCTCTGAACAACTGTCCATAACCTATGCAAAACCCAGAAACCATCATTACAATATTTTGTCACTGCTGTCATTTAGTAATTAACCCTAGAGGTCTCATTTTGTTATTTGATAGATTTGAACAGACCAATGCAATGACAACTGAAAACTGGAAATTCCGGGTTTTACCCCTGCATCTTTTCACTTCCATCACAATGCCCCAGCAGAATATATATAAATCAAGAGAGGAATGAAACTTGCTAATGAAGGATCTAAGCAATTGTGATGCTCACTCCTAGGACTCCAAAGGCAAGGTCAACTGCAGAATTTCAGTGGTCATGGCAATGTCAGGGCTGGTCAGAAATCCAGTGATGGGGAGGACCATCAAGCAGTTGGATTTCATTTAGATAAGCTGATATTAACTAAACACTCTGTCTTCTCAGGGACCTGTTCAACCATAACCCATGTAAGGTACATGGTGTACTGAAGCAAGATCCAGTGAATCATCTATATTTAACAAAAGCCAGGATATCTCTTCCCATTAAACTAGGCAGAAGTTAGGCTAGATGACCTCAGCAGAGGATGTCTCTGTTTATGCAAAAACTTCCTGGCCAGTCTACCATTCTTATTGATGGTTTCTCTCACTGAAGGCACCTCAATTCTGGATGAGTCCACCCATTCCTTTGGGCAGCTCTTACTCCCAGGATAGAAGGACTCCTAACATGATCCATCTGTGACTGCTGGTGCTACTGCTGGTGCTGCAGAGCGGCGAGAGAAACCTCTCCCAGCACCCTACCAGAAATTTGCCTGGTTCTCTGCTCTAGGTGCTGGGAAGGGGGACTGAAGGTGGTGCATGGGACTTGGGTATATTTCTGCCTCTTCGTGGAGAGTGATTAGAAAGTTAATACAGGGGCAGTGGGGATCCAGTGCTGGTATGAGGGCTGGGGGCCACAGGGTGAGGAGGGCACCAGGGAGCCAGGGGTCTGTGCAGGGTTAGGTGCTCCCCAGACACTACTGCTGTGCTAGGTATCCGTGGCCAGCAAACCCACACAGGGACCCTGCATGACACCGGCCCTGGGGCTGCCCTGACACCCTCCCTTTGGGCACCACAGACAAGGGGCTGGTCTCCGGTGGCAGGGACCACGGATCCCAGCTGTGAGGGGCCTGCAGGAACGCGGGCCTTGATGTGGGCATGGGCACCCAGAAAGGGTGAGGGAGTCATACACTCTCCTGGGGCATTTGTGTGACTTCTCCCCAGGTGTTCTCTCTGTCCCTCCCTGTTCCGGCAGGGTTGTTGCTTCACTTTTGGCTCCATGGGCAGCTTCTCTGCACACACTGCAGCACCTCTGAGTGTTTGCAGGGCAAATGAGGGCCCAACATTCCATCTCCTGAAATCTTCTCATCTATGTCTCTTTCTGTCTCTGTTGTTTTCAAACCATGAAATCTCTCACCTTGGGGACAAAAATTCACAGAAATATTGACCTGGATCCTACTCAACTGTGCCAGACTAGTAGTAAGTGGAATTTTTCCTTGGCACATGGAAAGTCTGTATGTAAAGGAGTTAAATCAAAAATTTTATATGACCAATGGAAAGATTTTGTCCTAGCGTGGCCATCTCTACACCTCTTGCGCATCTCTGCCCAAGATGCCTGCACAAAGCAAATGGATTTCTGACTGTGAAGAAAGTGATCAGCCCCAAGACACTGGTAAACTGTGCTTGGGATTGCTTCATGCTGACAGGAGAGAAGTGACTGGCAGATGAATGTGACACAGTGCAGAACACTTACGAAAGGAGCTGTCAGAGGTGCTGTAAGGTTGTAGGCTGCAAGGAGTGCTAAAATCCAGCTGCCTTGTGAGGCACGGAGCAAAAAAAGTAGAGCTCCAAGGCTCAGATCAGATTAAAGTGATGACATTCCTCAGAATATATAACAGAGGTCCTTCAACAGGGCTTCTTCTGCATGCTTAATACCATCAGAAAGTGTATAGAAAACTGAACTGCATTTTTTTTTACTGTATCAGTCAAGTGAGAAAGTAATGTGAGACAACCCTGGAGCTGTATAGATGTCAGTGATCTTATGCAGAAGCAGTGATACATCAGAATCAGGAATATTTACTTTCATGCCTGAGGATTTAGATAGGAAAGCAGTGCTCTATACATCTTTGCCTTCTGAAGAGGTGAAAGAAAGCTCATGAAGCTGATGCAATATAGGTATGTTACTCATTGTTTCCTTTCTAGGCCAGTATTCAGAAAGAAAGGTAACTTTCATGCTACCAGAAAGCTATAGAGAAAAATAATTCTGCATCCTTATGGTGGGGATAGTCTCTATATATAAACAATCCTTTTCTCTTAAAGCTTTCCAAGGCTAAAGCAACAGCAGTCCTGAGAAAGCAAGACTTACCTACTCAGTGTCCTAGTTACTAAACCACAAGGTAGACCATTCTGAACCATGGCATTTCTCAACTACAGAATCAAAATATAGTCTTCACTTGAAAAAAATACAGTCACTTCAATGCCATTTTCAAGGAGCTCTACCTAAACAGCTCCCTGTAGGTATGCTTTAAATGTTCTCACTAGATGCTCTTAGTAGACTTAGGCTTCATTCCACCTGGTTTGTGGATTTCATCATCAGAGAACACATCTCATTGCTCATATCAAAACAGTTCAGAGCAAGAAAAGAAAGTTGCTATCTTCCAGACAATACATAGAAGGTGAAAATTAGATGCCCACAAGTTTTGGGCGTTTGGAGGGCCATAGTGAAAGAAATGTTTTTCAGATGGCTTTTTGAATGCATATGATTAAAGCCAACCTACGTTCTGTTTAAGAAATGCACATAATTATTTTGACTGAGTCTTCTCCTTTCTGAAGTCATCTGTAATTCTGTGCATTAAGTATCTTATTCACTGGTTTTCCATTGCATATACTTGGAAAAATACTTTTAGGATGTGTGACTTTTGAATCTGTTTTTTGTATTATAAAGAAAGCCTACAAATAATTTGGCATAATGCCTGCTAGAAATTATTACAATACCATATAGGAAATAAGTGTGATTTACCAATAAAATAAAATGAAGGATTTACTAAGACCCACTTTTAAAATAAATATGGATATTAGAAGTCTAGATTGTCCATTTGGCTTTACTATGTGACTGACTCTATAACTGGAACAGCGTAGTACCTTGCATGATGCAGAATAAATAAAACTATTCATACTCCCATCAGTAATGACAGACTTTGATTTGTGTAATTTTATATTACATAAATAATGTATTATTAGAATAGATATTAATAAATCACAATTGAGAAACTTTTAACATATTTTTATTTATAATAAATCACTGTAATCATCTGTGCAATTTATCTTTTGTCATACCCTGACTGAGCTTTCAATTTTAGTCCTGATCTATTTTTACTTCCTATGTGCAGGTCTTAACCAAAAGATAGCAGTTGCTAGCACTGCTATCCAGCTATACTTCTGTCAGTTTGCATCTTCAGCAGCAATGGGATAACACTTTTAAAAAGGAGAAAAGTTACTGCACAGGAGTAATCGCATCCAGAGAGAGGAGTGAGAATACGTGAGGAAAAGCCCTATAGACATCAAGGTCAGTGAATAAGGAGGGTAAGGAGGTGCTCCAGGTGCCAGGAGCTGAGATACCCCTGCAGTTCGTGGTGAAGACCATGGTGAAACAACTGTGCCATTCCATGGAGGTCCATGATGGAGCAGAGATCCACCTGCAGTCCTTCAAGGACCCCACACCAGAGCGAGTAGATGCCTAAAAGAAGCTGTGACCCTGTGGGAAGAGAGCTCTCAAGCAGGCTTCTGGTAGGATCTCTCTGTGTAAAGAGAGGAGCCCACACTGGAACATATTTGCTGGCAGGATTTGTGACCCTGCAGAAGGGACACACACTGGAGCAGTTCATGAAGTGCTGTGGCCTCTGGGGAGGACTCACAGTGGAGAGGTTGTTGTTGAACTGTGTCCACTGGGAGGGACCCTGTGCTGGAGCAGGAGAAGAGTGCGAGTCCTCCTTCTGAGGATGGAGTAGCAGAGACAATGCACAACTGACCACAATCCCCTTCCCTGGCCCCCTGTACCACTCAAGAGGAGCAGGTAGAGAAAATCAGGAGGAAAGTTGAGCCCAGGAAGAAGAGAGGTGTTAAGAGTGAATGTGTTTCAAGGATCTAGATATATCTCCTATTATCCTGCTCTGGTAATAAATTCAACAAATTTCACTAAGTAAAACCTGTTTTGCCCATGATAGTAATCAGTGAGTGATCTCTTTCTGTCCTTATGTCAACCCAGAAGCTTTCTGTTACATTTTCTCTCCCCTGTCCAGAGAACATGGGAGTGATAGACCAGCTTTGGTGGGTACGTGGCATCCAGCCAAGATCAACTCCACCCACCCTCCCACACCTACATGACTTTATATATTTTATTCAGCTAATGCATAATACATACTGCTTTTTATTCAGTATTTTATAAAGGAGTTAATATAAAATTCACATAAAACAAGAAGTAGCCATCACTGCCTAGAAAGACAACATATAGCAAGTAATTTGTACTCCTATAGCACTTGTGTGTGAGACATAATGAATCCTGAAGCTGTCTCAAGATTGTTTTTAAGGTGGTATAACTAAGCGTGTGGTAAGTCAAATGCATAGCTGCTACAAAGCTACAAGTTTAGACAACTTTCTAGAATGCTGTCCCTGAACCCCTGTACCACCTCTGTACTAGGTTAGAGACCCTGGAATGTTCCTCTGATCTTGGAGTTATAACAAATACTAATAGTACAGAGAGTTAAAGCAGGATGATAGATTGCAGCATTTAACCTGCATATTAAATTTACTGATTATATATGATCCAATAAAATTCGGCTTCTGACCATCTGTTAGAAAGAGCTTGGAAGCTTCATTATTAGGCAATTGTTTCATAATTATTCTGAGAACATGTCTAATGTAAATTTTCTCATTTAAATTACATTATAATTTATCGAAGAAGTTTTTAATCTACTTGCTTTTTGCCTAATTGTTTTCAGCCAACATCTGCCATGGATGAAAAGCTAAAAATATATATATAAAGTATTATACGCATCAAGGTTCTTCACAGTATTCAGTAAACACAGCAAATGTCCAGTAACAGTTGGTATCCACACAGAAAAAGGCACTAACCATATTGAATACCCTCTTCCAGCTGTTGAGGCAGAGATTTCAGCCTAGGGAGCTGTTTTCAAATGTATTTGGCTATTTTACCATCTGGTATTTACTGACTTTGGGCGCAGTCCTGCTTCTAGTCATGTGATTTGTACAAATCAAGTCTATAGGAACTAAATGCAGAGGCATAGCTGGGATCAGTTACGTTAGTCAAATGGTGAGAATTTGAGGCTTTTTATAGGAACCTGTAGGTATGAACTGCTCAAATTTTAGCAGAAAGATCCAGGTTCCTTTGAGAACTATCTTTTCTGAAATTAAAATAATGTTTTACTTCCCTGTGAGACATTTGGGCTTCTTGTTTTGAAGGAAAACTTCTTATTGCTTAAAGCTTTCAACTTTGGGTAAAATTTTGCTCTGTGAATGGAACTGTTCAGCATTTACTTAAAAGGAGTTCGAAAACTTCTTCAAAAAAACCCTTCCTGTCAAGAGTGAGAAGGTAGGAAGCAAACTGCTGAAGAATGTGAGGAAAGAATGCATATTTAATCTAATCTGACTACACATATAATGTTCTAGAAACCTTCAGTATTCCTCTAAAACAGGCAGTGGCTTAAATGACTTGGAAAAAAAGTAAAATGTGAAAAAAAACCAAAAAACAAAAAACAACCAAAACAACCAACCCCCCAAAACCCAAAAGAAACAAAAAAACCCCCTAACCCAACCAACCAAAGATACTAAAAGCATAAGAACTATGTAAGGGTATGTGAAATCTATTTCCCTCTAAATATAATGAGTAACTGCATACCTCAACATTTTCATCTGCTGAAGTTATTTCAGTCATACAAGATGCAGCAAGAAGCACTGGAGGAAACAGATGAATGTTGGGATAAAATAAGAAAGGCTAATATATTCCTGTAAGCAGTGTGAGATAGATATAAGTAGTTGGCTTTGGAGTGAAAACAGTACTTATAAATAAAATATTATATAACATTGAACTTAAAATAGAAATCAATTCAAAGCAATACTTAAGGTTGCATTTTCTGAAACCATCCAAGACAGAGATCTGGCACATCCGTATGTATGTTAGTGAAGTTCATTAGGAAAGTGATACAAAGTTGGTAAATACTGAAAAGAAGACTGAAAACTAGAAATTTTATAATTTGCCAATAAGAAAAGGAATACCATTTTTTATTGTAGAATGAAGAAATAGGAATATTTGTAAGTAATTAGTGTCAGGATTGTTTCTAAACATAATTTGGCTAGTGCTAAATTTTTTGCTAGTAATACTCTTCCAATTAGAGACTACTAAGAACAGAAAGAATTAATCATTATATTTTCCTGGCACCAACCTGTAACACTAACACCAAACCCAAAAACGACTGGGAGAAAAATTCTGAGAAGCTCACAGGACAACTTAGAGCTGGGAACTGTGATATCTTCTGTGCACATACATAGTTTAAGTCATTGCACCCCTTACAAACCTTGATACATTCAGGATAAAATTATGTCAAGTTTAGTCCTCCAGTGATTCTACTTTCTGAATTTAGAGACATAAGATGGGTTTGTGAGACCACGTTTTGGTACCAAGGGATACAGGAGTGATTTTTGTGAGAAAGTGCCAGAAGCTTCCCCCTAGTCCAACACAGCCAATAGGAGTTGGTTCCAAGAAGGACCTGCTGCTGACCAAGGCCACAACAGTCAGAGAAGGGAATAATGCCTCTGTGACAACATATTTAAAAAGGAGAAAAAAAGTAATTGTACAGATCTAATTGCAGCCAGAAAACAGAGAAGTGAGAATATGTGAGAGGAACAACTTGGCTGACACCAAGGCCAGTGGAGAAGGAGGGGCAGGAGGTGTTCCAGGTGCTGGATCTGACATTCCCCTGCAGCCCATGGTGCAGACCATGGTAAGGCAGCTGTGCCCCTGCAGCCCATGGAAGTCAATGGGAGCGCAGAGATTCAACAGCAGCCCCTGGAAGAGACCCGCACTGGAGCAGGTGGATGCCCAGAAGAGGGCTCTGAACCTGTGGGAAGCCCATGCTGGAGCAGNGAGAATATGTGAGAGGAACAACTTGGCTGACACCAAGGCCAGTGGAGAAGGAGGGGCAGGAGGTGTTCCAGGTGCTGGATCTGACATTCCCCTGCAGCCCATGGAAGTCAATGGGAGCGCAGAGATTCAACAGCAGCCCCTGGAGGAGACCCACACTGGAGCAGGCTGTGCCTGGAGGACTGCACCCTGTGGAAAGGTGACCCACGCTGCAGCAGTTTGTGAAGAATTGTTGCCTGTGGGATGGACTCACATTGGAGAAGGTCATGGAGAACTGTCTTTGATGGGAGGGACCCCATGGTGCAGCAGGGGAAGGACTCCTCTCCCTGAGCAGTGGCAGGAACAATGTGGGATGAACTAACTATAACCCCCATTCCCTGTCTCCCTGTGCCACTGCTGGGGAGGAGGTAGAGCTGGAAAGTAGGGAGGGATGGGAAGAAGTTTTTTTTAACATTTATTTTACTTATCACTATCCTGTTCTGCNGTGACCCACGCTGCAGCAGTTTGTGAAGAATTGTTGCCTGTGGGATGGACTCACATTGGAGAAGGTCATGGAGAACTGTCTGCTCTGAGAGGGACCCCACAGTGGAGCAGGACATGGACTCCTCTCCCTGAGCAGTGGCAGGAACAATGTGGGATGAACTAACTATAACCCCCATTCCCTGTCTCCCTGTGCCACTGCTGGGGAGGAGGTAGAGCTGGAAAGTAGGGAGGGATGGGAAGAAGTTTTTTTTAACATTTATTTTACTTATCACTATCCTGTTCTGCTTTTTTTAGTAATAAATTCAATTAATACCCTCAACTTGAGTCTGTTTTGCCTATGACAGCATTCAGTGAGTGATATCTCCCACTTCTTATCTCAACTCATGAACCTTTTTTGTTATATTTTTTTCTCCTCTATCCACTTGTGTGGTTTTGGTGGGTCTCTGGCATCCAGCCAGGGTCAACCCACTATGACTGTAACCAAGGCATAGACCGTGGTCATTTCTCTGTATTAAACTAAAGAGGCTAAATCTCTTAGTTAGCATGAAGATATTTTCCCCACAACCATGGTTCCTCTAAAGGTGCTTTTAATTCTGCAGCCTGGACATAAGAGTCCACTGCATAATTCTGTGTCCCAATAATGGCATTGATATTTTCTTGGGGAAAAATCCCTGCCAACACCCTGCATCTATTATTTCTCTACCTCCAGCATTCAATTAGCTATCTGAACAAGAGCAAACAGCTTAGAAGATAACAAATGCAATAAATTGTGCCAAGTAGACTCTCCCAAGCTGTACCAGATGAACGTTTGCTAGCTTGTTTTCCAGCCTTTTTGGTAAAACTTTCCCCAACAGACAAATTAAGTGTTTAAGCTTTCTACAGCAGTGCTTCTGATTGCTCTGGAAACCTAAGTATGCAGCCTTTATTAGATATGAAATATATGTTGAATTAATTTCTAAAATAATGTTTAATCTACTTGAAGATAAAAAGTAATACAAATAGTCTTTATTCTTAAAAATATTAATGCAAATACTTGTATATGGGGTAGAATATCCCATTACCACTTCTAAGTTACCATCTGAATCTGTCACCTTGAGGGATAAATTATGGCCATTCCCTCAGATGTTGCCAAGGTAGAACTGAATTTATAAATATGTATGGACTTGTGTCATTTATGGTCATGAGCACCATAACCTCAAAATAAACAGTATTTTGTTGTTTGCTATACAAACACATTAGTTTGTACAAAACAACAAGTAAATCCCCACTATACATATATAAACACCTTCAAAACAAACTTCAACTGAAAACTTCAAGAAGAAAATCCAAAGACAGGACAGAGTGAGTCATAAAATTTCCTGCAAAAGAAAAATTATTTTCCATTCAGATGTCTAGCAATAGTGTAGGCTCCTACTGAGGGACTTTTATGGCAATAGAAAGAGTTGAATTAAAATTAAATTAGAATTAGGATTATGTAAATAACTTGGACAAACCAAGGGTATTAGGTTTTACAAAAAAACTTTCGACATGAGTCATGAATAAAACTTCAAGGCAAGGTTCTTACTTGAATTGACAATGGCCTTTCTCATTGCAGAGTTTCTATACATGCCTGATTGAAATATCTTTTCTATCACTCTATCTGACATATCTATTTTTAATAAGGCATGGAGGGAATATTGCCAGTTTATCAGAGTGATAACACTCATAAAATCCTGTCCTGGCAGAAAATTAGAAGAAAATATGTACTGGCAAAGTACTGGATTTAGGATCCTATATACAGTTAGCTCAAATTCAGCTGAAAAATTTGGCATAAAAAATTATGGGTCTCTATCTCTCTTTAATAATAAAGTTAATAGTATTTATCCTTGTAGCTTGGAAGCCTCATGAGGTCTCTATAATATTTTAAGGATGAAGTAAAAGTATGTGCTAAGACTTTGTTTTTATTTCAGACTGGTTGGAGGACTATACCTTTTTGGCCACTAAAACGTTCTTCTTTTTAGCATGAGGAAATAGAAGGGGATGGCAAGGTATTGCATTGTTGTTTAAAAAAAAAATTGAACATCAGACAGATTAAAAGTTAAATTCTGTGAAGCTCATAAACATGTGTGTAAAAAGATATTTTGAATGGAGCCCAAATGACTCTCTGACACTTTCCACGATGAGCCTGAAAACAGAAACCAGGCCTGTTTCAGTCCAGCATCTCTTCTACAGAAATACTTTTCTTATACACATGGAGCAAGGCCTACAGTCATCTAAAATTTGCATAAATAACTGAATCTCTATTAATAGCCTTTGAAGTGTCTTGTATTTAGTAGCTTAAGCAAAGATATAGCACATATTAAATTTAGACACTAAATAGCTTCTATTTCTTCTATCGTGCACCACTCATTCCCTGCTTTCTCACTTATGACTAGAATAGTCATCCCAGGCACAGTTTGACAAAAAATTCTTCATGCAAACATACATATTCTGTCTCTCATTTTAAGATAACCCCACCTTTTCATCCGTGGATTTAAAAATAACCAGCAATTCTATTTGTGAGTCACAAATGAAAACCGATGCAGCAGCTTCCCCTGCTGGCTTCTGAGGAGATGAACTCGCGGCCATTCCTCGCCGTATCTTCTCTCTCCCTGCCGCTGCTGCACAGATGCCGGGAGCTAAGTCAAGGGCGGCTACAGAAGGGCGAGTCACATGTCGAGGTTTTTCCCAGGGCAACAGCTCGTCAGTGAATACCGAGTTACTTAGTGCCTGTCAAAAGAAAAAAAATAAGTATGCCAGTTAAAATGCTGTTTAGATCTGAGGAACTTGGTAGTTGCAGTCATTTTAATATACAGGCTGCTTGCAGGAACATTTTAGTCTGCCAGCACACGCCAGTGTATTTTAGGTACGTGACTAGTTACAACATAGCTGCTTTCTTCTTTTGGGTCAAAGATATTCTATGAAGGCAATTAAAAATGGCTGTATGCATTTCTGTGCTTTGCTTCATCAATAAAATCTTTCTAACTCCTTTTCAGTGTAATTTTTTGGTATCAAAGTATGTATGTTCTACCAAAATGAACGGTAATCGTGCAACACTATCTGCTGTATAACTTCAGAAGTCTAATTGTACCTGCATATGGATAAGTGTTGACCTTGTGTCTGCAGGACAATACCCACTCAACTATTCTGTCCTTTGTAATAAAGCACGCAGCAAATCACCTGCAGGGCAAAAGATAATGGACCCAATGGTGCAAGTTGTTATGGTCAAGGCTTTCTCATTTAGCTTAACAGAAAACCACAGGACCTTATCAGCCCACAGGAACAGCATTGTATAGCATCTCGCTCAAGGTCAGGCCAAACATTTCAGATAGACTGGGGGAATTCAGCTGCTGTGAAACTTTTGAGGCTTAGTGTAACCATATAATCAACTGTTTATTCCTAGTCACTAGGCTAGTAACTGATCATGATTATTCAAGAGGGTCATGCAACTGCCACTTTAATCAAATGATTACCAGAAAGCTTTTACTATCAAATTTTATGTGTATTAATATATCTTTATGACCCCATTCACTTAAAGCTGCAGAAGATGAGGAGGGAAATGATGGAGACAGTTATCTGAGTTTCCTGCTGTTAAACTAAAATAAGAGAAAATTGCATTTTTCTATTTTTTTTTTTAATATCATTTTTACTTTATGGTGCCGAACTCCTCTGATGTCTTGTTGCTGGCAATACTATTTCAAAGCCACTTTGAAAGTAGGAAGGTCCTTGTATTCCCCTCCATAAGCCAAAAGCAATGAAGCATTACAGTTCTCTGCCCATTCTATTAATAGACTTGCAACTGAAGCAGAAGAAATTCAAGGACTTTCCTTTCCTGACACATTTTACGATATCTCTGAGCAACATAGCAGAAATCAAGGTACAAAGCTTACATGTCATTTCTGATGAACTAGGGCATTTATTTAAGAAGCTGAAAATTGATTACTCTTATTTCCTAATTCCTTTGGTAATGTCTAGGAGTAGCATGGTCTCAAGCACTGTAGCACTTCCACAGTTGCACTGAGTATCTCATTCAATATTCAGTGCCAGAAAAAGTACTGCAAGAGCTATTTTCTGCAAAGCTAATGTGGTCATGTTCACACCTAAGTGAAGGGATTTTCTTCTGCGAGAACAAGCTGAGTCAAATGTTAAGGTATGGATATGATAGAATACAGCCTGTGAAAACAGAAATAACGGTGGCTTGCCAACAGAAAGTCTGGGTTTTTTAGACATCGTTACTTGGAGATTGGAAGGTCTATATTTCCCATCCATATAGATTAGATACAATTATCCTTGCTGGTGACACTGATTAACTACTTACATTAAAAATTTTCCTGTAGTATGAGGAATCTCCACCCAGGACCTCACTGAAATTTCCAATACAACCAAAAATACCCCTGACTCATTTACTTTTCCCAAGACTTTAAGCAGCATCTGCATTTGCTCTCAGATCTTAAGCATGTAAGTGTGCTTTTATGTGGCAGACAGTTAGGAGTTGCATTTCTCTTTTTAGTTAGACATGACTTAGATACAAATGGATTTTGGGGCAACCCTTTGGGTGACTCCAGAGATTCTCATCAGTTTCCAATATCCCAAAGGTTTCAAAAGCTGTTGCTTTGTTAGCGATGTTAAAGATAAAATGCCAGATGAATACCCAATTTTGAAACTGGAGTAAGTCAGTGCATTAATATTTAGGCCAGGAAGATCCATCTTTATGTGAAAATAGTGATTCTAGCAATCTGAATGAAATTTGTAGGAATTAATACAGTTGCTGGAGGAAATAACTTGGAGAAGGTATCAAGAGACTACTTTATAAACATGTTTAAATCCCAGCTAATATTTCAATATCTCTGTAAATAATGCTTCTTAACAACAATCCATCCTAATTACACAACAAAACAGTCCTCCCACAGTGCTGCATAATATATGATAAGCTGACATTTAATTGAATTCAAATAAGGACTTTCTTTCTTGACGGTATCTTTTTACACATTGTTTTCCTTAAGAATCTAGGAAAAAGTAAACATTTAAGATAAATTAAATTCTGCAAGGTCTTTAGAAAGTATTTAAATTAAATTCTAATCACAGCAACATCATTGCAGTGATGGCATAGAAAGGTTTGTACTTTTTTTTTCACGTCCGAAAATGATCCCTCCACCTGCTATCAGAAAAGAAAGTACAATGTTAGGGGTTTTTTTTTCCTAAACAGCAACTACAGATAAATACTTTAACTAGGGTCACTGTTTTCAGTTAAGCAAATTTACCTATGTCAGTAAAGATATTGCAGAGCACATTCCCAGTTCACCTGCAGCTAAGGACCCTTGACAGCTAAGGTCAGTCTTTAAACAAAATCTGGTCTTGAATAGACAATTCTCTCCTCTTGACAACACGTTTAAGAACAAGTTTAGGAACTTGACAGTGACACTCTATGGATTCAACCAAAGACAAATTTGAACCCCAAAGCATTAAGATGAGTTTATGGGATCTAATTCCTATTGAAATTAATGAATGTTTTATGACCAAATCTTTAGGTCAAGTTTAAAAAATTCAATTACAATGCATGTACGTGATAGGAAAGTAGCAATCTTACTCTCCATTAAATCAGAGAAAGGTCATGGCCTCCGTATCATATTAGTATGTGGACAAATATACCTACTGAAAACTGCTGCATCACATGTCAGGCCTTCCCTCTTTCATCAGCACATCCCCATTTTAGCTTGCTTTCACAGCTGCCAAGACTCCTGCCCGTGTCTCGATAGTTACAGATACAAGAAAGAGATAGTAGTGAATGTCAAATATCTTGAGTAGTTGGGACATAACAAATGGGATGGGCACAGCAAGGCTTAGCACGATCGCCAAGATCTTCTAATGTTTGCATCACAGATGAGATTATAAAATGAACAAAGAAAGGAATTAAAAATTTAAAAAAAAAAAAAATCTGAGGGGAAAAAAAAAAAGCTAAGGGAGAGGCGGGAGGAGGGCAGGACAGGGCAGGGAGGAGACCTGAAGCCCCATTGCAGTGACTTCTCTTCAGCCTAAACAACACTTTCTTACTTACATACATAAGGCAACTGGTCTGATTCAGGCAGGAAAAAAAAAAAATATAACAGGCAGAAAACTCCAGAACTCCACCCAGAGAAGAAAACAGCCACTTCTGGAGAGGGAAAATAGGCATGATTTTAAGCTGAAATCTCAATATATTAATTTACCAGACCAGATTTATTTCTTAGCAGGCTATTCTCTGAAGGTCCTTTCTCATTTTGATAATTTTGGAACTCGTCAAACATAAAAAACAATCTTTACAAGACTTCGAGTTGCATAAATATTCACAGGTCCACTCAATTTTAAGCATCTTAGCATTTAAAATTCTCCACCTCTTAGAGCTGAGGCAGGTAATCCACATCTCAAACAAGTTCTCTCTCCTGTCTGATCCTGCTCTCACCCCCCTTTTCTTTTAGCAGTTCCACTGTGTCTCTAACCTGAAAAATTAGTAGAAGTGACTATGAAATTACAAGTACTGTGTTAAGTATAAACTCATTCCTGTACCACTCGTAGAAAGGCAGACATTTTCTCACTGGCGTTTTCATGCCTATAAAAGGACTCAAAGAGCTCAAAGGTAAAAATTATTTCTTCTAGGGGTTAATTTTTTTTTTTTTTGGTAATGAAAAATGTTTAATTTTCAACCTAATGAAGCAAAACATTAAAAGTTAACAATTATAAAGCTCAGTCTAATATCAGAAAAGTATTTATCTGCAAGTCCTGGCAGAGAAACAAATGATTCTTTCTTTAAAAAAAAAAATGTTTCTCTCACTCTTTTTCTACCTTCAGAAAGCATAAACAATCCATCTCCAAATTTTTCTCTTCCTTAAATGGGATGCTGGATTCTGGACATGACAGTATCCCTGTCTTTCTATCTCTTTTTTTTTCCCCCTGGGAAAAGCTTGCTCATTTAAAACTCATAGGCATTGTGCTTTGTGCACACGAGTAATATTACCTGGGCAGCACTATTTACTCTTAATTTTCATGTGAAACAGCTGCTCACCTTTGTGAAGCAGAAGATGCTATTGAGCACAGGCCCTCGTTTTTGACTTTCATTTGATCTTACACACACAAGTAAGTGTAAGAGATGGTTATTTTCTCCAGGCTCTTCCATAAGAATTCAGAACTCAAAGTACAAACTAGGCAAACCTGAGTCCGATTCAGTATTTGCACATAGAATTTTCCAAAAAAGGCTTACACTAAACTGTATGAACAATAAAAGTACCCTGACCATTTCCACCGTCCGTGTATTTTGCTCTTGCTAACTGCCTTTTTAGCTTGAGCACCGCACATTTGGAAACAATTCTGCACCAACTCATATCTGCCCAGTCCTATTGGTCAAAATTATATCACTGCACCTTCAGGTGTTAATAAAGCTAATGAAATGTAAAAAGAATTTCGACTTCGTAATTTTTAAAAGAAATAGTGCTGTGAAATTTAATGTGCCCATAACATTTGGAATGATTTTGCTTATCTAACCTGTAAGAAGGGAATTCTGCAAAAGCTGCAGCAGATATACTTGTACAGCATGTCATGGGAAAGAGTGCAAAATGCTTTATTCATGAGATACTATTAGAACCCTTGCTTATTAAAGCACTGATGTCTCAAAAGGGTTTACAATAGCTGTTACTGAAAAATAACCCTTCCCTCCCGTCAAAAGAACCAAGAATTGAGAAATGTAAATAAAAGCTTCTACTCTCTCTGAGGGGAGTATTTTAGCATATATTTAAACACCCTCCAAAGTTTCCTGGAATGGTGTAAAAAGATAAAGTACTTTGTGGTAATACAGCAAACTACTTTAAGGAATATGATACAGTTAGACATTCCTCAGTTGTATTAGCCACGGTAGTTAAAGCTGTACACCAAATTCAACAGAGCTGTAGTTGATGAAGAACCAGAGAGAAGAGCAGAGGAAAGCATCTAAATGATTCTATCTCTAACTCACACAGATTTTTCATGTCCAGTATTGCAGATGCTTCAGGTGGGCCTGATGATAACAAAACTGGAAGTTCCACTGGGGACCACAGCAAGTTTCATAGCCTGGGCATAACCTTTGAAAGGCAGTGGGTAAAATGGGCGTAAAACTATCACTGCATTTCTTTCGCATGAACCAGAGGAGCCTGGAAGACCTATCACTTAGAGTACTATTCAGCACTGGTAGAAAATTGGAAAAAGTGTTTCTAGTGTTTCATTGAGAAAAATTTGTGAGGGACTCTTGCTGACTTTTAAAAACCCGTCTCCAGGTCTAAGAAAATCCAAGTTCATAAACAAAATTTGTTCTCTTACTTTCTCTTTTATTTGGTTACAAAGCAAATATTTTTCTGAAATCCCTTCCCTACCCTTGTGTTAGGGATATTTTATTTTTTTGTTGGTTGGGTTTTGTAAAGTCTTTGAAATTCTTCTTACATGGAGGTTACAGAACACTGGACCATGATTTTTGGCCCTTATTTTCAGGGATCTGAATCATGCATTTCTCCATATCCCAATTTAGGGCTCTGTGTGCTCCCTTACTCCCCACATTTACGTTTGTTCTCACTCTGTTCTTTGTTCTGGGAGAGAAAATAATTTAAATGTCAACCTGTTAACTCATATGGGCGAAAGGCAACTCTAAGAAATAGATAAACAGATACTTTCATTATAGAGATCATTATTGAGTGCCTTCAATGGGTCATTTCACCTACAGAAAAAGTTCTCAAAACCATGGTTCTGCTAAACAGATGAGAGAGACTACAGATTTTTTTTTTCCATTTTCCTCCTTGTCACTGTGATTTCTCTCACATGAGTATGTTGCTATGAAATAATACTATAAGGACTTTTACACTTGTTTTTTTTTTATTTTTTTTTACTTTTACTTTCATATTAATCCCATTTCTGATATTAGTTTCTAGTTTTTTTGATACCTAAAGCCAGAAGAATATATCACAGCCTCTTGAAAGCATACATAACTGTACTGGAGACTATAAGATAGGTCTCTCAACAGTTTCTTCTAGTGGAGAGGAAATACGTACTCCCAGTTATCCTGCCATCTCAGCTACATCATCTTCCTGAAACTGCACAAACAGTCAAGCCAACAGAAGCATTCTGTGTTCAGTGAAGCTGCACTGACTTCATGAGTTTTGAAGGCACAGCTGCATTAAGTAGAGCATATGCTTTCTTTCACCACAGCTTTGACATCTTGGAAGAACTTAACAACAGAGTTCTACTGGTGCTGGTGGAAAAGTACCAATACTTGTACAAACACCCTGGTATAGCTATAGCTGGACCACACATCACTGGTAGCAGCTCATATAGCAAAGGCAGCAGAAGGGTAAGCGTATCTTACCTGCTGCTAAGCCTGCTGTTTCAGTTCAAACTCACAAACATCTATGGCTTAAGTTTAGACACTGAAAAGACAACTCGAAATGGCTCAGGCACAATCTTTGTCCCTTCTGTGATGAAGGTAATAATTTTCAGAAGTGAGGCAGGCCAGAAAATGGGGAACAATAACATCTCTAACTCTTGCAGCAAGATTTACTGAAGCATGGTCTGCTTCTGGCAGCCTCAGTCAGAACAGGTAAACTCAACATACTTGTACCATGACATTCTGAAACATCTGAACATGCAGAGCTGATGAGTTGTCACTCTGTCTTTTGCTCACCTCACTAAAAAAGTATGAAAGGATGTCCTCAAATTTCAAAAAGAGGTCTTGAGAGAATTCAGAAATGAGCTTAAATACGTAGTATTTGCAAAAATGTTTTATGTATTTAAACAAATATTGTGAATTGCTGCACTGATCTCTTATATATTGCAAGCCAATCATTATGCTTCACCTCACATACAGTTCTAAGAGGTTTTTATAGGCCTCCCTATCTCTATTTGAAAGAAATTTCACAGTAATCATATGGAACACACATCCACAGAAATATGTTAAGTATAGATAGGAATTTCTGTTCCCTAAACCTTACTGTGGAATTAAGATACGATAAAATAACAATTTATGACAAATCTAAAAATGACACTCATGAAAGAGCTGCCTCTTGGACTAGCCCAGGAACTAGTTTCCCAATTAAAGAACAGAATCATTCATTAAGAGAGGGAAGAAAAGCAACCGTTGACAGTCAACAGGGAAATCAAATTAGACCCAACTCATTATTTAAATGTTTTGATTTAAAGGCAGAGCTGTTAATGAGCTACCAAGACCTATAATTATCTATGTGTCCAATTTCAGCAACAAAATGAAAATCCTACAATAGACTAGAAAGAAAAAAGCCCACACAAACCACACAAAAACTTTAAATGTCAAAATATTGGTATTTGTTCAGCTTTCGGTTGGTGGCATTTTGCAGTAGAAAGATTATTTTGCTGTTTTGCTACTACTGTTGATCTACCAGCGTCACAACAAAAGATTCTCTGAAGTTAAGCTACAGTTCCCCAGAAATAATACTAGGATCAGCCCTGCAATGTCTGATTGCATATGATAGTGAGGGCAATTTTGTACAGCTTTTTGGGGAGCTAGCGGGGAAGCTTCTTGCGTAACTCATGCATGGACGAAATGGAATGTCAGAGAGAACGAGGGGAAATTTCAAGATTGCAAGGATTCACTGTGCCCCAAAAAGGGTATCCAGCTGTTAGTGTAAATATCTTGCTAAATACAAGGATGAGAAGTAAAATGTATCTCCAACAAAAAATATAGCAGTGATATGCTCATGAAGATGCCTGTGCTTCTTGCAGATTCCTTGTCCCCTATTGTAAGCAACCAAAACGATGCAATCTAATTGCCAGAAAGACACAATTTTGTGAGCTAATTGCAAGTATTGTAGCTGGAGATCTAACTATTAAAAGGGCAAATAATTGAACAAGAGAAAATAAAACAGAATCTCAAGAGATTAAATTAGGAGTTTCAAATATATAAATCTCATCATGGCACTGGTAATAGCTAATATACCTGTGTCATTATAACACTGTAAATTTAGATGCCTGTGACACCAATTATTAGGTGGTGATATTACTGCATCGCTGCATCCTCTATAGTAATACCAGTGCTGTGCCTCACTGCACAGTTCAGTGCATTTCAACTTAGTCTTCTCACCCCCCTTTTACCTTGCCAGGCTCCGGTATTCATAACCTGTGTCCAAAACAGCAGCAATAATACTGATACTTGTTTTGCCTCTCTGCTGGGGAGGGGAAAAATTTGAAAGAAGACTGTATTTTAACCCCACACAACCTGTGGTGCTTTTAGCTTGCAGGACAATGTCAGAACAGAGCTCATGTAGATCTCAGAAGAGTAACAAAGAGAATGTTGTCTGAAGGTAGATGCACCTGAAATCACAATGAGATCTGTGCATGTTCAGTATTAGTTTTGTACAGCCTCTTCCAGAGAAGTAGAAGCTTTGTCCCTTTAACCATTACAAGGTGGTTATTCATAAGGAGAGAGAGTCTTGACTTCCACAGCAGTCTTAGGAAATCCCTCAGATGCCTTGTCAAAAAGGTTTAATAGCGTTGCAGTACAGGTGATACTGTAATAATTTACTTTTTGTTAGCAGTTTCTTAAAAGACTCAGAGGATCTGAACTCTCACGTGAAGTAACCATACCCCAAAGCTAACAGATTAATGCACCATTAAAACTTTTGGCCTTTTCTCCAGTGAAACTTTTCCTTAGGGATGAAAAGTTTAATACATCAATTCGAAAATATATTCTGTAAGATTACAGCAGGAAAAAAAAATCACACATCACACAAAGTTTGCTCAAAGTAACTAGATCTACATTGCCCATAAACCAACACTTCTAGATCAGCTAGAGTTTTATTGACATTGTAACCAAGATGCTGACATAGCTTATTTTACTACCCTTTTGGAGCAAGTGGAAGACACACAAAGGCAAAAGAAAAGACTCAAACATGCTCCAAAGCTAGTCAGCCTGGTTATTAAATCTCAGCATACTAGAGAAGATTGTTGAACAGCTGAGTTCTCAGGGAAACTAGCTTAGAAAGCACTCATTCATTATGACCCTGTCCACTCATTTCTCTTGAAGTTAAACCATCTGGCTGGGATGATTTTTTTCCTAAAGTTGAAAGAAATTTCCCTTATGTACTTTGGCTATGAAATAGTCATTTATAACCAGGCCATTGTCCGTCTGTCACAATTATCATCAAATCCTCATCTGAGATATATAATTGTATTGTGCGTTAGTGCAAAACCATGTGGGACCCATGCTGAAGAAAATGGCTTTCCTCTACCTTGTATTATTAAGCTTATGACAATAAAATTGCATGAAATCCATTATTATAGCAGTGAAAATGTTGTTTCATCAAGTGATGAACATCGTGTTATATTTATGAAAATTAACATTTTCTGTCTGTTCTTTCTAATTGGACAAACAAGTTTCCTTATGGCTTCCAACATAAAAAAAACCCACAGTCCTTTATCAGCTTCTATAGTCAAGCAAAATTCATAGGAAAGTAAAATATTTAGATCTTGCTCATGCTAAAACACTAGGAGCTCTATTATTGACTTTAATGCAATCAACAGAGTCTGGAAATTAATAGAAAAAGGAAGTGTTGGATTCTTGTGCGTGCTCTGAATTCTTTATGCCAGGTGAAAGGGCCGATGGCTTAGTAAAACACCTAAAACACAGTAATGTGCTATCACTACCAATAGGAACCTCATGAGCATCCTCCTGAAAACTCTATATGAATTCAAATGATAGTTCCCAATACAGGATATTTCTTAGTCTTCCCTTGTGGTGCAGTCTGACTCCCTTGAAATGGCTTCTGTTACTTGCAAGTTCTTTGCATCTTGAACAACTTTGAGGAATGTTTCACTATAGCTTCCTGCTGGACGTATGAGTGGATAGTCCCACGAGTAGTGCTGGAATCACCCAGTCCCTGATATAGGTTTTGTTTTCTAATGGGAAGGATTACAGATAGCAAAGCTTTTCTTATGTTGCATATTCAGGATAGGTCTTTTTAGAAAACTTCAAGCAACTTCAAATTGGATTTTTCATCAGCAAATTTAACATTGACTTGAACATGATAAATAGAACTGGTCAGACAGGAAAAAATGCTGTTTCACTGAAGCTGAAATATTCTGATACATCAATTTTGATAAAGTTTTTGTCAGATGGAGGAGGAAAAGATTAATTATTGAGTTCTTAAGCATGCGTGCAATAACCTGGTTTGAGGAGTCGTACAGAAATCTAGCATTTCTATAACATTAACAGGCATCTGAAATAAGAAACTCGGTTCAATAGGAAATGAACTACTGCATCAGAATCCTCTATACATTATTATAAGTGGAAAACTAAACCCCAGGAGGTCTCTTTGACAAAGGCTTACTTCATACCATTTTCTTAAGAGTTTTTATCAACTCTAAATATAACCTGACATGACTTCCATCTCATCTGGAGCCCCAAAACACTTCTTTGCGTGAATGTTTAATAACAGCCCTTCACTCATAAAATAGGTTTAGTTCTGTTACTCATGAAACTGCTTACTGAATGTAAGACCTTCAAACACGTTTAGCACACCAGATGAAGACCAAACCTCTGGTTGACTTCATCCATTCTCCTCAAACTTCAGAAGGGCATGATTTCTTCCCAAAATAAGAAATTTTAAGCCTTGTTTACAAACCACAGACTGGTTATTTGTTTGATAATTTATTTTTTAATACATATAACCCTGAGAATAAAATCACTGAAAAACAACGAGAATTTAAAGCTCATCAGGCTGTTCTTACAAGTTGTTACTGGAACTGGGGCTTACACTATTTTCCTTGAGCTGCCTAAATATGAGGCATCTTGTCATTGTTGTAGACTTCTCTAAAGTCTATAAAGAAGTTTGTTACACCCAAAAGATAATTTTACCCATTCTAAACTAATTTACTAGGCTGTGGTTCACTTTAGGGTAAGTCAGAAAGAATTTGAGAACACTTATTGCCACTTAATGACACCAGTTTAGAACTAGTTAGAAGCTTGAAAACATAACATCAAGCTAAGTGTTTGAAAAGTGTATGCAAGCATGTCATATTTTACACTCTATAGTAGATAGCTACAATTTGGTCATCAGTTTCTCAACATCAGCATTTGTGATAAAAATCTACTTCTGCTCCTCCAAACTACCACCATTACTGTAGTCATAGTCAGAAACTAAAAATCTCTTCCCATTTCCAGATCATGTTTGTGCCCTGCTTTCAGCCTGGTATTTAATCAAAAAAACAAAAAATAGAAAGATCATGTAATGAGGTATGCGCTGGCCACATAGCATGTGGAGTATCCCCAGAGAAAGAAAACCAAAAAACTGAAGTTGTAGCACACATCTGCTCCTCAGATGGGATGCAGACATAGTCATTTGCAGGCTCACTTTTTCACACAATCACTTGAGTGATACAAAACAGGCATTACAAATAATGTGTTTGAGTTATAGAATCAAAAATAGATAAATTCATATGAAGTACTCACTTGCATATGAAAAATGACTTCCATAGGGGTGTTTGCAGAAAACCAAATGTATGAAAACTATGAACATGGTTTCAATTTACGGTCCTGCCCACAGTGCCCCTTCCCATGGCAGAGGTGGATGGAACTAGACGATTTTTAAGGTTCCTTCCAACCCAAACCATTCTATATCGTATATTTCCCACTTGCCTCATCCTAGAATTTTCGGTTTCTGGTATACTTTGATGCTCTTGCTCACAGAGTGCCTAATTCAGTGAGACGATGAACACCAGCTGAGGGAGCAGTCACAGCTGCTACTGATTCCTCTATGAAGGGCCACACGGCTCAGGTGCTTGGAGGAAAAGACTCACACACTGTACAGCCGCTGTGCCAAGTTTCAACAGGCACAGCAGAGACTTGCTGGGCAACTTTGTAATGCCACCACCCGCCCTGCACTGAGGAAACTGCATGCAAAGTTAACTTGGCCTGAACACAAGCATTAGAAGCGATATTGCCAAATTACCCTCCAATTCTGATCATATCTCTAAGTTTAGTCTTAGGCCATGGCACCAAAAAGTATTATTTCTTGCATTGTAGCTAAGAATAAAAATACTTTATCTAATAATAATTATTCTGATCAGAATTAAGTTTCTTACACTTCCAGTTTTAAACTGGAGCGGGAAAACAAGGCAGCTTCCTTGTGTTTTACTGGATATAACACAAGGAGAATTTTAACTTTTAAAATGTGAACTTTTAAAAAACTTTAAAAGTTTAAAACACATACAAATTGTCACTTTTTCAATCAATCAAATAAATACAACACTGTATACTATGTGCATGAATGATACAATGAAATTACTAAGAAGCTCTGATTCACTTTTTTTGATCAAGGAAAAAAGTAAACTAGAACTGCTTTGAAGTAGTCTACCTCATCTATTATTTTACAGGTTAAGCGTTTATTACATTTACAAATGATTTACTGCAGAATTTTTCCCTAAGGTGTTTGCAAATTTGATGTCACCATGAAAGATTAATGTGTGTTTAAGCAAACCAGAGTAGCCTAATTTAATTACTTAGGACAATTCTTAAATAATGCTTTACTGACTGCTCAGCAATTAGATGCATTGCCTTAAGAAACACAGACTTAACATGTGGCATCGAGAATCTCATTTGACAAGAAGACATTTATTTTCATTTCTTTGTCATTTGCTTGTAAAAGCTTCAGGTGTACAGTACAGTTGGTTTGAGCAAAATTTAGGTGGGGTGAGGGGTGAAATGCAAGTGTATATCTGATGAGAGGAATTACTGAAATGAGAGAACAGAATACTGAGGCTGGCCAAAATAATGGTGAGTTGACCTGCCTGTGGTTAGACACTGTGGCATCACTGAGGCAGGGGCTGCTGGCCCCTTGGACCTGACTTGGGGTCCTAGGCCACGGCCAGAGTGGGGAGAGCTGTGGCCACTGGGCAGGGACAGTTCAGGACAGTTTTGGTTATAACTGTAAGGATTCAGATGCAAAAAAGAGTAATTTTTCTCAACTTCCCACATGTACAATATAGATGGAAATGCCCTTTGCAGACAGTAGAAAGATGTGTTGAGACGATGTTACATATACATTAAACTATTCTCATAATTAAAGACTGTGTTTTGGGCCAAAATGTGCACCATAAAAATGACTAGCTAAATATTTCATTAAAATAACATTTTTCCACTGCAAATGACATTTTACTGCATTTTGATTAAGAAACCAAATTACTGTTTTGTCGCCTATTCAAAGGGCACAAATTGTTAGATCTATTTATCCATCAATTAGTGTACATTAATACAATGCCACTACTAGTTTTCTCTGTGTGAATAGTTTTAACATATTCTCCAATGAAATACAAAATCAAGCTTCATTTAGTCCTTCCACTATATTTTGTTTGCCACATCTATTTATTTATATCTGGAAATTTTACATCTTTTATGTTCAAATATTTTTCACATGCTGTGTAGGGAATGTTCTGTTCCATCTGAGCTCAAATCTGAATATATTATTGATTTCAGTTGCACAAAACCTTGCCTATTGCTTGTTTAGGAGGTTTTTTTTAACTTTTTCCCCCTAAAAGGACATTATATGCAGTCCAGAGAAGCTGTAGCATTCTGTTTTTATTTAATCAAAAGTTCAGCAGTTTGTCAAATCCACATGGTGCATATAATCTAAAGCCCTAACAGTATTAGATAGAATACAAAGAATATCAAAGTAACTAGGAATAGAAACAATAATTTTTCAAGGCTTTTAATATATCTGCCATGTAAAAAAGGGTTAAGAGGATCAGAAAGTGATAGTTCAATTAGTTTTATCTCCTGAGACACAGAAACAACTGGAGAAAATGACATTATAGTATTAGAGGTTTTGTTACTTTTGGTTTTTTTAAAGGCATGCAGTAAAATAGTTTATGTGCACATGAAAATCTGACCTGTGCACACAGACTTCTTTGCTGTTCCGTCTCCATTTCCGCATCTAATTTATTGAATGCACCCATTATGAAAATTTTTATATACTGAGTGTATCAAAGTTGAATCTCATCACCTACTCTTTCACACGTTCGCCATCCAGAAAGACACAGCTATAATCCACTGGTTTGACAGATGCCAAAAAATCCAGGTGAGCAAGAGAAGCAGTGATGTGTTGCTGACAGAAGACATTAAGTGAAAAATGCAGGGAGGTCATTTGATTTGCAAGTACTCACAATATACCCGATTTTATCTATGTATTTTCAAGATGCTCATCAGAACTCCTTTCTTCAGAAAACCCTTCTACTCCAGCTAAGTTGTAGAAAGATTGCTGTGAAAACAAAAGTCCTGTAAATACTTCTACCAGACAGATCTTTCTTTGGCTTTCTAGCTACTGATTCAAGGGAAACATACCAATATATTTCCAGACCAGTCTTAAGTAAAGCAAAACTAATATTCTGTGTAACTTTTTAAGGGCAAAAAACCAGAGATTTCCAAAGCTGCAGGGGAAAAAAAATGCTCTGTGGTAGGGATATACAAAAGATTTTAACTTAAGGCTATTTAAATAATAATAGTAAAAAAAAAGTTTGAGAATTTCCTTTGAACAACTAACCCGGATTTTTCTGGACTAGAAATACAGATGAAATTGTGAAAAATCCAGTTCCTCCTTTAAGGCATCAAATCTATTTAAAAAGCACCAAACTGCCCCCTCTTCAAAAACCAACACCAAAAAAGCTATCATTTATTTCTGCCCTCTCTAATAACAAGAAAAGACAACAATTCCTCTAGTTGTCTGACCTTCTTTCTCAACAGAACTGTGGGGTTTGTAATAAATGAGCAACGGATAATTATCACTGCTCTGCAAGTATCTACAGGAATATTAATACTGAAGATCCATGCTTACAACACGAATTGGCAATTTCTTTAAAAGATACGGAGCCGCTTCTCATTCAAATAGCAGACATTTTGGAATATTATCAACAGCTCTAGCCTGTATCACTATTTTATGCTGACAATACTTGCTTTCAGAAAGGAAAAGTGAAAAAAGCTCAGTGCCAAAGCGATATGAGTCAGAAGAGTCATATCTAATAAAATACAGGAACTGGGTATCTGGAGAAGCAGTACACCTCTCACCAACCTGCAAGACTCAGCTTAGAGGGTAACAGTGGTATCTGTAGAGAAGAAATAAAAGATTCACTTGACATTAATCAGCAAAGGATAGACAACCAAGGAACACTTTGCAACTTTTGATGATTCAAAATTTTTAGAGTGATGAAACAGATTGTCACTCGAACCTAAAAAAACACAGATTTTTTGTAGAATGTTTTAGTCTACTCTTTTATTTTCAAGGAACAAATGGATATTCAAAGAGACCAAAGTTTTGTCAGACATGTACTTGCTATGTGATTCTGAATTCCTGAGTAGTTTGGCACAAATTCCTTGGGAAACATACTGGAGATCTTGACTCTGCCAGAAAATCACATCTATCTGCTCTGCTTGAAGAGGATAAAGAACAGATGACGAAATGATTCAGACAGAGCCACTAAAGCAGGTAGGAGCATTTCATCCAGAGATGTAGACTAGAGGACAGTTTGTGCCCAGAAGCTTCCGTACCCAAAGGGTGTATGAAAAGAAATACTTTTAAAAGTACCCTATACACTGTTATTTAAGGGGTATCTGGAGACTGCTATTTTTTATTAGTGTGCAGTTACTAAATGTGCAGTTACTAAAAGTGCAGGTACTGACAGTACTCAAGTTTGTTAATACTGGTTTGAAAGAAAACTGTAGCTTGAAACCATGATTGTATGGAAAGGGAAGAAAATTAGTTAGGTTGCATTCTGAACAGGTTATTTATTACCAGATCATGAAGTACTTCTGTCCTAAGAACAAACAACAATACTTGTTCTCCTTAACCTTCTCTAGTGGTCAATTGGCCCAGAAGGATACTTTATCAGTGCGATATTTCGTCAGTAATACAAAATAATCAGTAAATGTGGCTCTGTTGCTATTTATATCTGTAATTAATAGACCTAAATGTGGATGTCTGAACTTGATTGGAAACTCTGATTTGAGCTTGGGATTCTTTACTCAGAAAAATGCTCTGTTTAGATGAAAATAGTGCCCCCTCCTTGTCAGAGCTTTACAAAAGCTACATAAAACGTTTGTATGCAAGAAAGCCTAGTATTTTGATCCAGCTGAATTTCTCACATTTTTAATGTGAGATTAAACATTTTCTCATTATATTTACATGCGGGAGGCTTAGAAAGTGGCAGGCTCAAAAAAACCCCCCTGTACCTATCGCCATCATCCAGTCCAGAGGACCACAGACCCGTCATGCGAAGCTGCTCTTTTGGTACCGGCTCAAAGAAAACGTCTTCCTTACACAGGCAGTGGAACTCAGTAGCCGGGAAACGCCTCTCTAAAGGCACCTTGTAGCTAAAAGGACTCTTCAATCTATTACTTGAATAGAGAATATAAATCAGATTTGCACCAGAGGCGCCCCGGTGGCGGCGGCAGCGCTGGGCCTGTGCCGGGGCTGCCCGGGCCGGCCCCAGGCGGTGCCAGCGGCTGCAGCGGCCCCAGCGCAGGGCACGGCTGAGCCCCTCAGCCACGGGCGGGCGGGCGAGAGCCCCGGGGAAAGCCTGGGCAAGGGAGGGCAAAACGCTGCCCGGCAGCCAGGGCTGAGCGAGGGGAACCGTGCGGGAAACAGCCCCGAGAGCCTGAGGGGAGAGCGGGAGCAGGCACGGAGGCGAGGGGAGACCCGGCAGGGATGGCCCTGCGGCCAGGGAGAGACCCCGGCGGGGCAGGTGGGCGTGCCCGGAGGGAAGCTGCAGCCCATGGAGAGCCCATACGTGGGACTGCAGTATTTGGGAATGCCCCAAACGGGAGCTGGGCAAAAGCATGAGGAGGAAGGAGCCTCAGAAAGGAGCTGTTATGGACTGATTGCAGCCTCCCATTCCCCATCCACCTGCACAGCAGTTGTGAGGAGAAAGAGGAGTCAGGGATGAAGGAGTGAAGTTGAACTTGGGAAAAGGGGAAACGAGAGGAAGTTGGTTTAGTTTTTGTCTTTGTTTCTCCCCTTCCAACTCAATTTCAATTGGCCATAATAAATTTGCTTTTCCCTAGCTGGGTCTTTTTTGTCAGTAATGGTAAATCCCTGTCTCTGTCTCTATCCACGACCTTTTCATCTTATTTCCTCCCTCTTCTTTGAGGAAGGGGAGTGAGAGAGTGGCTGCTTGGGTGTCTGGTAGCTGGCCAAGGCCAACCCATCACAGAAACTAAACAAAAATAACCAAAATTAAATCAAATTACAATATTTCCTTAAACTTTGTAGCAGATTCAAAATCTAGTGTGCAAAATACAGACAACAGCAGGTTTTCTGTTAAAAAGGCTTTATCCTTTTGTGTCATTAAACTCAGGAGTAAGTCCTCTCTAGCATTATGCAGTATTTTGGATGGGATTCATAAATGTTCTGCATCAGTTTTGCAGATAGTGCAACCAGGTAATCCAGTATGACTCATACGCATTGGACTTGTTAGCAATTGATTGAAATCTTCAAATTCTGCAACAGCAATCACCATATGCCAGGTAAGAGAGAGGAAACTGATAACCTATACCTTTCTCTCAAAAGCATAATGAAGCAGGAGCCTGGCATGCTGTTACAGCCATTATACCCTTTGGTGCAGGTATAAAGAATTTTTTAAACAGAATTATAGTTTCTTTAATCTATTATACAAGAAACTGTATTTCTATTATGCTTTGGATTGCAGTACCAGGAGCAGTGCAAATGTTTTTCATGGGTTTTTTTTTTGGGTTTTTTTAATGACAGTAGTTTCTTACATTATCTAATGTAATTTCTATGGTCTAGATTGTTCTGCTGATTCAAAGCAGCATCAGGCACCCAGGTTTTGCACAGGTCCAACAGAAGGTCCTAAGAGAAGGCTCAGTATTATTAACAGCTGCAGCAAAATCCACACAGCAGTTCATTAATTTTAGTTGAGGTAGAGTCTGAGGTTTCTTAAATATCCTGGTGAGGCTTGGTATTCTCTGATTTCAGGTTTGCACATATTTCTGATGTAGTATGATAGAGTGAAGCTAATGCAAACAGTTGAACTTCTAGGTACAAGCCCTTACTTCCTGAAAAAATCCCTTTTGAATAAGTAGTAAAAGCGTCTCATTGCAAATGGTGTATGAAGATGGTCCTGCTGTGGGGTAATTCTATTTTGTAGGTTAAAATACCACTTCTGTGAATACTTTTAAAAGGTGATTTTTAGACCACTAGTGGGTGGTTACTTCTCCTGGAGAACTCTCAATTTGCTCTCATGTTCTCCAAAGTAAATTTTTACATACCCTCTCATGTCATCTACCATCAGTGACTTTGCATCCTATTAGTTCTCCCAATATGCTTGCAACATTATTTTTCCTGGTATATTCCTTGTGCTGGTGACACACTGAGGAGCAACCTTTCAAAACTCCAGTGAGGAGTAGTGTGGTGAAAATATTTACCCATAGTCACTTACTGTGGTCTTATTGACACCTACCCTGAGTGTCTATTACACTGCATGAATTTAGATAATGTTATCCTGGGCTAGCAATGTTGTACTATTTAAAAAAGACTGTTCTATTATTTTTCTTTTAAGATACCTTGCATTTTGACTAATGTTTCTGTTCTACTATATTTATTGAGGAAACTCCTCACATGTCATCAGTCTATTAGTGAATTCATTGAACTGCCCTGTACTCCAGTTTGCACACATCACAGTTAACAACAGTGTTTATACTTCTGGCATGATCTTCTGCCGATAGCTTGCTTTCATGTCTTGATAGATTTTCTACATCTTCAGGAAAATCCAGATATATTTTGTATCTCATTTACTGTAAAATGTTCTTTTATGACACCAACTGACATTAAATTATTGAGTTGTTTCCCTCAAATTTAACAATTCTAAGGATTTCATACTCACTATTTGTTTCCATCAGAAAATTAGATTTCTCATTTTTCCTACACTTAACAAGATGCTTCCTCTGTCTGTCAGAACAGTTGGCCCTTCTACCTCTCTCACGTCACTCATGAAGGTGTCATTGCTTCAATGCTATGAGTAGGACTTAGCTTGTTTGCAAGCATCACTTTCTATATGAACAGCTCCGGGCTCATATCTCTTGGTTAGTGCTCTGTTTGTTAGACAAAATTAAAACTGTGTTGTTAAACTCACCCTTTAAAGTATTTTTGAGATTCTGGCACTGTAAGTATTTTTCTCTGGAGGAGGAGGGAGTGAGGAGAAGGTACTGTGCATGTCTCCAGACTTGTAAATCATTACTTCTAATATGCCTTTTGAACTGTTCTAAAGTTTGGGGGGTAGATGGATATTCCTGATGTTTTACCCTAGGTACAGGGCTGGGAGCTGGATTTGATGCTCCTTTAAGTTTTCTTCCAACTCAGGATATTCTATGAGCTCTACTTTTTTTTTTTTTTTCCTGGTAGTACTTTTCTCTGTGTCTTTCATACGTGATCTCTTTGAATTCGTGTCTTGTAAAAGCAGTTTCTTAATATTAGCAGCAACTGATTACCCATCATCATTTGCCTCAGTGGGTTTCAGATTTTTCCCTGTTTTTTTTTTCATTTTGTGAATAGCTTATTCCTCAAAAAATATACCTGAAAGGCCTTGAACAGCATAAATATACTTTTTCCTTCTACTTAAATAAGCTTGCCACTCATATCCTAATCTTTTGTCCCTGCGTACATTAGGAAATGAGTAGCTTTGTAGGCTGCAGGTCATTTATCTATCTCAGGTCCTGCAAAGTTTCAGCCCCATTAGCTTCTTCTGCCTATTCAAGCTTTCTGAGATTTGCACATTGATTTCAAAGTCGATGAAGTCATCTTTCTCTTTTTAAATTCTGACCCCATAGCTGGAGTTCACTTAAGCTGCTAAAAGAACTGAATATCCTATTATTAATGATTTTAAAGCATGTTTTCAGCAGCTCAACTGCAAGAGCAAGAATTCTTCTAACACTTCATTTTATCTTGGAAAAAAAAAAAAAAGGCCATAATGAAACAGTGGAAAAAGCTGCAGCTGGTGCTGTAGTTTTACAGACAAAACAGCATACCTATATAAGACATGTGATGAATTTATTATTTTGCTAATCTGTTTGCATCAAGTCTTCAACTGATATCCATCACCATTACACTGCTGAAGTCCATTTATCATGTCAACTAACATCAGCTGCAGGTCTATCCCCTTGATAAGGTAGTATAGTTTATTTTTCTGGCTAAAATAATGTTTCTAAAGTTCATTTTTGAATAAACAATTCGGCGGCCAAATGTTCTGAAACTCTATTGGCTCTAATTCATTTACTACTTCTTACCAAGTAAAAACACTTTTGTATTTAAAGGTTATATTAGTTTGTTTTTAAAACAAGATTAATGGAGCATCCTCAGAAAACATGGTTTGGATGAAGTATTTTGCTTAATAGAAGAAATTTTGAAAACTAGCCACAATTTTTTTTTTAGGAAATATATTAAATAGAATATTCACAACTTCTTAATCAACTGGGTATTACTTTGCTTATTCCAGTGCAGCACAGAATAATTTTAAATGGTTTTATTATATTCTTCATTCGATCAAATAACAAAACAGACACAAGGAAATAGCCAATATACAGATTAATTTTGGTTACTATTAAAACCCCCACATATGTGATCTCTAAGAATTGCCATCATGTACAAAGGAAAGTAAGTTAGAATTTTAGGGTTAACTAAAGGAGGGAGTTAACTCCCTCTCATTCCATCTGTATCCACAATGAAGAGTAGTTGATACCTTTTCCAGGATGAGGCATTCCAGAAAAATCCCCTCTGAATCTTTTAGAGGGAATACTCAGTCCTACTTTAATTACAACAGAGGAGCTACATGACTATGCATTCTTGCAAGGTTCTGGGGGGAGAGATTTGGTCCTTGAGGCCTGTCAGAGAGCCTGTAGGCTAAAACTGAGCACATGTGAGTCTTATTTCATNTCATATTTTTGTTTCATATCTTCACTTCTTTTTTTTTTTTTTTTTTTTTTTTTTTTTAACCAGGTCACTATGTAATTCCTTTGCTATTTTATTTTATTTAATTTCAAACTCTGTATTTCTCTATTAAATTATTCTGTTAATTAAACCGTATAAAATCCAAACTCCTTGAATTTCAGCTATACTTGAACCTAACCATGAGTTGTGAATCCAGTTCTTCTTTTCTCTCCATTCCTATATTTCTTGGCTCCCTCTCATCAAAGGACTGGGTACAGTTTGGGTGTGGCTTAAGTGTAATAAGAGTCAGACACAGAAAAAACCCAGGATGGCAGCCTATGATTTGTCTACATTCTTGGTAGTGCCTTGACTGCGTGTTGTCTTTCTGGATATCTTTATTATTTCCCCATTTGTATTAACATGAGAAGTTTTGTTTAGCTTTTGATTACTCAGTGTATCAGAAGTTCTTCCTTCCCAGGAATAGCCTGTTATCCCAGTTTTTTAAGCACACTTAAAAAACCCCACAAGTTAAAGCCTCCAGCTAGTTTTCTGAACAGCACCAAGATCTTACACAGTTCATATCTGGCCAGCACTCTGTTTTCAGTCAGTCATCCTCCAAATGACAAGCTCCTTAATTTCCTTTCCTAACATCCAGAAATAGCAAACTGCAGGACTCCCCTCCTGCCTCCTTCCCTGTTTGCCCCTAACTAAAGATTTGATTCTTCATGCTGAATAGCTCCTCATACTCTGCACTGTCCATTAATTATCTTTTGATTGACTCCCAGCTCTGCCAGCCACTCTCTCCGCTCACTGTTTCAGAACTTAACTTCAGTTCATATCAAATTCTTCTTCATTAATGACTATCGCTGTCTCACTGCAGATAGCTTCTCAAAACTTTTGACTTCTCAAACTAGATCATGTGTACATGTCTCAAATTAATTTCATTCCCATTTGAGAACTTGCCAAGAGGATACAGCACCTTTCTATGAGTTACTGTGGCCACAAGCCATTATTTCAAATGCAAACAGTAATTTGCTTTACTATAGCCTTTAATTAGTATGCAATTAACCTGGATATGTCATCACTACATGGCTATTATTATTAATTATTCTATGCTAGCCAGGGCAGCTGGTTTTCTCTTATGTTTCCTCAAACAGCACTAACAGTAGATTTCCGAGCACTTCAAAAAGCCAGACTCTGCCCAGATCGTTAATGTTCTCTGACCTTTGGGGAAGCCTAATTAGAATAGTTGGAGAACTTCAAATGGAAATAAAGAGGATAGCAATTTATAATTAGGCTTAAGCATTTGGCTCCAGAAAGAGTTCAAAGGAAGTTAGACTTCCTTGGTAGTTTACCATGCACTTAACTAAAATGTTCTGTACATTGAAGATAAACCTGTTAGAATATGATATATAATAAAGAAAATGGGAATTGCAGCCATGAAAAGGCATCCTAACAGCAGATTTTGTATTTTACCAAGGGTCACCTACGCTTTGCCCCTTTTCACACTAGTAATCTTAGTTTCAGAGGCAAGGTGTTCAGAAGCAAGAGGAAATGAAAAATGCTTTGGTATTGGCCCCATAGTTTGTCTGAGGGAAGGAGGGATTGAGAAAGTATTGTTTGGATCCATATTTAAATTACATCAGTAATATCTAAGCAGGATATAATTATACAGAATACCAAATCTGTATCTTGATCCAGATGTAGATGTTTGGTCTGAATTTATCATTACGGAAAGTACAAACGCTATCACTGCTTCCCTAGAGACATTTAACAGGAAATAATGACTCATTGACTATTTAGAATTATTTGATAGAATCATAGAAACATTAAGACTGGAAAATACCTCCAACATCTTCGAGTTCAGCCTTTGACTGAGCATTGCCTTACAACCAAACCAAAGCAACAAATGCCATGTCCAGTCATTTTTTAAATACTTCTAGGAATGGTGACTACACCAGTTCCCTGTGCAGACTCTTACAATGCTTCACAACCCTTTCAATTAATAAATTCTTACTGATGTCCAACCTTA
This sequence comes from Oreocharis arfaki, assembly GCA_013398015.1. Lineage (NCBI taxonomy): Eukaryota > Metazoa > Chordata > Aves > Passeriformes > Paramythiidae > Oreocharis > Oreocharis arfaki. Next base: position 539,088 of record VZRR01003436.1, on the reverse strand, counting down.
ACCTTCCCTGGCATTGCTTGAGGCCATTTTCTCTTGTCTTGTCACTAGCTGCCTCTAGAGAAGAATAAGCTGTACACACCCGGCTACACCCTCCCTTCAGGCAGTTGTGGAGAGTGATAAGATGCCCCCTGAGCCTCCTTTTCTCCAGGCTAAAGAAACTCAGCTTCCTTAACTGCTCCTTATAGGACCTTCCCTCCAGACCCTTCACCAGCCCCATTGCCCTTCTCTGGACATGCTCCAGAGAAGCTATCTCCAGTACCTCAATGTCTGTCTTGCAGTGAAGGGCTCAAAACTGGACACAGAATTCAGGGTGCAGCCTCACCAGTGCTGAGCACAGAGGGACAATCACTTCCCTGGTCCTGCTGGCCACAATATTGCTGATACAAACCAGGATTACATAGGCCTTCTTGGCCACCTGGGTACAGCTGGATCATGTTCAGCCAGCTTTTGACCAGCATCCCCAGGTCTTTTTCTGCTGAGATGCTTTCAGCCACTTTTTCCCCAGCCTGTAGCATTGCATAGGGTTGTGACCCAAGTGCAGGATCTGGAACTACAGTCTATTGAACCTAACCCAAGATGGGACCATCAGCCTTGTNGCTGGCCACAATATTGCTGATACAAACCAGGATTACATAGGCCTTCTTGGCCACCTGGGCACAGCTGGATCATGTTCAGCCAGCTTTTGACCAGCACCCCCAGGTCTTTTTCTGCTGAGATGCTTTCAGCCACTTTTTCCCCAGCCTGTAGCATTGCATAGGGTTGTGACCCAAGTGCAGGATCTGGAACTACAGTCTATTGAACCTAACCCAAGATGGGACCATCAGCCTTGTCCCATCATTCCAGCCTGTCCAGATCCCTCTGCAGAGCAGTCACACCATCCAGCAGATCAACACTCCCACCCAACTTGGAGTCATCCACAAATTCGTTGTGGGTTCGCTTGATCCCCTCATTCAGATCCATTTTCTTACACAATATGTGATGTAACCTAGAACCTGCAATCTCCTCCCCCCAAAAACAATGTATTTCCCCACCCCTTTTCTTCCTTATATGTCTCCCATTCCCACACTGTCCTGCCTTCCCTGCCCCTGGTCCTGGTCACTCCCTCGGGTCCTCCCTATAGGCCCCTGTACCCCAACTCCGCCCATGTACCGCCCCTGTGCCCTGAGACTGCTGACCTGTCTCCTCTCTCTGTCCCCACCCCCGCCCCCATATACAAAACCCCAGACCCTTCCCCATTCCTCCTCTTTGCCTCTGGTCTTTGCCCCTGGTCCCGATGTGAATAAAGATGTCCTGAGGTCACCATGCGGAGCCCATCTTCTCGCCTCCTTTGCTGCTGCTGTGTTGCAGGAGCAGACGAAACCTGAGCTGGCCGATGGCTCCCCCAGCCAGGGACAGCGCAGTGACCAGCCTGCAGAGGGGAGGTTAGGGCACAGGGGCGCTGACCCAAGCTTGGGCAGAGATGCTCTCCGGCCATCCTGCTTGTGGCCTGCCTGCCACTGCAGGAAGCCACCACAAACTGCAACAAATACGTTATTGCACAATAGGAAAATAACAGAAATAGGGAACTAAGGTGCAACAGAGTGTGTTGGGGAGGAAAACCTAGTTCTAATATTGTCTCTATCACTGTCATCCACAAGTAAGTATCTGTGGCTCAGAGCTGTAGATTTGAGTTTAAGTGTTTCTAGTCAGAAAAAGCAGGTCGAGGCTGTGAGAAGACGGCACCACTGTGAACACAGCAGTGTGCAGGGATGCCTTGACTTAGCTTTAGCTGTTAGCTCCTGAGCTGAAAGCATTACAGCTGGATTAGGCTGTAGCCACACTTGCTGGTCAAGGCAGTGACAATTAACCCAGCTCTAACCTTGTTCTGCAGAGAGCCATACCTCCACCCCACACCACAATGTGGATTTTTTCCCTCCCTCCAGGAGCCAGTTCATCAGTCCCTGACACAGCATTGCCCAAGTGAGGAGGCATGCTTAGCTGCCATTAGTTACCATTTCCTGCACACCATTAATTTTTTTCTCATTGGTCATGTCAGCTAACAGTCTGCAGAGGTTCTTTCAGTAGTAATATTTCTTCTCCTTTGTGTAGTCTCCAGCATAAAGCTAAGAAGAATGAAAGAAGAAAATCAGTGCAGTCTCAGCAATGTGGCAGTGGCTTCTATCCCACATTTTGAACATGGATTGATCCACGGTCTTCTCCTAAGTTAATGCAGTAAGACAGAAAAGCAGATTTTCCACTAGGACTATATTGGTTCTAAGACAAAACCATCAGTATCATAGTGTATACTGATACTCAAATTTTAATAAAATAAATGCCATGAGAAGCAGTCTCTAAGCAATGACTTCAAAGCAGCTATTACTACCATAGCAGCACTGATGATTTGCAGATGGGACATGTGCCTGATCTCTTAATTGCACCTAGATATGCTTGTTTAGACATTCAGGTGTTGTATTAAAAACTTGTAGGCACTATGTTAAGTAGCTTGTTGGATTATAATTTTTAACTTGAAAAGGTGGACTATTTTTTCTTTAAACAATAGCAAGAAATGAAGCAAGAGTCAGACAATAAACTAGGAAAATGTTCTGTACTGAGTTTTCCTGGAAAGTAGTGTTAATTCATGCTCCTCTCTTTTTTGGCCAAGGAAATGGGTAGTTTAAGACAAGATTCTCTACTTAACATAGTTCTGTGATCATGTGTTTCATTTTACCATTTTTATCAACATGAGGATGTAGGAAATGGAGAAAAATAATAAAAATCCTTTCATGGAGCACCATCTTAAGCTATCAGAACTCCATGCTAAGTAAACACAAGTTAAAGCCGAAAGATATTATCATTTGCAAGCTCTGAAAGACAGGAATTTTGAATGTAAGAAATCTGGGAAAAACCTAACACGTTATGATAACCTCTATGTGTCCTGGCTTCTTTTCTGTTCTCATTGTTATACTGACCTATTTTCTAAGGATTTATTACTGCTGATCAGATAAGTTCATGAAGTATGTGTGAAGAAAAAAAGCTGGTTGATACATTTTTTTTTCCTTTTTTTTTTTTTTTGGATGACTGTATGTATAAGACACTCTTTTTTCTTTTTTTTTTTTTCCTGATCCATTTATTTTAATTTACCTTAGTATTTAAACAAATATTGCATTCAAAACCTGGAAAAAGAATGAGGAAGAGGTTTAAGAATGTGCTTTTAAAGAGTCAATCTGTTAGCGTGAATCTGCAGTAAAAAATGTTTAAAGGTTTCAATAAAATGCATTTTCTACTTCTGGAAATACTTTTTCTCCCAGAATCTATACAGCTTTTACAAATTATTTTCCAAGGTCATGCTCATCCTTCAAGATCTGATTTCACATTTTTATGGATGTTTCTGATAGCAAATCCCTGAAGAGAACCACTGGCATTTCATGTCAGTGTTGAAATTAGAGGATGGTGTATTATTTTGCTCTTGTGATTTATGACAAACCCAGCAACAAAGCATTTAACTTCATCTAAATCTCTAGAGTGCTGTAGACTCCTCAGAGACAGAAAAAAAAACCCCAAGAGATTCCCTTTTTGCAGAAAAAAGTTAAAAAGAAACAACCAACCCCATAATTCTGCGTTGATAGATAATACCACCATGTATTGCCTCAGAAAGAAGTCTTGAAAATCTGTTTACCTGGCAAGTCACTGTTTTGTCTTCTCTGAAAGAGGATTGCCTTCCTTATTTGTCTAATGACCTAATGTTCATTAATGACTTAATGGTCAGAAAACAGATATTTGTCATTCATAATAAAAGCTGAAAAATACGTGGGAGAGGAGACAGGAAAGAGTGCACTCTCAGGTACAAAATCATTTACTTGTTCTGGAGCCTAAAGTGTGCTATTACCTATAAAGCTGGCCACACGTTCCTCTTCAGAAAGTACAATATGGCAAGAGACTTAAGATGTCTCTTGGGATGTATTTCTTTTGATTTTCCAGCTCTACCCAAGTCTTCTTGGCAGTGTATTTCCATGAAGAATTCGCTGTTGCATCCATAAAATAGCAGTGTTTTTAGTCTTAAATTTGATCTAATGTATTCTATCTCTATCCTGTTTAGAGCATGGATTCTGGACCCAGGAATCACTTCTTAATCTCTTTTCTTTGTTCACAGCATCTTTTTGACAAACATCGATGAAAAGGAATGGTGGGTGAGTGTTGTTGAGTCAATTCAGGTTAGAAAGGTTTCTATGGCCTCCTGTCCCATAATTCTGCTACCATTCATTGGAAAAGGGTTCACTTCCTTGGAATTCCTGTCTTTGAAAAAGTTGATTGTGTTTAGTTATTTGTTAAAGAGGTGCTTTATTTTTAGATGTGCAGTCCGAATATTTGCTGACAGCATCTGTCTATGCAGGCGTACAAGAGCTAGTATAAATCTAGAATAACTGTACATGCTTAGTCATTCCTTGCTGTGTTTCTCATTTATTCATAATTCCAATGAAGCTTCTTTTCTAACCTCAGCATAGACTACATCAAATTCTGAGCCCAATACCAATAACAGGTTGGAAAAATATCCTTCAAAGACTAACCCAGGTACAACTCCATTGCTCTCCTTACACCTAAAATTTTATGCCAGCTACAGAAATTCAAGTTTTAAGATACTATTGGGTACTGATTTATGAACCACAGAATCTGTAGTATCATAAGAGTTGTATTTAAAAAAAAAAAAGAGAATATGAAATTGTATTTTCTAAATCTGATTTAGGCATTAATAAAATGTTTTGTATTTCTGTTTCCCTCATTGGCTATTATGCTTGTAGTTCAACTCTTTACAATTTAGCTGTGTGAGGGTAATGTACTTTTCTCAATTCAAGCTGCTATAATATTAGCAACACAGTTGGAAATATTCTTACATAAATATGCATATAGTCCCTTCCTTGCATGTTAGAATAACATCCACGAAAATGGCTGCAAGCTTCTGATGTTCTGTTAATTGGAGCCAGAAATGCTATCAAAATTTATTTAAAACATATTTGACTGACAAGTAATATACTCTAAATTATTGCTGATATTTTTGACAGACACATCTAATTACCACTAATTAGTTCAGAATTAATTATAAAATGACATGTTTACATTGATTAGTATGCATCAAAGTTTAAATGGTCATTCTGAGGACATAATTTATAGTTCCACAAAAAGGAAAACACACAGGCAAATCTGTTATTGAAAAAGAAAAGTCTCTGAACAGAAGTGTTTCTGCATATAATGATACACTCCACATGGCTCGCTGAAATAGGGCAATATTTGCAACAAACTAGAACCAAGTAAAACAGCACCAGTTGCAGTTCTGCTATAGGACTGAGCAGTTTTGTCAGCTCTACATGAATCAGCCATCATAATTAAGACTGCCATATTTTCTTTGAGAAATAAGTAAAAACCTTTCATTTGATTCTTTGGAAAAAACAATTTACATTTATCTTGGTAGCTCTTTTTTTCTTTCTTTCTTTCTTTCTTTCTTTCTTTCTTTCTTTCTTTCTTTCTTTCTTTTCTTTTTTTTTCTTTCCTTCCTTCCTTCCTTCCTTCTTTTCCACTAGGACAATACAAAACTTTCCTTTAGACAAGGGAAATCTTTCAGTGAGGGCAAAATAAGAATACCTGTTTGTAGCTGCATTTACTCAGATAAATTAAAAATGTATGAGGCAGTATGTTCAGCTACATTGGACAGTTAGAATACATGAAGAAAAGAAAAGTCCCCTTATCCTCCTGCATTCCTTTGTTTGTGTTTGCACGAGAGGTTATGTCAAGGATTGAGCTAAACCCCAGCATGCTTCCTGTCTGTGATCTTCATGTCCCATTTCAGGTTACAGGACTGTGTGATGCACTCAGTGCTGTAAGAATGGTTCAAGGTCCAGTTGCCCATTACTATTGCTGGCATTGCACAGGAAGAGCCTTGGAACCAGCATATCTGCCTATGGCTGAGTACAAAGGAGTGAATAAATGTTCTTTAATTACAAATAACTGTGTACTGGGTTTTGCATCTTTACCCCTCAAAGCATATTCCGGAGCTCATCTCAAGCCTCTAAATAAGCATAGACTAATAAATGAGCAGCACATTCTTGAATCCAGTAAAACGTACCCAGAAGGCTGGTTTTGCCCTGCATTCAAAATATTAGAAATGTATCTATGAGAAATGTATCTTTTGACTTAATGGCATATTATGAAAATGCAGCACAGAATGCCATTTGACAGATCACAGTGACATGCAATGTCTTTCAATAGGTAAGAAAATCCGATTGAGACCTCTTTTACTGTCAGTGAGGAATTTGATCAATTCAAAAGAAGCTATTTTTCTTGACAGGGGTTGATTGGTTTTGGTCTGGGGTTTTTTAGCTGCTTGCTAAAAATTAACCCCCCTCCCCCAAAGAACGGAATAGTTTAAAGAGAAAGAACAGCCAGAAAGAAATCTATTCCCTGCAAGTTTCTTAGCTAAAGGCAGAGCTTCTTGGACAAAATTCCTTACCTTTGTTCAGCGAATTTAATGATCTGATGTAGCCATGAGTGTACACAGGGAAGAAGGTGCTGCTTATTAGCAAAAGCATGTGTTATATAGTGTGATCACACAGTTTTGTAGCTTTACAGAGGCTTTGTTCGAACATCACCTAATGAATGTCTCTAGCCTTAAAATATTCTCTTGTCTGGAGTGCTCCGTAGAGTCCTATCAGTTGCATTGCAGCTACGCTGCAAGTGTATTTGATCTGGGGTTTCTTATAACTGAAAGAATTATAAAAGAGTAACATGCTGACTTTCTTTTCAACTAGGCACATCTGGCTGTTACTAGTTAAAGAAAAGTATCTTGCTTCCTAAGCAGATTTAATACATTAAAAACAAACTAACTATCTAACAAACACACACACAAAAAATACCCCACCAAAACAAAGCAAACAAACAACAACAAAACAAAAAAAAGCACTAAAATACCTTTTCTAATTGTCATGTGTTCTTTATGTTTTTTTTTTTCCAGCTACAAGCACTTTATGTGTTTGAATAAATATCTCCTAATCGTAATTGAAGTTTAGCAGCTTACTTTGATGGCCAAGTTCATCACGTATCAAAACCATGCTATTGACAGAGCAAAGAGACAACAGATCTTCCCCTCGCCTCCTTTTGAGATGCTCAGAAGGGACAGTGTAGGACTGTGGACTATCTATCTTGGGACATAAGGGTTTTTAAATTAAATTTAACTGCATTTGAAATTATTAGCATAGAATGAGCCACACTAGCCTTTAATAGAGAGGATGAATAGAAAATTAAAGTTCTGCAATATCTAAAAGCATTGGTATGGTAACATCACACATTTTTTTATAACAGTTTTGCTTTTGAGGTTTCATTTAAAATACAAGGCTGAGCCTGGAACAAATAAGTATACATGAATAAAACTGTTCCCTTAATTCAGGTTAAAATACGTTCTTTCTGCATTTCAGCCACTGCAGTGCCAGTCAGAAAATGGGAGTGATAGGAAAAAGACTTCAAACAAAAATCAAGTTGACTAGCCTACTTTCATGGAAGAAGGTGTCTTTTTACCTTTCTGCATTACCAGCCAAAACTGATATCATTTGTGAATCATTTTCTAAAATGCAAGGTCATATTACAGAACAGTTTATTCTATGTGCACATAAAGCTTGTAACATCTTCCAAAAAAGGGAACAGTCAAGCATTAACTTCTCCTCGGAGTATTTTTATTTCTCAAACTGTTTATTCCTTTACATGCTTTTATTTTTTGTGGTGTATTTTACTCTCCTGCTGTAAGCATTGCCCCACAGTTGGATACACAAAATTAAATCATTTAATGGATTTGTGGTTCAGTTGATTGAGGTCCCTGGGTCTCTCTGCACTCCTGGCAGCCATCTTATTTGGTCTGTTACTGTCATTCACTGTCATTTCCACTTGGCTGGCGCCTGTGACAGGTCAGATTACTGGATGTGCTCAAAATATGATATGAAAGAGAGGACTGTGATTCTGATACTGATGGGTAGTGCTCTGCTTGCTACAGCTATCTGAGGAGATCTTAGTAAATGAAGTTTCCTCAGGCTGTTTGGGGAGTCAGTAAAAGAACTGATGGTAAATAGAGGGACCATCTGTGTACATTTACTGATAAGCTGATGCTTTCTGAAATGTATTTCCATTACATGGGTATTGTTAAAGGCAGAAAATGGTTTACTGACACAGGACTATTTTATAATGTCACGTTTTTAAACATTGGCCAAGTTGAACATCATTTCATCTATCTTTTGTACATTTATTTCTGTTCTGTTCAGCTAAACAATTTCAGGTTTGGAGGTGTTAGATTAATTGTGCAGCCTTTCTCTACTTTCTCTACCACAAGTGCTCCATTTTCTCACAAAATAGCTACATAACTTAGAGAATATGCCAAGATTTTGGTTGGGCTTTTTTGTAACAGCTTAGTGAAATAGCTCAAAATATTTAATATATGTGCTATTAAAGAACTTGACAGTTTGCAGAAGTTGGACCATTTCACTGCTAGTAGCTGTGATTCAGAGACAGATACTGCAGCAGCTTCAGCAACTGCAGTCAGTGCATTACTGTGACTCTAAATAGATTTATAAAAATAAAATAAAAACCTGTTGGTATTCCAATTATAACAGAGAAAAAAAATCTAGTTCTGGATGAAACTAGAATTGTAAGTAAAAATGATGACATCTCAAGGGATCAGTACTAATCTGATTTTTCTGTTCTTCAGTAGAACTTTAAAAAAATTATAATAAAAGAGAATATGTATTTCTATAAAAAATGTCTCTGAGTTTCCTTGGAACTCTGTAGCTCATTTAGTTCAAAGTACGAAGCCAAATTTATTGGCAATGCAGCATTAAATGTAAATGTGAAATTCACGTTTCATATAACATGAGAACTGGGATGAAGGTAGCCAATCTCCTTTTGCCGTAGGGGTAAAGACAATAAATAACCCAGTTTGTCACTACTGTGAAGGAACTAATGTAGATTATGTAGAATAAACAGTGGTTAACATCATGACACATATGTAGTAGGAGGTCTTCCACAAATGGACAAACCTGACTCCCAAAGGTTCTATGTTCTCTAGTCCTAGCAGATTTTGTTGTAATCCAGAACTGCTTACTATGTCACAAGAATTTTACTCTCCACGGTTTTGTGAGGAGGATCATGTCTGTACACATCTTGCTTTTTCACGAGCTTAGTGCGGATACTTTTGATCATAAAACTCTAACTTGTCCTGTTTACACATCAAAAAGGAGTGTGGTTAAAAATAAATTGGCCCTTTTCTTACATTAACATGTGGTTTTAGGGCTAATAATGCTGTCTAAAACCGTTTCTGTGTTCTCCTTGCACAATGTATAAGATAAGAAAATGTAATTCCACCAAATAGCTAAATTTCTTCTGCTAAAGACTTATTTGGGAAAGTCTAAAATACATTGCAGAGGACATGTAAAGACTTACTCTCCATTATAAACAGCAAGTTCTTTCTGACAAATGTTTCAGGGAAACTTCAGCTTATTTGATTTCAGCACTAAAAATCCTGCAGAAAAATGGGTAGCTTGTGGCACTGGAGCCCAAGTCTATCAAAAGGCCTCATCTCTGATGCAGTTTTCTGCTGTCTGGTGGTTTGGGCTTAAAAAGGTAACGGAAGAGCGACGAAACCAAAATAATTTGATGTAGCTGACATCTAACAAGAAAACATGAGTATTATATATGAATAATAAAATAGCTGTGAAGAAAAATATTTTGAAGGCATTTGTAAAGGCTAATTTGAAGGGAACAATAATAAAAGTGGTATTCTTTTTCACTTGTATTGACCCAATATGAAGAAGTTTCCCAATATTTCTTATGCAGGATGTTTCTTGTCTCTCGTCCATTACTCGGCATGCCTTTTTCCGGTCACAGAAAGCAAGAACTTATTTTCCCTGTTCAGCTCATGTCCTTCCTGGCCTCATGGGATCGTACTGGGCTCTGGGGAATGTGAATGTCCTAGCAGGTACTTCTGCCTTGGAGAAGACGTGCCAATGACTACCTCTGAAACTCTACTAACATATGCCTTCTTTCAGCTGTGATCTGGGAGTGTGAAGAGAATGTAAAGGAGCAACGCTGGTTCAATTGACACCCTTCTTCCTTGTCCCACTGACCTCTCCTTGCCCGTAGAGTCAAAATTCAGAACGGGCAACAGATGGATCCTGCTGGAAAACGTCAGGTACATGCAATTCTCTACGATATGTACTGAAGACCTTCAGCTGTCTTGCAATTTTACCTCAAAATGCCGACCACAGCCTCTTTGATACCCTTAAAACTAGAGGACTTAGAGAAAGGGAGTATGGTGCCTTTACATGGTGTCTTCATCCCTCACAGACCTTTCTACATCTAGCAGGAGAAGAACAATAGCATTTGGGAAGATTCTGGAGGAAGGCAGGAGATGGGATTCTTCACAGATAAAAATGGAGATCATTCCTTTAGGTGTCAGGAGTGAATTAAGGAATCTTTCAGAGCAAATAGATTTGGGTAGGTGACACTGTTTTTTGTGTCATGTTACCTGCCTACATGAAGCGTTTCACCAGCATTTCATGTAATTTAATATGATGGGTTGCAGCAGAAATTCAAATTACAGTCATACCAGCTCCCTTCTTGTATGGTACATCATGTAAGTCTGAAACCCTCTGTTAGCATTAATAAACAGTGAATTTATACCTGCAAGAAGACAGTAATTTCATTATTAGTAATCTCTTTGCTAAGGCAGAAAATTCACTTTCCGTTTTTCTGCCTTGTATTAAAGATGAAACAGAATTGTATTTTTACAATTATTGTACTGAGGGAAAATTAATGTCTTCTCTGCTGAAAAATTCAAACCTTCTATTTTTCCTCTATCAAATATTGCAAGAATAATTTATCAATGACTTCAAAGAGAGTAAAAAAAATATATTATAATTAGACAGTTTATGGCACATGAATGCTCAGAACTTAAAAAAGATCTAAGTTATTTATTTCGTTACTTCTGTCTAACAGAATCAAGACTTTATATACTGCATAATTTATACATGAGCAGAAAAACACGTTAAAGGCTTGCTAAAATTATTTTCTCCTGCAAATGAAAGTTTAAATTAAGAACTCCTGCTGCAAGCCTCACTCTGTCCACCTGTGCATATGCCATCCAGACCCTCATCCAAAAAAACACTTTTTTAAAGTGCAGTTTGCTTTTGTTGTTGTTGTTTTTTTTTGTTGTTGTTGTTGTTGTTTTGTTTTTTTGTTTTTTTTTTTTCCCGCTGGAGTTTATGTCCTTCCTTTAGTGCTTTGAAAGATCAGACCCTTTAGAAGGGGTTAGTAATCTTAGGGTTAGCACTGAAACATTTAGGCAGTCTTACAGTGATACAGGTCACTTGAAAAAATCTTCTAGATTCTGCTGTAAATATTACCTGCCGAGAAACATATTTCCATTCAGTGGAATGGCATCATCAGCAACATCCCTGTGCAAGACACTGCATTAGTTTTTATGCATTAGATACATAATAACAGTAACTGGAAAAGTGTTTACTCTGTCTCCTTTAATGACAGTCAGATGACAGGGTGCTGGTGGGGAGAGGGACTCTGCACCTGCTTGAATTGGGAAATTAGCAGATCCCAAAGCTGGCACATCACTGTATTGATGATCACTGTGTGCCTTGGGTAGCTGTTACAACTGTGCTACAGCCCAACTAGCTAGCACTCCCCCAAACCAGCACCACTTTGAAGTCAGCATGGCAGAGTGACTGTCCTTAGCATATATTTTGCACCTAGCCATCCGTTTTCCATGCTAATGGAATGTGTGCATGTTTTCTTGTGCCAGTTGTCCTCAGTGCTAATGAATGGTCTCAGGCACTTTACTTCTATGGATGTAGCTCCCAATCCTCATATACACCATGGCTGGATTTAGTTTAATGTTAAAAAGCAGAAATCCTTTCCCTAAGTTATTTCCTTGTTTACAGAAAGCTGCTTGAAAGTTTCTAGGACTGAGCAAGCATTGTTACTTGCTAATTTACATGCTAAATTTGCATCACACAGAGAAGTATAGAGAGACCAAGACAACTGTTCGTTTGCTAACAAGCCACATTTGACATGTGGTGTTCTTTAGTTTTGCTTATGTATTGGCTATTCTCTACCATTTCTTGTAAGTTTTCTGCAGACTGTGTAAAGAAAATGTGCAAACTGTAAAATTTAAAACATTTCTTACTTTTCTTTTTGGCCCACGAATGCAATGCTGTAATAGGATCGTAGAATCGTAGAATCACAGAATCACAGAATGTCTTGGGTGGGAATGGACAAAGATCCAGCTCTCCTGCCTTCGGCAGGGACACCTTCCAGTTGGTCACATTGCTCAGAGCTCCTTCCAACCTGGCCTTGAACACTTCCAAGGATGGGGCATACACAGCTACTCTGGGCAACCTGCTCCAGTGTCTCACCACCCTCACAATATAGAGTTTCCTCCTAATATCTGTCCTAAACCTACTTTCTTTTAGTTTGAAGCCACAATCTCTTGTCCTGTCACTACATATTCCTGCAAATAGCTGATGCTACCTCAAGTCCTTCATTAGTTTGTACAGAACTTTGTGGTAACAGATAATTATTTAGTGAACCTTCCTAGAACCTTAGATAGAGCCTGCCTGTCATTTAGCCCTAGACTTGCTCTTGCTAATTGCCCAGAGTCACTTTGTGTAAGATTTACTGTTGCAAGGTAAATGATATTAAGCTTTCCGCTTTTTCACTCTGAAGAGATCTGCACACATGGACACATTTACATTCATTTGGAGCTTCATGAGAAGACAGACATGCATTTAGCTTAAGTAAAAGCCATATTGTGTGATTTTTCTTCCCTGAAGGCAAGGCAGAAGACAAAGCACAAAGATGGTACACTGCCATAGTAGTGATGTCTGCAGCCTCTTTTTAGACAACACAATTAAATGTTTCTGATAATCTTAAACTTTTGATTTCTTCTTCTTTCTCTGTCACAGTTCTGTAGTCAGCTGTCTTCACAATCTTTGAGTCATATAACACACGTGTACCACATACAACACATATGGCACTCCAGTGTTTGTCACATAACCTTACTGCAGTGTTAGATTTTTCTTTCCTTTTCCTTCAAAATAGCCAGTATCTTCCCATCTTCATAACATTTCTATTTTGAAAACGGTAATAAACTTGTAATGCCCTTTAATTTCATCAATAGTGAGTTATCATATGAGAAAACAATCATTTTTTTTTTCACTTTTTCTATCCAATTTTCCTTTGGTTGTATAAGTAGTACGCACCATTCTTTGAGACTGTTCAACATACCAGATGAAATAATATTAGTTTTAAATACAAGTTTTACTTCTGTCAGTATTTCATTAAATCACTGGTTAATATCTCTTAATGTGGCAGCTGAGAGAACATGGAAAAAATACTATAGAGTTTTGTTTCATCGTGCTAGCAAATTATATACCTAGGAAAAAGAATTTCCTTAGTTCTGCTTTTACACATTTTTCTTAGTAGACAATATTTTGTGAAAAAAAAGCTGCCAAATTATTCTTGGACAGTGATACTTGTGAATGTATGGTCATTAATTTGGAAAAAAAATAAATGTATGTAAAACAATGGTTAGTAAAAAAATGCAGTTTTTCTAGAAATGTATTTTTGTTCTATTTCCAAAATTATCATTTGTAGATGCATGATCAAATAGATCTTGAGGCTGCATCTCAAGATTTCTTGAAGTGGAACAGGATCCCTTCAGCAAGTCCACTTATATATCTGTACCACCTGTCAGCAGGAAAATTTGATGGAAATGCACTGATACAGGGAGGTACCATTATTTCAATATATTCATATGTTTTATGAAAATAAAGAAAGATAAAAAGATATAAGCAATCAATTAGCTTCTCATTGTTATTACTTTAAATCCTGAACCAAAAAACAATTTATGCAAGTGATTATCTTTGTATTTATAAAAATGCCTCCTGAATTCAATGAACCTAGTCATTTTTAAGGGCTTAATATGAAGGTAGGAAAGCAAATCACTCAGTCCAGATTCTCAGCTTAAATGTAGTAGATGAAGCAGATCACAATTCATCCCACTTGCTCATCCAAATTTCAAGCTTTGCAAAGTATGTGGGGCCATCAGAAATCCTTCCCGATTTCCTCATCCATCAGAAGTAAAATCAGTGGTGCTTGCAATGATCCACAGATTCCATCCTCAGACTAATAGCACAGAAAATAAAAAAATTCAGCTGTCACACATTCATAGAGATATTTTCCCCTGTGAACAAAGGCACCAAAACATTGGGTGAAATATAATTCTGTAAAAATTTGTATGACTCATAGGAGTTCAAAACTGATTAAAAAAAAACGATTCAAGAACCTGATTCAAAATATAATACCATCATCATCTGAGGATTCTTTCCATTTTTTAGGGTTGCCAGGGATACAATTAAAAAAAAATCCAAACAAATTAAAACAAGAAATATATAAAGCAAAAAAGACTTTTAAAAAAACTCATATATTTGTTGCATGCCAGGACTTTGTTTTCTTTTTCGCCCTACGAGAATCATGAAATAAAACAGAAATAGTAATAAAAGAATCTTAAAGTTGTATGGGACAATTGCATCACACATTTTCAATATTGAATTATTTACCCCCAACTAAGGTGTTGCTTGGTGTAAACTTTCTCTCCCTTCTCTGTGACAGTTCATTCTACTTGCAGCCACCAGTGCCTTCATTTGCTGCAACACAACATTTGGCAATAAGGTTATTAATGAAAATATTAAATCAGCCTCTAGGATGACCCTTAGCTAGTTTTACCAATAGTGTCCTTTAGGGAATATTTCTCTTTCTGCACAATGGGTTTTGCCAAATCGTTATTTACAAATCTTATATTAAGTAATATCTTTTCCACCTTAAATGATTTGTGTATGGCACCATAAGAGATATGTTATTGAAAGGTATTAAACCTACTTTACTTTCCTTTGAAAACTTGCTCATAGTGAAATCAAAGTAATCCAGACGGCTTCAAATGTCAAATACCCATGTGGCATTTTATCCTATTTTCCTTTTACTTTCTGATCTTTATTCATTTCATCAGAATGTTTTCTATGATCTTGTACAATGCTGTGATTATATTTATAAGCTTTTGATCAGGTGGGGTTTTTTTATTTCTTCTTTTTAAGTATCTGTAAGGTATCCGAAGATATTTTTGTTTCTGGTCATATGAAGCTATCAGGAATTTGTCAAGAATGACTTATGGAGCAAAACAAGGCACCAGAACCATGTACATCTTCTTTTTTTAGACTTTGGCCTGTCAGTATTCAAATATATCCTCTGTTGGTGAATACTTACTCCACTTTCAGCCTAGGGATGTTTTCATACTCAGAAGTAAGGAGGGGAGACAAATCCAACATCTTCTAAGAAATATATGCATATATCAAAAAACTGATATAAAGCAAGCCGTGTAAACACTTAAAAATTAATGTTTCCACCTTTTCATATTCACACTACAATGTGTTTCACGCTGTCTTGAGATCCCTCTTAGGAACTTTTAAATTTCTTTTTCAACCTAGACTGATGTTCCTTCCTTTCTCCACTACTCTTTCTTGAGAGGCTGATTAGTACTTTAAATTTCACAGGAATTTCTCAAAGAAAAAATCCCAAAGTTCACCTCTCATGTAATTTAATTTGGAACACTGAATTGAAATGTGCACAAAAGTAGGGAAGATATCTTCTCTAAGGAGTTCAACAAACATCAGTTCTTGCCCTCTCAGTTAACTAATTTCAGCACTCAAGTAGATAAGCAAAGTTTTATAGTGTTACAATGGCTATTATGTACTCAATAGGATAAATCAGAAGTCTTAGAATAGGAAATGCATACACACTAATTTTATTCCAGAGATACTAGAATACACACCTGTTAAATCTTTAATGAGTGCTTCCACTGTAACAAAAATTTCCATCTATTCCTCAAGTTAAAAAGTCACAGCTATCAAGGACGGGAAAGAAGTCATTTACAAAGATGCATGTAAAATATAAGGAAATTTAAAGGAAATCTGTGAAAGGGAGGTTGAGGTGGGAAAAAAACCCCCATGTTTTAGAACATCTAGAGACAACCACCTAAGCTGGCACTGTGACTTTGCAGCAGATGTTTTTCAGACAAACTTTCATAATACAAACATCTCACACTGAGTTTAATGTGTGCTGGAAAACTAATATGTCTCACAGAATCATAATATAATAAAGGACTAGGCTATTGAATCATGTGTTATTTATTGTTCTCTGAGAAACGAGCAGGGATTTTTTTGTATTACTTCCATAATGTGTTTTTCCAGTAACTCTGTAATGTTCAGTAGTGAGAATTCTTAAGTTTGAAGTTGTTCTAACTTTACATTTTAACCAAAACTTTAGCAGAAGCTTGGCTTGCTTCTAGAGGCTGCTCTAACTCTAGGTGAAGGCAATGAAACCTCATAGCAGCTACAACAGGAATGTAACAAATGTCACATGCAAGCCCTGATCCCACCTTTCAGAACTTACATTGTACAGCTCAGATTTAGGGCCAGTGACATTTATCAGAGCATAGCAGATTCGAAAAAGTCTGCAGATTTACCAGCATGCTGTAACTTTGTCGTTCAAGCCTGAATTACCGCAAAAAAAAAAAAAAAAGCTTATCTCTAATATTGATATTTCTTTTCCTGTCATTTTATTTCTGCTTCAGCGTTAACAACAGAAATATCATGTTACACAGAACATGAGCCCGAATCCTCTTAATTCCCTTGCCAAAACTGGGCTAACTAATCAATTCCTTCCTAACATTTAAGAGCCCTCTTCAACTCTAGTTCAAGCACAGCTGCTTTTTTGTGCTGAAAAATACAGACTCAAACGTTCAGAAAAGAACGTAATTTATCTTAATGATGCCATACTTGATGCATTACTGTACAGCACACGGGGGGCAGCAGTCCCGCTGCTGGCTGATATATAACTTCAGAGTCACACGGAATGCAGACCTGGAAAGCTGGAGAACAACAGACAGATAACAGGGCAGGAAATATTTCACAGGTCAGTGTCAATAAACTGACACTGGCTTGTGGTCTGAATCTCATATCTCCAGGTAGAACTATAATAAAGAGCACATAAAGCTTTCTGTTTTTTTTACTGAGCACACAAAAGGGAAAACTAAAGAAATATCAGCTAGATGGATTAAGAGAATATCTGTCTTTTAATTTATATATAT
>VZRR01003436.1:410227-521513 GCA_013398015.1 Oreocharis arfaki | reverse complement strand
CTGGAAAGGTGTTATTCTGCCTATGTAATTGAGCAATATGCAGATCTGGGGCAGGAATGGAGGCTGCATTGCCTGATGAACATAGTCTTTGACTGATCCTGATCAATTCTGAATTTTATTTCTACCTCTGAAGTGGACATTGAAAATCTATCCTTCTATGTTTAGCTTTCCTCCATCTGCAAGATCTCTACTTCTGTGCTGAAGCCTTCTTAGATAATGAATTTCTCTCTCATGATTTATATATTTTATTTATTTATATATTTTATTTTACATGTATATTTACGAATATATTTTATATATTCATACATGTAATACTTCCAAGAGTCAAAGGCTTAATATTCAATGCCATGTATTTTAGGTTTCTGTAACCTGGGAAGAGGCAAATGATACTTCTTTAGAAAAAGAATGAAAAGTTTCATTACTGTGCATATGCATACAATATGCACTTGTATGATGATTCTCTGTTCAGGAATGATTAGGGTATGATACAGGAGGCAGCATCACAGAACGCTGACATCTTTCTGATCTGTAAAGGAAGGCAAACTAGGAGCCCATGGTGACAGCAAGGCAGGCAGGGCAGTGATCTCACTGACAAGGGCACAGCAGCAAAGCACCCAGACAAGAAAGGAGCAGAGCAGTATCCAGGGTCAGCTATCTGGCTTGGCTTTGCCAGGCAAATTCCCAGTGGTGATGCAAGTCTGAAGTCCATCCAGGGTGCTGCAGGTCGGTGCTGTGGCACAGATCAACAGGATACATAGATGGGAAGCAGAGGCATGGATGCAACGTAGCTCAGGCCAGGAGCAAATCTCAGTGGCTCAGGACAAATGCCGCTCTCCTGAATGAAAGGGGGCCAGCACCCTCCCCAGGGCTTCTCTTACAGCCTCTTACAGTGAAATAGCATTAGGGCCAGAGACCTGCTGTGTCACAGCTGACCTTGAGCCCTCACTGCCAAGTCTACAGGTTGGATGGCATAATTCACTCAGGGCTTGGACATTCCGTGGGTAAGAAATGTAGTTAAAGCCTACTTAAATTTGTTTCTGAATATATTTCATTGTGTAAGTATGTGCTAAATTGTTTTGAACAGTGTATACTAAAATAACTGGAACAACTTGCATAAAAAGATTTAGATAAGCATTACTCAAGTTACTACTAAAAAATAATGGCAGACTGACTTATCTTTTTCTGTTTGAAATACTCTTAAACCTGCTAAATTTTCATAGAGTTCTTTGTGACAAAAGTGGCAAACACCAAGACCTTCAAGATATTTCTTCATCAGATACTCTTTACAGAAAAAGATTTATTGATTCATACCCAGTTATGACTCAACCCCAGAAGTCATTAGTTAATCAATTCAGGAAGATTACCTCTGACTTTAATAGTAATTCCATGCATGAATGGTCTAAATGATCAGTCTGGCAAGATACCATGTGTGCTTACCATTTAGAAATTACTATATGACTAACAGCTATAATCTAAGAAATAGCTCCAAAAGATTTCTGCCAGTATGTCTCATACTTTAGTTGCTCTGATTAGACTATATGAACTTCTGGATTCTAAATTGCTATGCTTTTTGTTATAACTTAGACCTTTCAAAGGTAATCCCCTTAAATTTAGAGCATGGATGATATTGACACATCATTTTTCAACCTGGTAGATTTTCTTAAAAATGCACCTCATCAGTGATCCCAGACAGCAGGACACTGATAACAGCAATGCTGCAAAAAAAGACATATTGCTTACAGAAAGCACCTTCACTGTGCTTTGTTAGGTAACAACATTTGAGCTGAGGTAGGAATATCATTAATTTCTCTGATTTTATGCATATTAACTACTTCCAAATAAATCTTATAATTACTACATGATGTCATTAACCCCTTTTGAAAAGTTGGAACTACCCACTAGAGCTTTCTTTCAGGTCTCAGATATCAGAACAATGACACCACAGCAATGTAGATCAAGGAAAATAATACAACTGAGTGTAACTTCTAGACTGATAGAAATTAATGAATAACAAAATAACATTCAATATTATTGATAGGATGTCTCAAACCAAGAACCTGGAAGCTGCTTTTCTCTGATGTCAGTGGCTTATGATGATTATTGACTTACCTTTTGATTTAAGTAAGACTATACCACTAATGCATTTTTCAGAACCTTTTTAATATTTGATCAAGGATAAGGTAGATTATACATCAAACTACTTGGAATAGCACAGTAAGATGCAAATGCTGGACAGAAACTCGGTGAAAACTTTGATTGCTGTTAAAAAAGAGATTACAATAGTAATTATCCATCAGATTTCCACTGCTATATGGGAAAAGTAGACTATGTGTATATCTGTTTTATGAGACTCTAATTAAGGTATCATCAATTATGAATAGACAGAAGATGTCAGAAATACATCCTGTTTTCTCCCCATCTACTTTGTGCATTGCTAGGGTTGCAAAGAAAGTGGACAGGATCTAACACAAAATTTAAGAATATGGCCAGAACAAGAACATGGGAAAATAAATGCTAAATATATTTTAATGACTGAGAGTGCACTGTAGGATCACATTAGTATCATGAATTTGGTATAACTCCTTGTGAGGGAGAAAAGTAGCTTTCACCAGTTTGAACAAGTGTGAAAAAGCGTACCAACAATAGTTTAATCTACACTGTTTTTTAGATGAATTGTATCACATTGGTGTAAACTGTCCTTTTTACGGTCATGTGAAATAGCAGAATTAAATTCATTCTTGGTATATGCTTTTCTCATGCCCAGTGATTTCACAAATGCTGCCATTTCAAGTCTGACTTTTTTCGGACTTTGCCTATTAAAATTGCTTCCTCATACACTGCAGATATGGAAGAAACCTTCATCCATGATTGAGAAGAAGCCTTAAGAATTTTATTCAGGCACAGTAGCCTAACTTAAACAACGAATGTGTATTTGTTCAGATGCAAATCACTGAGTTTTTCACTGTAAGTAAACCACATAATTTTTAAAGGTATCAACCAATCTCCTTATGTACAGTAAAGTATCTTGAAATATGTTCATGTCTCCTGCAAAATACAACTAATATTTTTCTGTACTTTATGTTTTATCCATTATCACAGTAAAATGATAAAATGTTAATGTTACAATTCCTCTTTTGATATATTCTCACCTAAAAATGGAGGCAGTTTCTCACTTCCCCATTAAACAGCACATTTTTTTCTGTTGTTATGGTTTGCGGGATAAAACAAAGATGTAGAGCTACTACAGGACTGCATCAGGAATCTCACTGACAATTCCATTTACAGCATTATACAAATCAAATACAAAGAATAAAATATTTGAATGAAAAATTTCTGAGAAGTTGCCCATATTACAGTGATTGAAATGACTTCGTTACTAAATTTCTTAAGAGGAATGTAATGTTGAAGTAAGCATATGAAATAATAATCCCTGTCAAAACAGCGATATTGTGACTCACTCTTAAAGTAAAAGAATATTTAAGTCTCTCAGAATTCCTCTATCATTAATATATGAGAACATGTGGTTTGTATTTAAGCCAAGATAACAGATGGTTGGTCTGAACTTAATTAGTCAAGAAAAAGGCTTTACAACAATGTGTTTTCACACTATGATCCCTCTTGTCCATAAAAGCTGATGAAGCCTAATCCCAAAAATAACAAACTCAGTGTGAGTCCTTCCAATGTATTATTCACAGATCATTCTCAGTTAAAAGTGAATTATTTTTCCTTTGTGCTTCTTACTTGGCCACGTCCTTAGGCGTGCATCTAAAGGTAAGCACGAGCAGTTTCACAGAACATACCTAAATATCAGCATGCTCAGTGCCACAAAATCATTGGCTTGTCCTTATTGAACTGGAGTCTGGGGGGATCCATGGGTCTCAAACCTGTAATCTGCATTTTGGCAAAACAGTTTAATGAGATAGCTCTGATGATGCTATACCGCAAATACAATTTACATGCAAAGTAGCATGCATATTTAAAATATGCTCTCATAAGCGTTGGAAGTTCTCAAATAATGCAGCTGTATACCACACATTACTTTTACATGAACCTCAGTTTGATCCACATCATCTAGCTCTTTATCAAAGTAAAACACCTTCAAAATCAACTTTCTAGAATGTCGTACACGTTAAACAGACGAGATCACCACAATTTTACACAGAATTATGCCAAAAGTCAACAGACTATCCTACAGAAATTTACTGTATCAGAAAAAAAAAAGCTATTGAAGACAGTAAAAAATAAATTAATTTGGTGTGTCACTTTCTTTTTTGTTTGGTTTTTGAATAGGATTTTTTGATTTTAGCATTCACTCGTTGCTTACCCATACTGGTATTTATTGTAGTTCATAGAATTTAACAGCATTGATAGAAGGGAGTATACCATGGGCAGTTATTTATCTAAGTAAATAAAGCAAAATTAAGTCCAAAAAGTGCTGTAAATTGAAAATGTCACCATATCTTAACTCAGTCCTTACAATTGATTTTAATGAACTGACTTTTCCTTTCACACATGTATCTGTATGTGTTAATATTCAGCTGATCAACTTCCTTAAAATGTTAGTTTTGCCAAGGCACGATTTTAAAGAACTGCTAGTATGATTGTCCTAGTTCATTTTCTCACAAATTCAAATCCAGCGTAATTGTTAGGATCTTGAATTTTGACCCTGGTGGCAAATTCCAGTGAAATCCAGCAGAAAGTTGTGCTACATTTTCAAACTCTCCAGTATTGTGTAGTTCAGTTTCCCACGGCTCTAATTAAACACTACTGAACAATACCAAAAAAAAAAAAAAAAAAAAACATAACACATTTTCCAAGCTGCTAATGAGTCAAAAACTGTACACTATTCATGAAGCACTAAAGCAACAATTCTCAGCAAAGTTTTGCCAGTCTGGGCTAAATGCAGAACTGTGGATTATTCTCTTGTACTTCTCAATGAGACAGAATTTACTTAGTCAATATAAAAAAGGTCAGCTGTTTATACAGGTATTTGTAAAGTAACAGATAATACTAATCTAATTTTCCAGGAAAAGTTTTAGCCATGTCTCTACTCATTCCTGGGCTTTTGTCTGATTTTGCCTAGATCGACATACTCGCTTTTTAGAACCTGAACATGTGTCTAAATCATCTGATGGCTTGGTTTTTTTTTTCCTCTCATTTGTTTTCACAGAAACAATAATGGAGATGAGGTCTTGCTTACGATAAGATTTTTCCAGGAATGTGTGCCTTGGTATGCATTAAAGAAGGTAAAAGGCCCAGCTCATAATACGAATAGGAGTCAAATTTGGTTACATTTTTCAGGAGAGTTTCTAATTGTTACCTTAATTTCCAGGAATGATGCAGCTATTATTTTCTTCTAGAGATAGGAGGCTTTACATGTTCTACGCTGATAAAAAGTATTTCACATTGACTCTGGTACAAGACTTTGGGACTTCATGACACTTATTACTAATCAGATATTTTATAATACTTATCCAAGTGGAAAGAAAACGTACAGGCTTGGGCTGTCCCTGGAGGTATTGTTCTTATTTTGAAATGCTTTTAAAAAAAAAAAAATCAGAATTCACCTTTTAAACTGGAAGCTGTACAAAATCCTTGCATTTATTATTAATATTTTAAGGTAGAATTCCAGAAGCTGTTCAGTTTTTGTAGGGTATGTTTCTGAGTACTTTACTTCATCTCAACAGCCTTTATTTATGACCTGAACTCTCACCTGTTAACAGAGTTTCTTTTTGTTAAATTTTCTGTTCCCAGAGAGTTACAAGCCTGCCCTAGATTAAAGAAAATAAAAAGAGGAGACAAGAACTGCCACAATATATTTTTTATGTTCTGTCCATTCCCATTTGCTGCTTCTTTTTTATGTCTTTATGATCTTCTCATCTATCTTTCAGGTTTTCTTGCCCAAGCCTGAGAGTGGATTTACCATATGAACCTGGGAGTCTTGTAGGACTTTATTCACCAGTGTTGACTACCATGGTGCATCTAGTCAGACAAACATTGCATTCTGCAGATCATTTCCTTTAGAAAAACCTGCCATTGCTGCTCTCATTGCTTTTTCTTCTCTTTCCAAGTGCCACTAATTTTGCTGTGCAGTCCAGTCAGCCTGGTTTTTTTTATTTTTTTTTAAATCCCCAGACATTAGGTGTCTAACACAACATATATTAGAGCGATGACACTTTTTGTCTTATTAGTGTGTGAAGCAATTATAAAAGCATTCATTACTTTTCCCTGAAGACAACAGGTCTTATTAATAATGTCTTGACTATTAACAAGGAAAATAAAGTTAACTGCCCATCATGCTTCTTTTTGCATATAGATAAACCAGGTCTCTATGGTTTCATCTTTATGCTCAGTAATTTATTTGCAACAAAGTAGCACTCCAACAGTCGACTGTTAAATAGCTCCCCATAGATGGCTCGTAGCCTTGTTATGTGCTCCATCCAAACGCTTGTGCAATCTTTGACAGAATTCGAAGCTACGGAGTTTCTTGGAATTATGCTTCACATTCACCACGTTACTAAAACCAGCCAATTGTTTCACTGGGGTCTCATCAGAACATCTTGTGTAACATGGCTGATACATCTTTGGTGTTCATAGACCCTTCAGTATTAATTCCTATTCATAATGATAGTTGCTAAAGTGGATTGGTTTTTTTTGAAGTTTAGAGGAGTTTTGCTACTCATGACTTTCAATAGCTCCTACCTGCAGGACTAAATAACTTTTACAAAGCATTTTAGAAAGTTTAATCAGAGTAAAAGTGAAAAGAAATAAGTCCTTCTTGTGCAGTTTTTTTAATCTTGAGGTAGAAAGCTTCCAAGTCAATGACAAGTTCCTTTGAAGCCTCAGAAAGGACTTTTCCCCCTTCTTCATTCATATCCGCATATAAGTGAACACCCATGGTTCTCCTTATTTTAAAAACCTGCTTAGAACTATCACTTAGTCCTTACTAAGCTTTCTTGTTACAGATAGAAAGGCTTGAAAGGAGCAAAAGGAGGTACTCCCTTCTAGCTTCCCTCTGAAGTGCAGGTGCGACAGATAAATGCTACCAAAGTCCTAGACAGCATGGCAGTGCTGCTCCTTCCTACCAGCCTGGCTGCAGAGCTGTTTCCTAGCACTGGTCTCTCTTGTCTCAAGGCAAAGCCTGATGCAGTCTGTCACTGTCACCAGGTAAGCAAAGGTAAAGGTTTCATTGTAAAGGTGACAGCTTGCTTAGCTGAGTTGTCAAAGTTGTACTATTTTACTGAAGACACGAGGGTTTTATTCCTCTCTTCTCAAACAACAATCTACAAAAAAAAAAAAAATTATATAAGAGAAAAAACCTATAGGATCTATAGCACCATGTCAGAACTTTACAAAAGATTAACATCTTTGCATCTTTAGAAAACAGAGATGTTCCCCTCTTCCTAGATATTCAGTAGCTGCAGAAGATCACAGTTAACTGAGGCATTTTAACATAAATTAATTTTCTACTGTACAAATATTAACTGAAGCTCTATAAATTAAAGCATTCACAGCCTTGTGAGAATAGGTAGGGAAATACCTTCATAAAACCCTTCTCCATTTCATTAATCCCCTTGTAAGCCATCAGTTAAGCCTGCGCTAAACAATCCCAGTAAACCTCTTAATCCTGGGAAACTTGCCCACTTTTGAATAAAATCACAGCTTAATAAAGTCTAACGTCATTATAATTCCTAAAGTATACCATAAATATTTAAAAGATAATTCTCTCAAATTCATTTCAAAGACTTCTCCCACTTCTAAACCAATCCTTTTTCCTCTTCATCACACTAGCACTTTCTTTTTGTGATATCTTGGTTTTAAGGACTGAGCTCTCGTATTTTTTAAAGTAATTCGGTATTAGTGTTTTTCTTTTTTAGTTTTTAATTGAATTAAGAGTTCACAAAAATTGTTAGATTCTCAAAATTTGAACTTTCTGGTCAATTGTGACAGCCACCCACACCAGGTATTATTCACCCTGTTTATTGTTCCTCTTTCATTCAGAATAAGGCATGAAGAAACCTTTGCAGTTTGCAAATACATGGAAGAAAGAATACTGAAAGAACTATGACATTCACAAGTATGACTATATATGTTTTAATAAGGGCACTGGCTTAACATCACGTGATATCATTTAAACCACAAAAAATAATTGAAACCCACAAAACCTCAATTTTTATCAGTGATTAGTAATTAATAAAAAAAAAAATTGTAAATGATAGAACCAGATATTTTTCCTCATCTCTTTTTCTCAATATTAGCGTATAATAACATTTAACTGTCATTGCTTCAGTCATGAGGAAGGAAGACATTCCCTTAATCACGGTAATGTGACAGAATAATGTGAATTCAGAAATATTATGTATAATTGAAAATTGGTTTATGTTTCAAAAAATTCAGTTTGCAATTTCCTCCACGTTGTCTTTGTCTATGCAATATTTTAAAGAAAACAAGGATGCACTAGATTTTATAATTTATTAATTTAGTTGTCTTTTAATGATAACAAAATAGTTTCATGTTTTGTATAACATTACTACTGTTATCGTTCCCATTGGTAGCTGGTCACAAATAGTGTTCCCCAGGGCTCACTGTTGAGTCCAGTCCTGTTTAATGTCTTTATCAATGATCTGGATGAAGGGATCGAGTTCACTCTCACTAAATTCACGGACAACGCCAAGCTGGGTGAGAGTGTTGAACTGCTGAAGGGTGGAAAGGCAGAGGGATCTGGAGAGGCTGAGACCAGTGGTATGAGGTTCAACAAGGCCAAGTGCTAGGTCCTGCACTTGGGTCAAAACAACCCCATGAGGAGTTACAGGCTGGGGACAGAGTGGCTGGGAAGCTGCCTAGCAGCAAAGGAGCTGGGAGTGCTGGTCAACAGCTGGTTGAAGATGAGCCATCAGTGTGCCCAGGTGGCCAAGAAGGCCAATGGCATCCTGTCCTATATCAGCAATAGTGTGGCCAGCAGGACCAGGGCAGTGATTGCCCCTGTGTGCTTCTCACTGGTGAGGCCACATTTCAAACCCTGTGTCCAGTTTTTGACCCCTCACTCCCAGAAAGACATTGAGGTTCTGGAGCGTGTCCAGAACAGAGGGCATTAGAGCTGGTAAAGGGTTTAGAGGCTAAGTCCTCTGAGGAGTGGAGGAGGGAACTGGTGTTGTGTAGCCTGGAGGGAAAGAAGCTCGGAGGTGACCTTATCGCTTTCTACAACCACCCAAAAGGAGATTGCAGGAAGGTGGGGTTTGGCCTTTTCTCACAGGCAACTATAGACAAGAAAAGAGGAAAGCGCCTCAAGCTGTGCTACAGGAAGTTCAGGTTTGACATCAGTAGGGGTTTATGCACAGAAAGAGTTATTCACTGCCCAGAGAAGTGATGGAGTCACCACCCCTGGAAGTGTTCAAGAAACAACTGGACACTGCACTTTGTGCAATGGTCTAGTTGGCAAGGTGTTGATCAGTCAAAGGTTGAATTCAGTGGACTCCAAACTAAATGATTCTGTGATTCTATTGTTTGTTCCTTTATAAAGAGTTCAGTGAGGTGTCTTCATTCCTCTGTTTCCTCACTGTGTCAGGACGACATTGTCCTACACAGAGGATTATCTTAATGTGTACTATTTTTCCCATGTTCACGTTTTCTTGTGCATGGAGTTGGTTGCGCTCATCATTGCATAGCTACTTTCTGAAGAGATAAAGACCAGTATGACTAATTTTCTTCATTTTTCAAGATTTAACCACAAATGAAATGAACCAAGTTGTCCTTTCAGGTACATGTTGTGTAAATTTTTGGTTGTACTCTCTTGCTTCTAGTGAAAAGATTTCTGAGCCAAAGCCTACTAATAAATATAAAAGTATAAATTTAAATTTAGCTAGAAATCTTTCTTTTAACTTGTATTTTTTTCATCTAAAATTCAAAAGGGTACACTATAGTAAACAAACATGGAAAGGAAATTCAGCAGGGCTAAAAATGAACAATAGAAATTTTTTTTGCACTATCAAAATTAACATTTTTCATCATTATTTGTGGACCTTTGTCCATCCTTCTTTTTTCTGAGTCTCAGTTCGGTATCATCTGTGAAGTACTTGTCTTTATAACAAATTCAGATTTGGCTCATCCACACCAGCTTTATCAGCCTTCATCTCCTGTGTCTGGCCATCACAGTGTACCTCCTTATCTCTACCAATCTGAGAAAGCTCCTCTTCAGTCACTTCAGCCATCACATTTAAGATCCTCTCATCTCCTAGTCAAATACCACTGAAGGAAAGACCAAGAAAAATAAAAATCCTCCTGTTTCTGACTTCAGCATCATTGCGGCCATTTCTCATTCCGCTGGAACAATTTATTGAGGCGAGCACCTGCTATGCAAATTTTTAGGGACAGGTCATACCCAAGCTTATCTCTGTACAGAGTAGCTATAGGACCTACACAGAGTACACAAGCCATGACTGTGCATATATAAAGTGAAGTTTTCGGAGGTAGCAACTTTAGTACTAGAGTTTTGTAGAATAGAACAATTCACCCCTCACTCCTACATAAGACAGCTTTCTGATTTTCATGTTCATGCCACAAAGTTTTACGCATTTCTTTAAACCCAAACAGAACATTCTTGATCTTCTTTCAGATGAAAAACAATGTGATTTCCTTAAACTAATTAGAACAAACCTTTTGATCATTTCGCTAAAACTTTCCGAAAAGCAAGCCTGAGGAAGAAAATTAGCCTTCAAATTCCACCCAAACAATTAAATTTTGGCAGTCTAGTAAAAAGCTTATAAACAACTGAAATACTTTTCTAATAAATCAGCTTTGTTTTGTCTTGGTTATAGGCAATCATTATAATTTTAATTAGATATATGTATGATTTATATGTCGTATGTGCTGTATGTGTATGGTTTTTAAAACCCAGCTAAGTGATCCTCTATTATATAAAGAGCACCAGTGTTTTTCTTTGATCTTTCTTTGTAGTTGATTTCCTTCAAATGCTGTATCATCTTAATAATTTTAGTCTTGCCATTTATATAATGCTTTAAATATACAAAACAACATACAGAAAATTGGTGCTTTTTTTTAATATATACTAAGAGCCAAATCTGTTGTCATCTATTCTTTGATAAGGACATTAGGAAGAAAAGAATGTAAAAAGTTACCTATGGTAAAACCACTGAAGCTGTGAAGCAGATTTTACAAAGTTTCTGGGTACATTAACCAGCTCTGAAAACAAAACAGCCGTTTCTAGGTTTCTAGACCATTTAGAAGGATACACTGCTTGAAAATTATCAGCCTATTAACTGTAAAGGGTAGGGGGAAGAAACTTCTGCTGTTTTACTATTTGCAAACCTTATTGCTACATGAATGAATGTGCATTAATGCTCTTTACCATATTCTAATGTGTGAAAATATCTGGATAAAATAAAGATTATATCATCATATCAAAGAGAAGGCAATTTCTTGAGAAGTGAGAAATATAAGTTTAAATGCAAAGACCACATACTAAAATGGCACAGGCAGAAAATATGAAATAGTTTTTTATAATATAACAGATTTACACTCATCGTGGGTTGGCCCTGGCTGGATGCCAGGTGCCTAGTAAAGCTGCTCCATCACACACCTCTTCAATGGGATGGGGAAGGGGAAATGTAAGAGAAGGCTCCTGGGTTGAGATAAGGACGGGGGATATCACTTACTGATTACCATCACAGGCAAAACACTCATCTTGAGGAGATTAGGTTAATTTATTACCAATCAAAGCAGAGTAGGGTAATGAGAAATAAAGTCAAATCCTTAAAAATCTTCCTCCATCTCTCTCTTCTTCCCTGACTCGACTTTACTCCCAAAGTATTTTCTCTGTTGCAGTAGGGCAGTCGGATGAGAAATGGGCGTTGTGGTCAGTTCATCACACGTTGTCTCTGCTGTGCCTTCCTTCTCATGGAGAGGACTTCTCACATTCCTTCCCTGCACCAGCATGGAATCCCTTCCACATGAGACAGTCCTCCATGAACTTCTGCAATGGAGTCCTTCCTATGGGTTCTTCATGAACCGTTTTAGTGTGGGTCCCTTCCACAAGGTGCAGTCCTTCAGGAACAGACTGCTCCAGTGTGGGTTCCCCATGAGGTTACAAGTGCTGCCAGAAAATCTGCTCCAGCGTGGGCTTCCTTCTCTGAGGAGATACAGGTTTTTCCAGGAGCCTGCTCCAGAGCAGGTTTCTCATTGTGACAAAGCCTCTTTCCGGGAAATCTACCTGCTCAAGTGTGGGATCCTCCATAAGCTGCAGTCGGACAGCCTGCCTCACCATTGTCTTCACCAGAGGCTGCAGGGGAATCTCAGCTCCTGCTCCTGGAGCAACTCTTCCTTCTGCACTAACCTCGGTGTCTGCAGAGTTGCTCATCTCCCAAATTCTCACTCCTCTCTCCTGGCNTCAAATTCCACCCAAACAATTAAATTTTGGCAGTCTAGTAAAAAGCTTATAAACAACTGAAATACTTTTCTAATAAATCAGCTTTGTTTTGTCTTGGTTATAGGCAATCATTATAATTTTAATTAGATATATGTATGATTTATATGTCGTATGTGCTGTATGTGTATGGTTTTTAAAACCCAGCTAAGTGATCCTCTATTATATAAAGAGCACCAGTGTTTTTCTTTGATCTTTCTTTGTAGTTGATTTCCTTCAAATGCTGTATCATCTTAATAATTTTAGTCTTGCCATTTATATAATGCTTTAAATATACAAAACAACATACAGAAAATTGGTGCTTTTTTTTAATATATACTAAGAGCCAAATCTGTTGTCATCTATTCTTTGATAAGGACATTAGGAAGAAAAGAATGTAAAAAGTTACCTATGGTAAAACCACTGAAGCTGTGAAGCAGATTTTACAAAGTTTCTGGGTACATTAACCAGCTCTGAAAACAAAACAGCCGTTTCTAGGTTTCTAGACCATTTAGAAGGATACACTGCTTGAAAATTATCAGCCTATTAACTGTAAAGGGTAGGGGGAAGAAACTTCTGCTATTTTACTATTTGCAAACCTTATTGCTACATGAATGAATGTGCATTAATGCTCTTTACCATATTCTAATGTGTGAAAATATCTGGATAAAATAAAGATTATATCATCATATCAAAGAGAAGGCAATTTCTTGAGAAGTGAGAAATATAAGTTTAAATGCAAAGACCACATACTAAAATGGCACAGGCAGAAAATATGAAATAGTTTTTTATAATATAACAGATTTACACTCATCGTGGGTTGGCCCTGGCTGGATGCCAGGTGCCTAGTAAAGCTGCTCCATCACACACCTCTTCAATGGGATGGGGAAGGGGAAATGTAAGAGAAGGCTCCTGGGTTGAGATAAGGACGGGGGATATCACTTACTGATTACCATCACAGGCAAAACACTCATCTTGAGGAGATTAGGTTAATTTATTACCAATCAAAGCAGAGTAGGGTAATGAGAAATAAAGTCAAATCCTTAAAAATCTTCCTCCATCTCTCTCTTCTTCCCTGACTCGACTTTACTCCCAAAGTATTTTCTCTGTTGCAGTAGGGCAGTCGGATGAGAAATGGGCGTTGTGGTCAGTTCATCACACGTTGTCTCTGCTGTGCCTTCCTTCTCATGGAGAGGACTTCTCACATTCCTTCCCTGCACCAGCATGGAATCCCTTCCACATGAGACAGTCCTCCATGAACTTCTGCAATGGAGTCCTTCCCATGGGTTCTTCATGAACCGTTTTAGTGTGGGTCCCTTCCACAAGGTGCAGTCCTTCAGGAACAGACTGCTCCAGTGTGGGTTCCCCATGAGGTTACAAGTGCTGCCAGAAAATCTGCTCCAGCGTGGGCTTCCTTCTCTGAGGAGATACAGGTTTTTCCAGGAGCCTGCTCCAGAGCAGGTTTCTCATTGTGACAAAGCCTCTTTCCGGGAAATCTACCTGCTCAAGTGTGGGATCCTCCATAAGCTGCAGTCGGACAGCCTGCCTCACCATTGTCTTCACCAGAGGCTGCAGGGGAATCTCAGCTCCTGCTCCTGGAGCAACTCTTCCTTCTGCACTAACCTCGGTGTCTGCAGAGTTGCTCATCTCCCAAATTCTCACTCCTCTCTCCTGGCTGCTGTTGCATAGGACTTTTCCCCACTTCTTAAATATTTTATTCCAGAGGTGCTACCACTGTCATTGATGGGCTTGGCCTTGGCCAACACTAGATCTGTCTTGGATCCATCCGGCATTTTCTCTGTCAGGCATGGGGGAAGCTTCTGACAGCTTCTCACAGAAGTCACCCCTGCAGCCCCCTCCTCCACTACCAAAACCTTGCCATGCAAACCTAATCCAAGTATATTGTCTTTACTGCCTATGGAAAAGAATATAAAAACACACTTTAGCAAAATACATCACACTTGTTTAATGTGGATCTGCCATCATTTTTCCATTTCACATTTTTGAAAGAGATCTAGGCTAATTGAATGGGAAAATCTTCCTGCTCTCTCACCAGAGCTTTTAGTGCCTTCGATAAATAGCCACTCTCTTGGAAAAATATTGATTTGTGTTGTAAAGCTCATTGTAGATATTTTGGAATAGTTCATGTCAAGTCATTTTCTATGTTTATTATTTACTTCTAATAGCATTGACAAACCCATTAGGTGCTGACAGTTCTACAGTTTTTCAGATGAGAAATCTTGGCCCTTTCTCATTGTAGAAAAAGGTTACAAGACCCCTTTAATGAGATTCATTTGATTTCTAATTAGCAACAAATGCAAAACTCAAGTACATTTGACAAAAAAGAAATAAAGTCATTAATGTGGTCATCAGTATGTTAAAATAAAAGCTAGATAAAGACATGAAAGATCAAAAAAAGACAGAAAGCAAGATAGACTGAAGTTTTTGGAAGAAGTCCACTAAAAAGAAAAAAATTCAGTACGATATTCAGGAAGGAAATATGAAAAGAGAACAGTTCTTTCTAGATATTGATCTCTAGGAACTGGTATTATTTTGCAACAAAATGCATACCAATTTTACAAGGCATCCCAAGTTACCAATTTAAAATTTTAATACTTCTTTTGGCAATAATTTGTGAATTAAAGTGCTGAATCATAGACAAAAAAAACAGAGGATGTGACCTCAGATAAAACATATGAGTTATTTTTCCTTAGTTTTGCCACTCGTGCTTGAGGCTTAGTTCTGAGGCTTTGATTTTATCTCTTGTCTTTTGCTTTTTTTAAGCAGCAAATATTTTTGTTATTTCGAATATTGCTACTTTTTGAAACTTTCCATGAGGAAAAGAGTGAATCCCAAAAAAACGTCTGAACAGCTTTACTTATGGAATTAGTCTCATTGAAGGTGACAGCAAAATCCACCCAAATACAATGGTTCAATGCACAGCTACAGTCACGCTAAATAAGAACTTCAAAGTAAACAAAGATTTTCAGATGTGCAATTACCCTTTGAAAATACACTTTGGAAAAAAAAAAAAGAGAGGTAGAATTATATTTACAAGCCATATTGATGATCATGTTTCTTTTTGGGGAAGAGGAAAAAAAATCAAAGATCAAATATGTGATGGCTTTTGATTTAACCATCCCTCTGGGTCCAGGCTTGCTCATTTTACCAGGAAGACAGATTTTCGAGATTCTCTTTGGTAAATCTCCATGCTGATTCCTGCTAGGAGTGAATTAAAGTCCTGCATCATAGACAGCAAAAGTATGAACAGCTTACTAATAGAGAAGCATTTCTTAATCCACAATAAAAATATAGTGAAATCATGCAATATAGACAAAGATTATTTGTTTGTTTTGCTAGTAATATCAACAACAAATAGGAATAGATATTTTTTAATATTTTCAATAGGTTTAAATTAGATATTGAAAACATAAGATGCAAATAGAGTTTTGTACATAAAACAACACTGAAAGGCATATTACATTGTCCTGCTACCTGTACACTTTACTGGTAGTTAGCATACAGCGACTATTTGAGTTAATTTAAATTTTTATCTCAGTCACTTATTTTAAAATATGAGCATAAAAGTTTTTACCTGTTAGACTGTACTACAATTCTCTCACAAATACACAGAAATTTATGGAATAGAGAAACTGCTCTCTTATTATCCTTGCGTGTTCACACACTGAAGAGTACCAAAGCAATAATACAGTTCAGTAAGGTGCACAGCTCACACACACAACTTCATCAACCCTTAGTGAACCATAAAGGCCCAAGAATGACAATGCAAATCAGTCTTCCACATATACAAAACACAGTGAGACAGGAATATTACAGGAATAGTTTTGCCTGGATACAGAAATAGTTTCAGATAATGAAAGTGTCACTAATGCAATATTGCAGGGGACTCTTCTACACGCTCCATCAGGTGGAATTGAGAAGAACTTAATGATCCATTGTTGCTCTCACTACATTTCAAAATGCAAATTGACTTATTATGTTCCTTTTAAGGCAGCCAGGAAAAAAAAAATCACAATACGTTTGCTGTCTCATGAGATGCTTATTTTTATGTTCAACTGGAGGCAAAGCACACAGTCATTCACACAAGAAAATATCTCTTAATCCTACAAAAGGCATAATATCTTTATGCATTATGCTTCAATATTCTTATTTTATTATCATCTTGGAATACACAAAAAAACCCCAAGAATACTTAAAGAAAATTTCATGGAGTTAGAAAATAAGTGTTTGGTTAACTCTATCATGAAAAATTCACTCCAGAAAAACTGTACAATTTTTTATTGAAGACAATATATGGGACATAAGCAGTTCTCAGGGATTTACCTTTCATTTTTAACCCCAAACCAAAAGTTCCATTAAGGGTACAGGATGTATTTGCTAAGAAAGCTGCCCAGGTCACTCAAAAAACCAGCGATATAGTAACTGCTTTCTGTGGGGAAAAAAAAAGAAGATCAAAGTTGATATCCTGAAGAACTGGTACAATTGTTATTTAATAGGAGGAGAGAAGCAATAATTTAAATGGATAGTCCAAAATGTACTGAAACCTCTGTGACGTCTTTTTTTTATTTTTCTCATTGATATCTAATCTTGTTTATTTCTGATTATTCTGGTTTTAAAGTGAAGTATGATCAATCGCTTGCCTGAAATTCTTCTCTAGGACGCAGCTTGGTATTTTTTGTCCCGTTATCACTTATTTTGGGTCATTACTGCTTATGAGGTAAAGACAGGAATGTGAAGCTGGAAATTAAAAACTGCTTTGAAGAAATCAGTATTGGGGCTTCATTTGGTCTGTTTTCACACTTAGGCCATGCTCCAAAACACCTTCATAAAATCTTTTAATGACTCTTAAAATAAAAAATACCATTCTCAATCAGATTTTCTGCCAATCTTGACTTAAATCTCCTAAATATTACTTAATTTTAGCTGTGAGTGAGATCTCAAATTAAATCCTATGTTTAGAAAATTATGGATACCCGGCAGAACAGTCATGTGCCTTGACTGACAAAGAAGCAGAAGAGTTTGTATAAAAAATACACTATTGTGCAAATGCCAAACATCACTGCTTATACTTCTAGTACAACCCTAAAACAATTTTAGATGTTGCACCCCTCTGTTTCATGCTAAATTCCTCTGTTTTCATTCCTTTGGTTCCTCATAAATGTGCCATTTGGACTTCTAGAGTGCAAAAATATTTTTTTGAGGTAGAAAGACAACGAGATTCAAGGCAGATATAGGACATGATATATTGTCTTTAACAGAAATGAAGAGTAATAGATAAGGAGGAAATTATCTCTTCCAGCTTCACCTGACTTTATTTCTCTCAGGAACTTCAAATGCAGTGGACTTTTTTTGTTTGTTGTTTTTGTTTTTGTTTTTTCCCATTCCTAGCTT
Organism: Oreocharis arfaki; assembly: GCA_013398015.1. Taxonomy (NCBI): domain Eukaryota; kingdom Metazoa; phylum Chordata; class Aves; order Passeriformes; family Paramythiidae; genus Oreocharis; species Oreocharis arfaki. The sequence continues at coordinate 503,683 of VZRR01003436.1, read as the reverse complement.
CTAATATTCCAAAGATATTCCATATCTGTGTCAAAGGGTGACTTTAACTGGTAACAAAATAACATACTGTATCTTTTGGAAACTTCTACTAATGCTCAGCTAATACCCTGGTATGTATTTTGTCTAATATTACCTATTGTGGCGTCATGTAGTAGCTGAGATTAAAGGAATAATGCAGCTTCTAAACATCTCAGTTTATAACTTTTTTTTTGAGGCAGGAATGTTACCTAATAACTGTCTAATTACAGTGTACATATCTGTCTTTATATTTTTCTTTTAAAACATTATGTATATTTATATGTTCTATGGGAGCTAACACTTAAGATTTGGGGTACCTGAATCTGTAACTCATTTTTTTGATTTGCTTTTCTTTTCCACATAACTCAAAAATATAAGCAGCTACATAAAGGGCTGCCATTCCTGAGAATGCAATCAGCTATAACATGAACATTGCTTTGAGAATGCAGTAGTGAAACCTTTATTTTGTTTAGTTCAGCCCTTTAGAAGACCTGAAGAACAGAACCAATTGCAACAGTGGAAATAGAAGAACAAGAATTGAAACAACTTTCATCTTTTTGGCTCATTAACTCTGAAATGAGGAGGTATCATGATTGGTCATAAAGGTGCCTCAGAGAATCGAAAAACTGCAAGGAAGCAACTATAATTAGTTTCCTTTTTGTTTCTTTCTTTTAGCTTCTTTTTTGCTTCAGGGAAACATGCTAAGAAAATTGTATTCAAAACTGTAAAGGCATCTAAATTACAAGTACATCTTAAAAATATTTATAATTTCTTTCAATTATTTGAAACATACAAGTAATTTTAATGAGGTGCTCTACTATCCTATTGCCTTCAATATTTACACTATGTTTTAAAGCACCTATAATCACATATAGGCAGGACTGATAATTTTATAAAAAATCAATATTTAACTGACAGCTACATTTACCAGTCAAGATTGATTTGAACAAGAATTAATCAAAATAGACAACAACCTCATCTTCACAGCACAGACATAAAAAAAAAAAACAAAAAAACCTTGGCCTTGAAATTTTAAAAGGATAGGAAGGCCCTGAAAGAACTAATTTCATGATCAAGGCTACTCCTGAAAAATATTTCATCCATTAAAATTGAGGACTCCAGACTTAACATTTTCACTAACTGTTGTTGTAGTTACAGTGACTTAGAATACACAAAAAAGGTAGATTGTTGAAAGTAATAGTTCCGAATCAGCTAGAGATTTGAAGATTATTAACACCTTTAAATTTAGAAAATGCCAATTCTAAAATCTTAAATCCTGTTATCTTTGATTTTGAAAAATGTGTGAAAAATTAAACTTTGGACAGAATCATTATTTTGATTTTGTTTTACAAAGTGCATGGGTAAAAAGTTGACTCAAATGAAACACATCTACTTCATATTAATTTTTTTAAAGTTGGTTTGACTTGAAGATGCTTGACAAGAACATTTTGACTACCTTTTACAATATTTTACATATTAATCAAAAACCCTACATTGATAACTTAAGTAATAAAATGTGCTCAGGAATCTTTGGTTATCTCAGTCATCTAGCTGACGTGAATGCCTTAACCTTCTCCAGCCACCAATTAAGGATATCAATGCTGAACACAGGAATGAACCACAGAACTAATGGTCATCAGCATATTCATGCTCCCAGATTCCCACCAGCTTCATGTATGAATTCCAAGGCAAGAAAGACCAAAAAAGCACTGTAAAATACCAAAATATTTCATCTTGGAGAATTCATGAAGAAAGCCTTCAGAAGGAAGGGAAGTACAAGAATGTTGACAAGAGTCAATGTCGAAAGTGAGAGAGACACTGTTGCTGTACCTGAGATACCTGGGGAGAAAAAGTACCTACCACTTTAGGACTAGGAAAGCAGTGATTATAAAGTTTGTCCTTGATTTTCCAAGAAACCAATCAAAAGATTGATTTTCTAGTTTTCTCTAAGATATTTAATCAAACTGGAGTTGGTAAGGCACTGTTTCATCGTTTGACTCAACCTGGGAGATTTTCTTATGAGAGGGTAATAGACTTGTGTAAATTCTTATGGATTTACATGCTGTCTTAGAATATTCATTCTAATGAAATCTGAAGCACCTGAAATGAAAAGAATGAGTAAGATTTAATTTTAAAGAAGAACTAGTGTTTCAAGGTGTTCTGGATTTCTGGGCCAAGGGGAAAAAATTAGTTAATAAAGTATAATCAGAAACAGACAGCACACAATTCCCTACTCTGACGGACAGGAACTTGTAGTCCCTAACCCTGACCCAAGATTTAACATAGATTTCATACTGGACTAATAGATGTCAAAAGTAAGTAGTTTTCTCATTATTACTCATTTTCTAGGATTTCTCATCTTATTTTGGTGTGGTCTTTCTGTTCTGTGTTACTCAGCAGCAAACTCTATGTGCCATGGTCTCTGACAGCTACTTGTACATGTTAGCACACAAAGAGAGGATTGAAGATAACCCCAGAAGTCTTGTGAGGACATAAAGAAACATATTGCACATTAAAAATCATCACCTAGTAAACTGCTTGTCTACATAGGGGTCTTAAGGATAGTTACTTTAAAAAGACTTTTGTTACTAATAAGGAAAAGTTAAGAAGATACTAGAGAAAGATGCAATCAATATTGTAGCTGTTTGGCTTAATTTCCAAATACAGAATAAAGAGTATAATTCAGGGCAGCTAAGAAACCTAATCAGAATCTTATGCTTTGCCAAAGGTACCTTCATCTTGTGTCCAACTTACTGGGGGTAAAAATCCTTTCTTTTTCCTAAGTGCTATGGGGTTTTTTTTGTTTCCAGCCTTAAATACCAATTAGAGCTGGCAGTGAGTAATTAAACCAGCTAATGAGATGTTATTTTAAATTACAATCCTACTTTCTTTGAACTGTTTTTGCACTAAACCTTAACTACCATAACTACATTATTCTGATCCCTTTATAGATTCACAAGCTTGTTTTCCTCTGGGTTGTTTTCAGTTAAATATCACCCTCAGCCATACTAAGAAATAATTACATCTTTTTAATTGCAGCTTTCCAAAAGCCAAACCAACCCAAACAAAATAAAATGTAGGTCCACTCCATAAAATGAAAGTTATCCAATATTACTACGTAACTACAATACAGCTACCTATAGTGTGCAGATCTTTGTCACGTAAGAAATGGTCTTGTTCAGTTAACTTTAGCGGTCAGGTGAGTTGAATTTCTTTTGTCTAAGTACACCACTGAATATGTGGAAAGTCATTCAAATGGGTTGCTGATCCATTTCTGCATTTTTTTTAGATGTTGGTAATAAAATGATACTGTCTGAAGAACATGCACTACAGGGGTGAGATTTTTTTATTGTTTTGTGCTTTGCGATACTGTTTTTGAAGCATCTAGGACATTTAATGTGCTCTGTGTTGAACAAAGTAACAAAGCAGATTTATGCAAAATGAGAATGTGAACAATAAATCTCATATGCTTTCTAAGCAATTATGTTTCTGCTGTTTTATGAATGGATATTGTGAATAAACAGTTCCTTTAACATCCCGATTTGCCTCCCTATCAATCTGTTGCATCTTGCAGTGATTTTTGCAAACAGGACATTTATTAACATTATCTGCTTTGCATAGTCTCCCTCCATCAATGTTTGTTTAGAAAAATTGTTGAAAGCATCCTACCCCATTCAGCAAAACAGCACGAAGAGCCACTCTCCTGCCATTACCACCATTGAGAATGCTGGAGGGCCCTGAGCAAAGCCTTTTCACAGACACTTTTATGCCTATGGCTATGCAGTTTGCCCTCTGGTCTCACCTTAACCCTCATCATATTATGCTACAGTCCCCCACTCTGAACTGGTAGGAGACAGCTGAACTCCATACCACACAAAATAGTGTTTCTGAGAAGCATGCCTTCCTTTTCATTTTCTCTTTCATTCAGCAGAGCCCCAGGAGCTCGTTCTCCCACTCTGGAGTACAACCAGCCCCTATTCTTTCACGTAGAGCTGTTCTTTCACTGATTTGAAAGCAGAGGCCTCAGGGACCCCTGAAAGCCTGTACAGTATTTCCAGTTCCAACTGACAAGTCCAGCTCTCTTTTCTTTCTAGCTTGCATCTTTCTCTACAGACTTCAAAGGCAGTCTGTCGGTTTCTGCCAACACTGTTATAAAGGGCCACGAAGGAACAGGAATTAGAGATGAGAGGTCTCCTGTCTGCTTGGCATGAACATCTATACCCCTGTTGCTGACCTCAAGAGACTCCAAAACAGTGTCTTCCCTTCAGCCTCCCTGACCTTCTCTGCTGAAGCTAATCCCTACACTGTCCACTGTGTCCTACTACCCACACATCCAACAGAACAAGGGAGAGTCTTTGCAGCATCTTTCCCTGGCTTCTGCTGGCAGGGAGCTCAGCAAGCACAGCCTCCCTCTGTGTTTGCCTGGCCTTGCACAAAGGAGAGAAACCCACAGGGGTTTTTCTCAAGGTGCCAGTCTGCCCCACGGGAATCTACTGAAACAGATTCTCCACCTATACAGAAACAGTTTTCTAAGGAGAAAGCAAAGAATAAAAAGAAGAAAAGAAAATACAGAGATAAAAGTTACCATTTTCTCTAGAGAAAAGGAGAATAGCTTTTTGGGAACAAACAGGAACAATTCCTATATCTTGTGGTGGGATTTAACAGTTCAAAAAAGGAACATTAAAGGCAATAAGGATCAGATGTAAATTAATGCAAAGAGAAGCATGTTCATGAAATGGAGTCCTAAAGAAAATCTGAATTTTTAACGCGTTTTTAAATCTTACCTGTTTTGTGCTCCTGTGTGAAAACACAGTGTGTTTGCAAGGGTATGAACATGTTCACAAGAAACTTGAGGGAGGCGGACAAAGTCAGAGATAGTTTGTCATTATTTACTGAAATCACCTGTTTTAAAATCCAGAAGCAGGTTAGGACATATCTACACTGATAGGCACAGACAGTCTGAAAGTCACTTTGCTAATCTGAACTGCACTGTTTCACAAGGTTCAAAGGCACACTACATCCAAGCTAATAGATACTGCCTCTCTCCAGTTCTCCAGTGCAAATCTGGATTATTAATAAAGGTCTCAAGATCTGTGCTGTAACTTCTGTCTTTCTGAATAAAACAGAATGAAACCTTGGCTGATATAGGCAAAAATCCTAAGGTACTCAAGAGTTATTTCAATCAGACCTTGAATTATATATCATGCTAATCCAGAAGTATCAGATTTCATAGATATTTGTTCAATATTAATGCAAAATCACTCCCAGCAGCAACATAAACCCTAATATTTTTTACTGGGTTTTTTTTTTATCCACCACCACCAAATTCAAATACCTACCAGTATCTAGGTCTGACTGCCACAGACACTCGACACTGAAGTCTTCAGCCTTTTGTCTACCTCAAGCGGAATTCTGTTAACACAGGCTGAGCTTTAGGTATCTTTTCAAGCATCAGAAGCTGAATCCGAACTGCTGCAGAGGAAATGATTGAATGTGCCCCTAGAATATAAATATGTAGGTGCAGTAACCGCCTTCCCTTGGTTTGCAAAGCCCATCTTTCCAGAAACATTTATTTCTCTTTGAAGTCAGCTTTCTGCCACTGTTCAAGCTTTCTGGACAAACACGCTATATATAACAGGGTAAATGTTATCCTTCATCAAAACTAAAGGCTAGTTCAAATATCCTTCTACAGTAGATATATGGACATCTGCATCTATTCTCAAGTTATCTCAAGTTTTCCTCAAAAATATTAACTTAAAATTATAATAATATTTCATAAAAAATTGTGTCTAATTATAATAGTCTCTAATAACTCCTCACCAGAAATCAAAGGTAATTAATTCCATGCAGAGTCTCTGAAAACATTTCTCTGACTTATATTCAACTCAGTATTCATTATGTCTTTCTGAAATCTCAAAAATATTACTTGGTGCTCTCTGGTACTAAAATCTGCAGAAATTAATAAGAATTGCTGATTAAGCCTTGAATGGACAAATTTAGGCACTACACGTGAAAAAATATACAAACCAAAAAACTTCACAACCAAACAAAAACCAGAGAGGAAACTATATAATATCTATTTGACAAGTATTTCCTAATCAAACACTCTTTTTTTTTTTTGCATCACTAAATGTGCCACTAAGAGAAAGACAGCAGGAAAAAGTGCTTCTAAAAGCAGCTTAAGGTCATGTCACAGTCTTATCTAGCTTTGATATAATCTTGCTTTAATTTTTATATTTAGTTTTGGACTGCATCTCAACAGCCACCTTAAAGTCAAATTTACTCTGATAAAATGAAACATTTTAGAGGTAAGAAGCTCCATCTACTGGATATTCAGATGTATATTCTAACCATTTCTTTATTTTTATAATCTTAGTACTTACATCTTAATTAATACTCTCTCTCTAATGGAAATCTCTTTATTTTACATTATTAAAAGTAAATAATTTTCCAATAAAATTAGTTACAAAAAAAATGCAGTGAAATATATTTAAAGTATTTCTTGATAGAAAAAAATAGTGTGGAACATCTCAGCTACTGCCTCACTTACTTTATTTTCCACTTGAATTTTATTTCCAGGCAACTTTATTTCACACAAACAATTTAATAAAGTCCTGAAAGTCTTTTGGACCAGAAAGTAAATTAAGGCTTAAAAGTGTGATTGCAAGTCCTGATATAAAACCCTAACGTCTATATCAGATCCAGCTGGAAAAAATAAAGAACCTAAAGATCACTCATATAGTTTTGCACGACGTGGTCCATTTTTCAATATCACGAGCAGGTAACACAGTGTATAATTTTCCCCTTTCATGACTAAGTATGTTCCAACCATTTTTCAGAAAGAAAGTTATTTTATTTAAATGAAGGCTGGTATCAATCTTTTCAGCTAGAGTCGTGTTATGAACAGCAGCTGCCAGAGGTCCACCATGAATGTGCAGTGCAAACACCAGCGCCAAAAGATGACAGCTTTGACGGAGAATATGGTTAATACTGTTGCTTTCTGCTCTAACTCACTTTTCTATCACCTGTGCTGCAATATCTCATGTACAAATATTCAGACCACTGCAAAAGCTACTTACAAGTCATGCCCTACATCATTTATCGAAAGGTAACCACCATTAGAAACATTTTTTTTTCATTTAAAATTGAAGCTTAAAGGAAGGCAAATGTTCGCAAAGATTTACTCAACAATGACAAATATGATTTATGTTTCTCAAAGTTTAACTTGGCTCCACTTAGCATTTCAGGTAGTTGATAAATTAACTAATGCTCTTTCTACACTTTCTCTTCATTTTCTTTCTGTTTTCAGGTTTTTGGGTTTCTTTTCTGTATGATGAGAAATGGAAAACATAGTCTTTGAAAACGCTAATGTGCTATTGAGCTGTACATTATCCTACTGTTCACTGCCAAGATCAAGCAGCAACATTGCCTTTCATCCTACACCTGGCATTGTTTTATGTTTTTGCAAAGAAATATTTGCAGGGTGTTTTAGAAACAGTCAGCATCTTTAATTAATTGTGTTCACACTACATTTTAATGGAGTACAGATGTATCCTTTTCTGGACTGGCCAACACAGAAACCTTAAATTTAAAAATCAGTAAAGTATTTCATACTGTGTCCAGATATAAAACTACACATTTTTTTTTCCACAAGGAAATGAAAATGTCCTGCCCTGAAAAAAAAAAAAAAAACCACCACCAAAGAAAGGGGGGAAGAGAGGGGATTTCTCTTTGCAGATTGCCACAGTCAAATGGCAAGGGATTTGCAGAAATGAAAGGGTGGAAGCACTTCATTGTTATCTTTCTTGTTGAGTGCACTTCATCAAACACTCTGGATGAGCTCAGCAGAGAGATAAGGCATTGGCACACTCTTCTGGCTCTGTCAGGTGGCTGCATTGTGCACACAGTGGTCTTAAAGTCAAGAAAGTTATTGACTGGGGGATACACATTTGTTGCTTTATCCTCTACCTGTCTTTCCTTGCCCAAATAGACAAGAAAGTATGCCACCCCTCTCCACATACATGCACTATCACACAGCCCAAAAATCTCATTGCGATATAAGGCAATTTTCCCCCAAAATGCTTAGAAGTGACTGCTACAATTTTTAGAGCTTTTGCTGGAAAGAAAGCATGATTCCTAGCCATTAGCAGCTTTAAATAAGCCTTTTAAGAAAGATTTGACATGTGTTGATAAATTTTATTGACTATGAATTGTCTCATATCTTACTAAATCTCTTTCCCTGTAAGTGCCAGAGACAAGACATTCAGAACTTCCTCCTATTCTGGTGAGTATTGCTCTTAACACCATTATCCAGACCATCCAACTCAGACTTCTCTGAAGCTCTTACTAAACTCTATGTGCATTTTGTCTGAACACACAATTGCACAGATCAGACATTTGAACAATACTCACTGCTTTACAACAGTCATAAAATATCAGCCAATGCAGAACCTCCCCTTCTTAGAATACCTTTTCTAAGTTCACCACAATATAGCCACTCAAACATTCAGACACAGATCATAGGTACATTTTTTAATTAGGATTTTTTCTAAAACCGAAGTTAAAGGGTTTCCCTAAATACAGAGGTAATTCATAAAGATATAGAGCATGTAAGAGAAAAATCATGAAGGCTAGAATGCAAAGCACAGAAATGTGAAGGGGAAGACAAAGTAAGTACTGGAAAAGGATCAGATTAAGATAGAAGAAAGAGTAACAAGGAGATAATAAGGAGGTAAAAAGACTGATATCTGAATATACCTTACTTCTTGAAAATAATCCCATTTTTTTTCCCCTTTCCTCTTCTTTTTAGATAATTGGGAACGAACATACAGGAAAAAAAAAAAAAAAAGAAGAAACTGGAAAGACCAGGAAAGACCCTTCAGCCAGAGGCAGATATAGGCAAAGCAACAGATGCCAGGAAAGAGACTGAATTTGTATCTGCAGGTAATAGAAAAACCTCGAACCATTCTGGGGTTAGCTTACTAAATTCTGAGCAGCTTCTGTTGTGGTGATTTAATAAAATCTCTTTGAACTATATTTTGAACTGAATATGAACTTCTAGCATATTCAATCTCCTTATGGAAGTGTAAATATCCTGTTTTTATAGTATGGCAAGATCTGTCTTGTATGTATAACTGTCTTGTATTTTTGTTAAAAAAAAAAAATATATTTCCTCTACATTTTTGTTGGTGCGAAGCTTTTGCTGACATATATACACTATATAAGAAAATTCAAGATGTTCTTCCCAAAACAGCAGCAACAGTAATTTGAAATTACTAGTGAAATCAAATTCTACTGAGGTCATGTTCAAAGTCTGAACCCCACAGGACTAGACCTAAAATGTGAAATCCCTCTAAGTGGGAATGAAAATTGTGTATACTTTTAAAATTTTCTAATTTTTTATTGCCCATATTAACCTACATATTCATAATATTTGGTGTTTATCAAAAGGATGTTGAGAGTATCAGAAAATAATCTGAAGAGAGAGACACAGAAGAGAGGCCCTTATTCTTTTGAAGACATTTAAAAGTAGTAATCATTTACAAAAACTTGGTCATATATCATGCAAAGTAACCCCCAGATCAAATGTCACATTTCTAATTAGTAGCTGATACCAGTTCAGTGTTATACTATTGCCAAGATAATTAATGTTCTTTCAGCAGCACTAGAACTCTCCCCTTAATATTTTTCTCTGGTAGCAAGCAAAGATTATGTACAATTAAAATCTTTTGATGCAGACCTTGATTTTAATGACGTTTGTCAACTTCCAGTCGTGAAAATTGGTCATTTTTATCTTGGCTCGACATCAAATCCAGTTTGCATTAATGACAAAAAAAAGCTTCTTTTTTTTACCTTTTGTGGCCCACTGCCTCTGGGACTGTAGTGTCTGAAGAGTTGCTGCAGTGCTTCTGGCAGTGTGGGGTCTCTCACAGGACTAGTTGTTCCTTATACAAAGAGAGAAACAGCTACAATTATGCAACTTAATATGTCATAAAATCAAACAAATTCACACAATTTACTGGATATTTTTAATCCTTCAAAAGCATGTTGTTGGTGATGGCTATTTATTCATTTGTTAGTTGGATGGTTAGGTTTTGGAAGTTTTTTGTTTTTCTGCCTGAATTGAAGAAAAATCTTCATATTAAAATATTGACAATCCTCCCTAGAGAGAAGCTGTAAGTTGTGCTCAACTTTACACCAGATTCTGAATACATCTTTACTTGTGCTGAAGTTGCACGAACATTTACTGTGCTGGCAGTTCCACTGAAATCCATCCTATTGACTTCACCCCTAAAGTTAATACATACATTAACTGGTGGCTCACATGAGAGTCTGCAGAGGTGTCACATGGGATGCTAAGCAGTAGACAGACTAGTGCATAGGGCACTTTGACACTTTGTTTCAGCTGATTAAGAGATTTGGGTTTAAATTCAAAAAGTTATCTTGATTTTGAAGTGGGAATTTATAAACCAAAAAAAAAGTCTTCCTGACCAACACAATAACCTCAAGAACAGTCCTTCCCCAGCCAAAGTCACAGCTGTGCCTCCAGATTATTTATGAGAGTACTTACAAGTTAAGGCATGCATTCATGGGAATTGCATAATTAAACTGGATTTTAATTGAATGCAAAAGATCTTGTGGTCCTTAGGCTTTATGAATAAGAGTGGCTTATTTGGGTTTAGGAAAATCTGTTCCCAAATGATTTCTGCTAAGCTGAAAAAAGCAAGTTATTTTATTGTGACTATTCACAAATATTTCCTTCTGGTTGTTGGTTAAGCTACCTCAGTTTAAATTTATACCTTAAACCATTTCTGCAAGACTTTCTCAGGAAAAAATATCCAAATAAACCAAACCTGACAGACCTAAACCTCCACGCTATAGCTTTCCATCTGTGAAATCTGGTGAATTAATCCTTGATTTCTCCTAGCCTTTTTCAGCCTTAGGTGTTGAGACTGCAGGCTGTTAATGGGTAGAACCATCTTTTGTCTGTGAGAACAGTAAGGCACTAATTTCAGAAGGGGCCTTCAGGTGCTGCTGTAAAACAGATTAGTGTTATTAATATGTAATTCTTGCAGTATAACCATCCATATAAGCAGCGAAGTGCCTTCATTTTCTTACCTACTTCCAACATGTTTCTGAATGTGAAATGGTGTCACATAATTCTAAAGAACATGCTAATACTCATGATAATCAAAGAAGAAAATTCTAGAGGGATTAAATCATAATCATTTTTACAGAATGAGCATGATAAAAGATGCTGTTTCTACAGGAACACAGGGGTAGTCTAATGCTGAAAATCCTCAAATCCTTCTGAATCTCAAGTTAATGAAAACAAAACTTTCTTGATCATGCTAGCTAAACTTATAAGAAAATTTATCAGTTACTCAGAGTTACAGTATGTGCTTTTACATTTCCACTGGAAAGCATAATCCTGATGCTGAGACTTACCTACACCAAATCAGAGGAGTATTTTGAGCTTTTCTGTGTAAGTCATGTATTTTAAAACAGAACTATCTCTCTCACCAGTACTAATGCAGCTGATCTAATTCCAGGCAATCTCTTGTAGCTTTTAATATTTTCAGTATTTCACATTTTTACAACTAAGTTTAATTAAATATATTAAAAAACCCTTAGAGCTATTTTTAAATTTTTCTTATTAGTCACACCCTAAATACATTATTTAAGAATTCTACTGTCTGAAATTATTTCAGTCATGACTGTTTCATTGATGTGTTAGCACTGAAAAATAAAGAAAAAATGTCTTTTGGATTTTTAGTGATTACGTAGTGATGCTGTTCTAAGATCTAGGCACTGAACTATGACTTCAGCTTCAGATGCAACTAAAAAATACCTTGGATCTCCTTCTGTATACATGCGTACAACGAGTATTTGTGGGACCTGATGCTTCTGATATCCTTCACATGACTTGTTTGCAGCTACACATGGCTTCTCCCCCCTGAAACTTTCCAGGAAAGTTAACTGTTTTATTTGTCTTTTTTAATTCCAATGAAGATTTTATTTAATTTTTAAAAGTTTTCACTAAACTTCTTTGATGAAACTCTGATCCACTCCGAGTACTTATGTTGGTGTCATGACATAACATGCTTGACAAGCTTAAGCAAATGCTTCCTATAATTCATTCAAAATCACAAAATCATATCTGAAACTCTGACTAAACTGGTATTTAAAAGGCAGGGCCAAAAAAACCAAAAAGTATTTGAGAAAGGTTAAATATTCTCTATTTAGATACAGTGTAACATCAGCTGCTAGCCAGAGGATTTATACAATTTATGGTCTGTACAATCGATAAAAGAAAGTCTTTCTGGCTGTTCCTTGTCAGATTCACACATTAACCCCAAAATTACCTTCATTAATATCTACCATGTCAGAAGGGGAAAAATCTTTCCATTTTTGTGCTGTTTACAGTATAATATGTCAAGCAGTTTCATGGCCTGAAAGTGACAGAGTGGCTGGATTCATTATGCTGGTTTGACAAAATGACAGAAGCCAAACAAATTTCTATTTTGTGACCTAACTATGATGAAATTTATTTTCCTCACAGACTTCATTGGACAGCCGATTACATATATTGCAGCAACAGATTGTTCCTCTTACATGTAAGTGTGCTTTAACCACTAAATGAAGTGGGAGGTTTGACAGAGGACACTTCAGCCAGGAAGAGTGATGAGCGCCCATTTGTCACTATTGAGACAGCTGATTTTTCAAACTCAGCACACGTTATAATAGTTTTTTAAGCCATCATCTGGACATGGTCTGGATGACAGCTGGCAAAGACTCGCTGACAATACATCACGTGCTGGACAGCAAGGCTGGCAAGGACCATGGGGAGATGCAATCAATGAGCCGTATCCCAAGACTAGCGGGAAGGAGGAAGTGGATGAAATACTCAGCATAAGCCAATTAGCAGCTTCTCATGTGGCCTGTGCATATTACTGATACATATTTGACTTTTAAATAACAATCCCCTTCAAAGTTATAGATTTTCCCTCTTTCATCACAGTTCTACAAGAAAAAGGTTGCCAACTTTTTTGTAGAGTTGCAAGTAATCGTATAGAATAAGAACCTTACAACCTTTAATCCCTATATCAATCTCCTTGTAAAAGTATGAACCTCAGCCACCTACTAATCACCCAGAAGGGCTGGAAGGGTTCAGTGTGATGTTCACTCTGAATTCTGTATTATTGTATTCAAATTGCTTACCAGTAGCCTGAAATAAGCTTGTGTATGCCTACCTGGGCTGTGGTAAGTGATGATTTCCAAAAAAGAGAAAGAGACTAAAGTCAGCATCAAGGATGGAGATAGAAGGCTGATGCTGTGTGGCTAACAAAGAAAGCAAACATCATCAGGCACCTTGAAGAAAGACCTTCTATCACAGAGAATTAGAGATATTTTCCAGTAATTTGAGACTTTTATTTTTTGAAATTTAGATTTTTATTTTGAATAATCTACTCTATGTAACTCCTCACAGCAAATTCCATGTACTTCGTAGTTCCCTGTATACTTTTTATCAGCTGAACTAGAGTACAAAATATGTTGATTTCTGAATTTTCCTCAAGTATTGACAATAAAATAAGAACACGTATTAATTCTTATATTAGAATCCAGCAGAATTTATAAGCATGTAGCACATTTTCATGCAATGATACTGTTTGAGCAGAAGGCTGCAGTAGAAGATCAGGTTGAAGTGCCCCAGGAGATACACAGGTTCTGTTTGTGATTTTTTTTTCTCTACTTCATCTTTGCCAGTTAGATTAACAGCTACCAGAAATATTTACAAAGAGCTTTGGTAGCACAGAAGCTCTTCTCACAGAATCCCATCATTAACTGCAGTTAGGACGATGATCTGCATCATAAAGAAATTTTACCGAGATGCAGTGTGAAAGAGAAACATTTAATTCATTAGGTATTCTGTCTGACTTGGTGCTTGAAAAAAAATTAGTCATGCATAATGTCTGTATTACACAATATTTATACATAAAATATGTATAGAAGAGAAGTATAGCATAACCTTAACATGAAAAGTCAGTTAATGATTAGCCATCATTAAAACAATTAGCTCAGAATAAAAGCTGTAGAATACAGCTTTTACTAAACAACTTTGCAAAAGAAAAAAAACATTTAGAAAAATATTTATAGTAGGTGACATTTTTGGTAATCATCTGATGTTTGAGAAAATGAGCATTTTCCCAAAATACATACACCCAGGTCCTATTTATTTTGTTTCCTCTGTTCATTTGATATAATGCACACAGTTGGCACAGACAAGAATAGTTACACTTCATTTGTATCCATGTGGAAGTGCAACTCCTACAACAAGAACAATTTAAAGCTCTTTCTTAAGAAGGATAATGAGCTAATTGCGACATTATTGCTAATAAAACCAATCCTTTCTTCTTCAGTTTCACCTTTCATCAGATTATCTCAAAGACATTTTGAACCACTAACTGTGTGGGGCAGTCACTTTTATGCACTTTATATAGGAAATTATACAGCTGAGAGGGATTAACCAAGTCTTTAATGGGCACACAGCAGGGAAGTAGCAGGAACAGTTGTATTAATTGCAGTATGTTGCTCTCCTCCCTGAAAATTTCCTCAGTGCCAGGTTCTACACAGAAATAAAGGCTGGCTTTGAAAGTTCAGAAAGATACAATATATCATGATGGTGTAGAGATCCTCAGCTGGCTTTTAGTGAGCTGGAAGGTGTGCAGATACTTGTTACCACCTTCAGGCAGGTAAAGGTCAAGGTAGTATCTGGGTAACTGATTGGGAGAAACTCTACTTTCATACCTGAACCAGAGCTTCTGGCATTAGCTGAAGTATTTCCTGTATTGCACTAGTTTTTAAAGACTAGAGTTTTTAAAGCTGACATATTTAGCATGGATGTGGCCTTGTTCTAAGTACTGTGTGCAGCTCTGGGGCCTCACAATTTTAAAAGGCTGTTAAAGCACTTGAATGCATCCAGAGGAGGAAAAGAGACCTGGTGAATGAGCTGGAATGAATTTCCTGTGAGGAGTAGCTGAGCACTTCGTGATCGTCTATTTGGAAAGAAGGAGGCTAAGTGGGAACTTCATTGTTCTCTACAGCTTCCTGAGAAGGATAAGTCAAGAGGCAGATGGTGACCTCTTTTCCTTGGTATCCAGTGACAGAACACGTGGGAATGGTTCAAAATTGAGTAAGGGAAAGTTCGGGCTTGACATTAAGAAGCTTTCTTTTTCTTTTTACCAAGAGGATGGTGAACCAGTAGAAAAGGCTTCCTAGACTTTTAGTCAGTCCTGAAGAGTTTAGGCAATTGGATTAGAAGATCGTTGTAGGTTCCTTCCAACTCAACAGTTCTGTCTAGTCGAGTCTAGTCTAATCTCTTATAATGTTGTACATTATTAAGAGGTTTCCCTTAGCAAACATATCATTTAGAATATTGTGGCGCTGTGCCCCCTCTTACTGATCACTTCCTGCCCTCTCCATGCGGTCTCCCTCCTTCCCCTGCCCCTAGTCCTGGCCACTCCTCGAGTTCTCCCTATTGGTTCCTTTATCCCAACTCCGCCCATGTACCACCCCTGTGCCCTGAAACCATTCGCCAAAGTGCTCTCCCTGCCCCCCTGGCACCCGGGTAAACTGAGGCTCCAGGCCATATGACGCTCTCTCTCTCTCGCTCTCTGCCCCTGGGAGCAGCCTGCCAGCAGCTCCTCTCCAATGCCTTTGGGGGCCAGCCCGTGTGCTGGCCCCAGGCTTTGGGGAAGCAGCATGGAATAAAGACCTTTGCAGTGCCACAGGGGCGAACGGGAGAAATTCAAAAAGCCAACAGACAAAACATTTTAAATTCCCCTTAGAGAAACAGGAATTCTTAGCTTTAAGGGTATATTTAACTTGTTTATATACCTCCAGCTGGGGACGGGCTAATTTCCCACCCATTTTCCCCAGAAAGCTCTTCCCAACACCAAAAGAAAAAAGATAAAACAAAAAAGACAAAAGGGTGACCCAGCCAAAGCCACACTCACCAGTTCCACGGCTTCGAGGGTCAAAGAAAACTTTTGGTGTGGTCTCCTGGTATTCAGCCGACTCCTCTCGTCAGAGACCAGCAGAGGGTCGTCGACTACCCTTTAGAACGGCCTAATAAAACTTAGATCGATCGGTCAGGGAGTAGCAGCCCCAGACGTGACGCCTGTTAGCACGGATGCTTTCAAGGACACTTTCAGGGCCTCTCAAAGGTCCCTGTCTGGGCAACCACCTGATGCGGGGTGCTGAGGGGTGGCTGAAATCGCCGCTTTAACCCGAAAGCATCCCCTGCAAGGAATGCCCTGGGGGTGCAGCTCGGCACCTAGCAGGCCGATTTCCTAGCCCCCGTGCCGATGGTTGGCACTGAGACACAGCCCCGCACCCAAGCCAGATAGCTCATATGTTACCAGGAGCAAGGAGCGTGGAGGGCTCTCCGCATGAGTTCCGAAAGGTTTATTCCGAAGAGGTCAGAGGCGAAGAGGCCGAGCAGGCCTCGTGTACCAGCTTATAAGGGGTAACAGAGAGGGGGGCTGGCACAGCACCAGCAACCAATTACCTGGGGGCAAGGGGCAGGGAGAAGGCAGAGGGATACAACAACCAATGGGGAGAGGGAAGGGGCGGAGTGGGGGACCAGGTACCAGACAGGTACTGCCTGATGGGAGAAGAAGTCTTTCCCTGTAACCTGAGTAGGGGGAGCTTATTTATTCTCTGAGTTGACCCACCAGCGCAGGGGATCTCCTGGACCAGGGTTTTCTGGCATCCCGGCTTCTACCGCTGCCAGCTCACCCACCCGAACAGAATATGTCTCAAAATACTTTTGCAGTGCTTAGTAAAACAAATAATTAGTGTAGTACTTTCCCTGCAAATATTTTCTTTTAGAAAATAAAGAATGTTAAAAGTGAAGTTGCTTTACCACGACAAGCCAATTTCAATTGAGGCTTCTAATGTATTTTAGTCTGACTTTTTATCTTTTACCCGCTCTGAAAATTTGCCTGGTCTAAGCTACAGACTTCTGAGCAGCTCACCTCAGTCACAATGAACAAGGATGGATGAGAGATCCTAGAAAGAAATGGATGTTGTTAAATTTCTTTTTCTTAGGAAGTTACTGTATATTATTTTTTGTTCTAACTTGGAACAAATACCAAACATAGTACTTCAAGGGAAAAAAAAAAAAAAAAAAAGTTCCAAGTATCATGAATACTTTAAAAAGACAAAACAGTCCAAAAACCTATGGTGGGGTCACTTGCTTGTTTGCTTCTTTATATCTCCTGTATTTGTAATATCTGGAAAAAAATAAACAACAAAAAAAGGAGCTAAAGACAAATAGGGATTATTAGGAGTGCAGTGGAGCATAAACCAGCATAAACTACCACTATAAACCCATCATGTGGCCACACCATGCATACTGAGTGTAGGTCTGGCCTTTTTGTCACAGGAAGGATGGAGCTGGACTGGAGCAAGAACAGAGAAGAGAAACTGTACTGGCTTATGTACGATTGCAAAGAGAAGAACTCTAACTAGGCAAAGGGCAGCCCAGGAGGAACATTATTGTTATTAATAGAATTCTAACTGACTTGGAAAAAGTGAATAAGAAATTATTGCTCACTGCTTTTTTTCTGGAGTAAGAGCTAGTGAGTATTAGATAAAATTAAGGTACTTTGTCCACAAAAGAAATGTACATTTAAATTTGTAAGTCATCTTTACATGGCATTTCAAGTGCTTCAGGGTTGATTAGACTAACTTTTGGAAGAAAACTCCACTGAGTACCATCAAATACATAGGCAACTTTTGTGGCTACAGATTATAGAAGTACCTCAAGCCACAAACAGTGAAAAACTGTGTAAGTGTTTAGGAGACACTACTCTATGCAGTGCCTTACTGCTGCACACTGCAAAGGCAACCAATTAGGGATTTGGTCCAGTTCAACCAGTTTTAAGATTTACTTATGGACAGGTGGTTAGGGCAGCAGTTTTAAGGCCCAAGGTCTCCTGAGCATATTCTTTATCTGCACATCCAGATTTCCTCTGAGGCTGAGCAACCCAGTTGTCCACTGTCTATAGGTGTGCTCCATCCATAAAATAAGGACTTTTCCTGCATCATAAGCCTTTAAAAAGAAATAAATTTATATTGTGAATTGCTATTGTGATACAAAACAGTACAGGTCTTCAAAAATCCCAATTAAAGAGGAAAAAAATGCCCTGTAAACTTTTCAAGTCTCCATAATCCCGTAATTTATAAACATTGGAGAGTAAAAACATTTAACAAAGCAATATCACACATTTCCTTGTACTTCTACATTTAGATCCCATCTTTCTGTCACTGGAGGAAACAATAAATCATTTTGTGATTCTTCTTTAACATGGACAAATGAACTGGGAAAAAAGAAGTGTTTTCTCTGACATTCCTGCCTGTACCTCTTGTGTTTCCAATGCAATACTGTTAGGACTAGCACACATGGGAAGAAGTAAAATTAACAGAACAGCTGCTTACACTCACTCCAGCACATAAGCTGTAATTTATCTCAGAATTCCAATAAGTCTGGCAGTAAAACAAATATGCTCTTGCTGCAGTTTCTTTCATCTTTCCTCTCCACCTGTTTCTGTTTGTTATCCTTCTGATTATGGCTTGCCTTTCTCTAACCAGGTTGTGAGCTCCCTGAGAAACCTTCCTACAATATCCAACCTAGGCCCCTACAAGGGAACATTTCCTTCATGGAGTATTGCTTCCTGTGTCCATAACTTCTGTTCTAAATGGCTAACAGAGTCAAATCTAAACCAGCAGCAGCTACTGAAGGCAGTCAGCCCCTAAATGTTTGTTTCTTGACAGTGAAGTGGGATTCCTGCCCAGAATAAAGAAGGGTGTGAGGAACTCTGTAGACTTTGATGGAATACTTGAGCCCAGGGCATCACACAAAGATGCAAAGACAAAGTTGCCATTCAACAATGGACTGTTAAGATTCATGGATTTTAATACAGGTCTCAGCAGGCTAGGTTCTTCTTAGAGTGCAGTGAAAGATATGAAAAATAATTACAGCTTGAAATACAAAATATTTTAGTCTTCATTTTGACAGTGTCTTTTGATTTATTTCCCTCACTATTTCTGAGAAATTGCCAAGGGAAAAACAGTTTGGTGGTATACTAGAGGTAAAGATGAAAACAACTGCCCTATTTAAGGCAAAGGAAGGTGAGATGAACTGGATTTGTGGTGAAAAAAGAAAGCTGTTGCTTTGAAGACAAATATAAAAGAAAGTGCAGAAAACAAAACAAAAAAAAGTCAAGCAAAATGCCATTTGTGTCAGTGATGCTCACTGCTGGTTGTAACCTTGCTGCTTTTGAGATGCAGCCACCAGCCTCATCTCACTTCAGCAGCCATAAGAAAAATTGTATCTGTGCCAGGTTGCTTGTTGCAGAACATGTAGCTGTTTTGCTGGTCACAGCTCAGAGTAGTTTTGACTGAATGTATTAGATGCAATTAAACAGAAAACAAATAAAGAGGAAAGAAGGAAAATATGGGAAGGTTGAAAAAAGGTGGTAAGACTGCAATTAGGCTGGAGAGGTTATATGTTCAACTCATGGACATGAGATTTAGCCAGCATCATTTCAGCATATCAGCCAGAACTTTCCTCGTGAGTTATCTCGTAATTCTTCCTAGAATGGTTATATAGGAGTTGTGACCCCTCATGTGATCCCCCAGAGTGGTGGATGTGACAGCTGGGATTTAAAGGCTTATTTACAATTATTTTTAAGAAGCTTTTCTACTGGGACCAGTTTCAAATTAGGGTCATCCAGATTGACAGAGGACTTTTTTTCTTTATTAGTTAAGTCTAAATCTGGAAGAAAACCTTGGCCTGCTGATTTCCATCTTCACACTTGTTTTGTTTATTATAATTGTGATTTTAGGGGTTTTTTTGCTTTCATTCATCTATTTTCAACTTTTTAATTTTTCCTTTTTTTCAATGTAACATATTAGAAATCCAGTTGGAGTTTTGTTATTCGGAGAGCTTGTAACATAGGCAGAAACACCACATCACAAGGAGTAAAAAAGGTGGAATAAAAGAAGTAAGAAACAAACACAAATTTGATAGAAGAAGGTAGGGAATAATAAATGCCAATTTTATATTCTTTTGACACTTCTAGAAGAATCTGAGCTCAAAACAATGAGCTACTTCTTTGGTTCAAAACCCCTCCCTTAATTCTTTTCAAGCACCAGAAGGCTGGAAGATGACATCTGTTAAGCTTCTTTTTTCCTGGAGTTCTGTGGAACTACTGACCATTATCTCTCATGCCTTTGCCAGGAAAATTGTTAGAAACTCTAATAAGAAACAGAATATAGTGTGCGGATACGACACACTGAGAAGCAGTCAACATGTCTTTTGTAAGATACATCAAAGACATCAAAGACCTGATGGAGTTCCTTGAAAAAGCCAGTACATGAATAGGGGAAATGCACTTGTTACAGTCTGCTTGGACTTCCAAGGACTTTTCAACATGATTTATCATCAATAGTTCTTGAAGAAGCTAAATGGCCAAGGAATAACAAGACTTCACAGGAACTAAACAGGCTGAAAGACAAAAGTCACTGAACAAATTATAATTTTCCATGACACAGGAAAGACATGTGAAATCACATGAGGTGTGCTCAATATTAAGTTCATAACTGATATGGAAATATGAGGAAAGTAGCAAAGGTCGTTAGCACATAACACCAATCACGATAGAGCAAGCAAATGCTGATTGCAAAGAACTGCAATAATGACATTCATTGTACTAAGTAGACAAAAATAGGAAGCCAAAATTCAGTGTTGATACCGTGCCGCACACTGAAGACAAAAACCCCTGATCTCAGTCTGATATGTGCAATGGTGTGCTCAGAGCTTCTGGAATATCAGGCAAGAGAACGTTCCTTGAGCTGTACAGTCAAATGAGAAAACCTAAGCTCAGAAGAGGTGAAAATGTGCAATGTTACAAGCTATTAGAAAAAAAAAAAAATAGGAAAATGAAGATTGTGCAGATCCATCATACATCAAATCTTGAAAATTATGTGTGTTGTTAGTCCTCTTCTCTCAGAGGAAAATGGTCACCAATTATGAGAAAAGCTTTGAACAGTTCATAAAAGGAAAAACTGAATACATTGGGTTTCTTGAGCCTGCAAAATACAGGACTGAGTGAGAAATTGTATAGGAATACAAAATTATAAATAGAGAGGTTGAATATGAATGTGGTATTCACTGAGTTTCCAAACACAGGTATTAGAAGCCATCACACATAACAGGCACACAGTCCAAAACAAGGGGAAGTCAGTATGTAGTTAGGGTGAGGAAGTCAGTGCCAGATCACGTAGTAGAAGCTGACAGTATGGGTTCAAAACTGGGCTAGACAAACTAAAACAAATAAAACTCGTATCGGACTATTGACTACAGAGATTAAACGCCTGGAAACATCTGAGACCTCACTAGAATATGAAAGATTACTCAAAAGAAATATATATATGAACTTTCTAATGGCCACCATTGAAAGCAGGATATGAAGAGATGGAGCTGTGCTCTGCCTCACTATGGCTTCCTGCTTTCCAAACCTTTGCGTGCACTATCAACTAAAGACTAATAAAAGTGTTCAGCAAGACTCCAGGAACAGTATTACACCAAGCAAGATTGTTTCAGAGACTCACACTGCAGCTTGCCCTTGTTACTGTAAGGAAAACTTCATATAACTTGATGAGAACATGCCCTCTCTTATCTAGGTTGGTAAAGACCATACAATGATGAAGGAAAGGCAAGCAGAAGACATCAAAATGTCCATGCAGCAATTTCAGAACCATTTATCCAGCATATGCAGCATCAGTGGTTGTGCTGTCATTCACTTTTTGCTGGCTATAATATGATTATGAATAGTAATATATGGATATTAGTATTATTCCAAGCAGTATATCTATCAAGAATATCCCAAAGAGTTTTCTCTAGATTTGTGCACAATTTGTTGCACCTTGGTTCAGTTCTCACAATGCTCTGGATCTGTTTAGAACAGCATTCCACCTGCTCACTGTTTTCCTTAACTGCCAAGTCAAGACATTCAATGCAAAGAAATTTCCTAATTTTCCATTCGCACTTTTCGCCTTTAAAATTTTGCCTTCAAATCCACTCAGGGCCCCACGTGAGATATGTGATTATAGCTCCCCATCCCTGCTAATCAAACAAATAGAAAGGATTTTGAATCATAAATCCCAGAAGATAGAGAAAATCCATTGCTCTCTGTAGTTGTAGCACTCCAAAAAAGGTCTTTTTTGAAGTTTATCTTGTATAAAGACATTTCATAGATGGCAAACATCTTATTAGATTTATTAGACAAGTTTTTATAGAAAAGATTTTATATGCTTACGAAAGGATTTATAATGTCTTCAACTTACATGAACAATATTTCTCTTTATCACACTGTAAGTATTGGTTCAATGCACATGGTTGATTGTGTGGAGCTAACTATCTTTTATTGTCACTTGTGGTAGAGTAAGTGTCCTGAATGATCAACTTACTGGGCTGTAAGCATGTTACTGTAGCTATATTTACAAAGACTCATTCTGGAAAAAAAAAAATTGATACTGATTTTATAGTGCTCTGCTATATGCATTTCTGGTTTGTTTTTAAAGAAAGATCATTTCTCCTAGATTGAGAGATTGAAAAAATAAATTATTTAGCATATAATTTTTTATTACCAATCTATTTGCTGTGCAGAGCTGTAAATGTTTTTTTGTAAGTAATCACCAATACAGCAATTATTTAGGAGACAAATAGTCAATATTTTTAAAACGAAGGCACACAGAGTTATTAAGTGAATTTATCCTTACCCTAAAATGTCCACAGAAAGAAAATACGTTGAAAAATGCATAAAGAAATTTGTAGAGTACATATAAAGTATCTTTTAAAAATCTCTGAGACATCAACATAGTGTAAGAAAGAAATGAGTGCTGCTGTTCTACTGTTAATATAAATTATCTTGCCTTTCTATGTTTGTAATTACATTACCGTGCAAATAAAATTTGTATAGAAAACCTCAAGTACACAGTGCATTTTATATATATAGGGCTACAAATAATTTTAATCTCTCAAGTGTCAGAAAATCTCTGAACATTGTAAATAAAAACCTAAAATGCTTGTTTCTAGTCCATACATATCCATTTTTAACTTGGATATCCAGAAGCAAGAAAACAGACTAACTGACTTCTGAGAAACTCAGGAAACATATGAGCATAATTTTATTACTTTGAAAATACTGCAAAACTCAAGAATGGCTTATCCTAAATCTTAGGCTGTCTATGTCTAAATGACTCCATAAAGTAAAACTTTCCTGCAGGTTGGTTCTACATATAGCATTAAGTTCTAGCAATCCTTTAGTCATTTTTAGAGCTACTTACCCTTAGAATATTAGGATGATTTTTTTTGTTTTTTAGTTAACTATATGCAACCAATAGGCAATATTGAATGCTGAAATATTTATTGGATAGGGCATGAGACATTTGTTTGCAGCACTGTTTCACCACTGATATCCCAGGTCTGGTTTTGAAACTTCATTTGTGTTTTGCTGATACAGCGTAAGAACTGCGACAAACTAGTATTCAGAAATTCAAATTATCCAGTAGGATCTACTGGCATAGCAATTCTTGCTTTGTAAAAGTTTTCAAAATAAGCAAATCAATGAAAGTCAAACCCTACTCTATTGAAAACAGTGACAAAACAGAGTAATCGGTCTTTCACATGGAATTGGAAAAAAGAAATCAAGATGTGCAGACTGAAATTTTCAATTTTAATAACTCATCTTAAGAAAGAAGAGAGGTATTCAAAATGCAGACGAAACAACACTACTTGCAATTTTTATGAAGGAAACTGAACACCAATATCACGTTTGCATACCTTCCAGATAAATTAAGGAAAAACCAAGGTATATCAATGTGCAGAAGCCAGGTTGGAGAGTGACAATTTTATCTCCTTTACAGATACACACAAAATGCACAAGGAAGGCAATGCTAAGTCTCAAAACTGTTCTCTTTTGCAGGAAAAAAAAGTAAGTTCTTATAGATATCCTACTGAAGGGAACACTGACCAAATATGATACAGTAACAGCCCTAATAAAAGCTCCAAGAAAGAGAAAAGCCCATAAATCTGCCTATATTCTTATCTGAGTTTGGAAAAAAACAGTTCTACCGCTTCTTGGTTTTGTTAATACACAACCAATTGGACACGTGAAAGCATGTGTTACAAGGAAAAATGACTCAGTCCATATCCCCTACAATAGTAATCACCATATTTTCTATGAAAACAAACACAATGAAAAATTAATACATTCTTCCTCTGATCACTGAGCAAATTACAGTAAATGGAAAATCACTTCAGATTAATAGTAATTTTGCAGGAACGAAATGCTGTTCCAGAGCCACACTTTTTTCTCCCTATTTTTCTCCTCTGAGGAGGAAAACAAACAAACAGAAAAGACAGTAATATATAAGAGTTTAGTTATAATGAGTTCCACATTCTTATAAATTAAGTATTGTTCAGTAGAGGCTCAATTAGAACAAAGTATCCTTCTTTGCTGGAGGCTGTATATGTTCCCAGTATAAATCCTTACACTTCGCAAGGTGAATATAAGACGTACTAGTTCTACAAGGCCTACATGTGAGTAAAAATGTACAATTACAACAACAAACTCATTTAAGAATTTCCAAGCTATACAATTTTTTTTTCCTGTGTAAATCCAGCATAGCTAAATCCTTGTAGTAATCCTGACTGTAAGGCCATTATGCACAGAGGAGTGGAGATCCACACCACAGCTTACATGAGCAGTCCTCATGCCTTCTGCTGAGCTGCACAAATCTTGTGTCTCCAGGATAAGCCACTTAGAACTTCCTGCCTCAGTGTTCGGTGTAAAATGGACAGCTGTGATTATGCCCTGATGTTGACAACTGTGATTTTTTTTACCATTACAGACTAACATCCTAGGAAATTGAAAGAATACTAGTGAGAAAGAGCTGTCTCAGAGGGACTGCTGTCCACAGGGTCCTTGATTCTGTCTTCTCCAGGCAGCTAATTTCACTTGCATTAACAAGAAAAACCCTTTCATTTCCTCTCTGTGGGCGAGAATTTCCCAATCAAGCACAGAAATGATAGGTAGGGTCTTGCCGTGCTTCCCTTAGCTGCAGAAACTAACCAAGGAAAGATCCAGGTCTACAGGGAAGTTATTTATTTATCTGGAATCCAGGAACTTTTAACAGCAGGAAATGAAGGAAGATGATTTTGTTTACCCTGAAGCTGAAGTGCTGTGCATTTGGAAGTACAGAGTGTAGCCATAAATAAAGTGCCAAGTGTTAGTACATCACAATTTCCTGTGCAGTCCAAACCTGGGCAGCATTGTGTGCAACTGGAGTGGACTCCTGCAGGCAAACATGCATAGATAAATGTTCAGAAACTTTGGAAACTGTAAGTTTCCCCAATATTCTTAGGCAAAACCCAGCTGATTCATATCTATCTCCTGAACATTCTCTTAAGATATTCTTGTTTCCAAGGTAAGTATACCATCTATCTCAAGCAATGGATATAGGCAGAAAACTACACACAAGGCAAAAAACCTTAACCCAAAACAAAACCAACCCCACAGACTTTTGTATGTCTGCCAGTACAGTAACAAGCAGGCTGTCTTTGAAAAGCAGCATTTGACAACATAACAAATTAATCTGTGAGTCATTCACTGTTACATCCTCCATTATGAAGATGTTTATAACACATTTAAGAACTGCTCAAAATCAAGAGAGCCTGAGAAACCTTCAGCTAATGCTAGTCACCTGCCTCAGTCATTATTTTACAAGGAAGCAAACATCTCAGGCGAATTTCTCCATCTCTGATCAAACCTGCAGTTGGAGTTCCTGGTATTGCTGAGCAGATCTGAACACATTATTCTTACACTGACACATCCTTCTGTGTTTGAAAGGAGGGCACTTGGCAACACCTTTGTCCTACTTTGTTCTGCTTCATTTATTTTTCGAACTGGAATTCCTCTGGCCATGCTTGTTAGTGCCAGTCAGCGTAGCCCCATTACTTCAAAGGCCAACTACACTATACACAAAGCCTTTTCTAAGACAGAAAGTTTCTTCTTCAAGTCAAGCTTGATTTTATTTCATTAATGTGTTTGTTCATGTTCTGCCTAGATATCTATCTGCAAGCTTACCAGAAAGAGCTATTTTTATCCCTAAAACACAGGGTCTCAAATCATGCACTCACTCATCCAGACTTTGGCATCTCAATGGGGAAGGCAGAGACATGAGCTCACATAACTCATTTCTTACTGAATTTGGTTGAAGATATCTAGTGAGACAGCTGCATAGGTTGCTGCTTTTATCATTACACATCTCCACAAGGGTTTTTTTTTTTTTTTTTTTTATTTGGCAGAGAAAAGAATGAAAAGAAACAATAACTTGTATCTGTCATAACATTTCAGAAGCTTGTTTTTTCTGCAGTCCTCATCCTGTAGCTAATAACTTCTATTCTAAATAAGAAACCATGATACCAAGGAGAGCACTGGACTGCTTATCAGAAAGAAGGTTTAAGCGCAAACACAAATGAAAACATGGTGGGTTTTTTTTCTTTTCTTTTTCAAGTAAGTGTTTAATCTAGGTCTCTGTGGCCTTTGGCCAGGACAAAACAGCTAGGAGATATCTTCTGCCCTTTAGCCATTTCACATTAAGATGCAGATGAAATAAATACCAAAGCCCAAGATGATGGGGAAAATTTTTACTTTGGAGATTGGTGAGTAAGATTTAACTCAGCCCAAAATGTCAAGAAGCCTTATTTCTTATCATGGTGAAAAAAAAGTACAAGAAAAATACTTTGAGTCAAATAGAACAGTTTTTTTTTCATTTTGACCTATTGAGGAAAAGAATGTAATTGTGTAACCTGAGCAGAAAACTGCTCATATTCTCCTCTTTGCTGGCTGGTTCTTTCATCCATCCACAGAATCACAGCTTGAGTTCATAAAGTGCTGGGGGAATTTTAACTCCTACTGAAGAAGAATATTATCTGAAAAGGTGTGGCGCATGATATTTGGTCTAGCAAGGATCCATTTTCATATTAAAATAAGTGGAATAATGCTTATTTTAATAATGAACAATGGCCATGCTCCCTCCCAGAAAAGAACAAGAAAACAATGTTTCAGAGAAAAATGTCTGGCCTCTCAGGAAAAATTCAGATACAAGACTGCATATGAAAGTTCACCTCTTCTGTTAAAAATCAGTTCTACGTAAGGTTCATCTTTACATTGAGACAAAACATACTGAAATCTCAGGGATGCCTATATCTCACAGGTTCTTACTCCTGTGTTGCATTCATTCTCCCATGACTAACAACATTTAGTTCAGTTACCTACCTAGCTAAAAAGTCACCATAAAAAAGGTAGAAAGACTGTGGAAGAAAACAAACCAAACCTGAAACCTATTCCTCCAAGCCTGGCTGTTAGCTATTAATCAGGTAATTAGCATCTAAGGGTTAATAAAGGCAACAGAGATACTGACTCCATATCTGTGGAGAAGAATTTTATACCCCATTGTACCTTACTTCAATTTTTGTTTTAAATCAATGAATTGGCCAGCTGATAATCACAGTCCTTATCTGACTGGAATGATTGCAAGGTGTGATACCATCCATATAGAAAACCCTGATATATTCCAAAGAATGACATCTCTCAGTGTAATGCAAGTCAGACTGGATTTTCCCTCCTAGCCTACTGGCAGCAGTACATTGTTATTTGTTTGTGTTTTTCAGACATGTTTTATTCTAATAGTGTTTTAAACTAGCTGTAGTTAGAAAAGCAGTTTACAAATAAAACTATTTCACAAAAGAATGAATCTCAGTAATGAAATACCATATTTATATAATCCATTTTTCATTTAAAGAAACTGAATGGATTTTGTAACACTTAGATGCTAGACAGATGCAGGAGAATATATACTGTAATCACTCATCAATTTTGAATAAATATTTGAGTTACAATATTGAACTGGTTCGTATTTTAATTGCAATTGATTGATTTTATTTCTGCAGATCACAAGCTCATTGCATTTAATTCTACAAAGTCCCACATGGATGCATCAGTATGTTTTTACTCACATTTTTTTTTATTGTTTCCTTCCTACATTAGAGGAGGAGAAAGGAGAGAAAAAAGTAGGAAAAGGGTAAAAAGGCTGTCTGATGATGAAAAATGCTGTAAACTAAGAATAAAGCAGGAATAGGAAAAAAGGCTAGACAGAATGTGGAATGGTGAAACAATGTGTAAATAATAAAAATAGTGATGAGAATAATGTCATACATTGAAAGAAGACAAAGAACAAAATTATAGGGGGAAAAAAGATAGACGAGCCTAAGGAAAAACATTCCTATTTCATGACAGATTTCTTACATTGAAACAGTCAGTTTTGTTCTGTAGTGGTACAGGTGTGCAAAAGTATTTCTCTCTGGCCTTTCCCTCCTCCCTCCAAAGCACAAGTGAACTCCAAGTGAGAAAAGAGCAACTGACTTGCACATTATGGCACTGGCCTGGCAGAAGGATTTTGATGTTCAAGTCCTTCCTCTATCCAGTGAGAATGGGACAATATATGCAAATAGTGGGCTAGGTTTTAGGACAAACCTCTGTGCAAGTGCTTTTCTTTTTTCCCTTTGGAGCAGTAATTATTAAATAGCTTTACTTGAAGTTCAAATTGAAAAAAATCTGGGAGTATAATAAAACTCCTACAGAACTCCTGTGAGAGTTGTAGATTATGCAGTTCAGTGATAACTCTCCTAGATGCCAACTTTCAGCCTTTCTTCCTGCCTGTTACTCCCCTTCCCTTTCTCAGAATCATTCCCTATTCATACTTCCTTAAAACTGGCAAGTTGCTAATAGCAATGCATTTCGATGAAGCTACAAATTTTGTATGGAAAAGCAAAATTACTTGGAAATATTTTGAGTAACCTCTTCTGAGGCCAGGGCCATTATGACAATTCTGATATGTGAAGGTCCCCTGAGCGCCACAGATGCTGGAGTCCTGGCTGCTGCTTGGAGACTCTTCTTGTGAGTTTCACGAAGATGGTTAGCAGTGACCAGAAATGTCAGATTTTTTTACCCGATTGCAAGGAGTAATGGGAATTCCTTTTTGTGGAAGCAACTTTATTTTCAAAAAGCAGTTTCAATGTGTATTGATAATTAATATTGCGGCCTTGTGAAATCTGGAAGCTTTTGGTTGTGACACTGATAGGATTCAAACACTGGGGAAAACGCTCAGCCTCCACTAACTGAAATGTCTGCCTTTTTCTTCCACCTCTATCACTATTTTCAGAGACTGTAACAAGTCTTGCACAGAGAAGAATTCCTTGAGATTATCTGGATCCTGAAAACAAGTTCTCTCATGAAATGTGCAAACATTTAATTCTGTGTTTGCAAAACATGAGGACAAAAGGGACTATCTATCCTCTTGTCTTTCAGAAATAATAGGATACAAATATTTATACACACATACAGTCTCTGAAAAGCTCACCTGAGTGCCACTGAAACATTAAGCGTAACCAATTTTCTGCTTTCCCTATATCTGGAACAAATTTGTTTATTCCGTGCATAATTCCAAACAGATCTTCACACAGTGATGCTCTCTGCATATCATATACCAGCCCAGGGCTCTACTCACCTTGGCAGTACTCCTTACTTGGCAGTGCTCCTTACTTTGGTCTGATGATACCAATTATTAGAAGTATGCAAACGAGTGCATAGCTAACATGAGACACTGTACCTTTCTGAAACCTCAGTATAAGTGTGCTGCTGTCTCACTGTGATTCAACTTCACTGAAAGCTGACCAGGTCTGTGGGAAAGTGTCAGACATTACTGAGACTTCTTTTAACCTGAGATTTTTCTCACACTAAAAATGTGTTTTTCCTTGAACCAAGAAAGGAGAAGAAAAAGTCAGCGTAAGTTCCAGTGCTTTCCCTAGTGACAGCTGAATGTTCCTCAAAAAAACCTAAAAGAGAGTGGGTCATGAAAATTTTAGGTTTACAGGAACAATTGTTCTGTTTCATAAGGCTATCACGAAATAATCCAAAAGCATACTCCCATTTAGAGTCCCTAAGCTTTTCTGCCAAGGATGGACTAGAAGAAACATTCACCAGGGAATTATATGGCATAAATTTGAACTAATTCCAATATAAATATGAAAAATAATCACTATTTCACTTTTCTTAAGATTACTCAGGTTTTTAATGCTGTGGAAGAATTTTTCTCACAGAGATAATCAATAAAAATATATTAATTTTTATTATGTTGAGGTGTATTTTTTTTTAGTATAAATTTATGTGTGTATACATACACAGAGTTATAAAAAAAAATTCTACAGGCAAACATTTAAAGAAGGGAAGGAAGGAGAGGGGGAAGTGAGGGATACCTATATCATGGATGATTTTTAAAAAATTAATTAATATTAAGTTAATTTTTTAAAAAATAATTTGTCTAAATAAAAATCATGACCTAGTTTGGGCTGTTCTACACATAAACTCTTCAGAGAAAAAGTGTCACACCTGTAGTAGAGTATTAATGCCTGTTCTATTTTTATTTCCAACCTAATTTTGTTTGATTTTATAACTGGACTAAGGAAACTAGAATTCACAATTTCACAATAAATTGAGTATGAAATAACATTATTTAAGGCTATTCAGCATACTAATAAGATGATCAGTGTAATAAAACAAACATGACACAGTTAAAGAGGATTATTTTCTGTTCATCATGTTGCAAAATAGGGAAGGATTCATTCCTGGTCACTTAATGATTTTTTTTTTCCCAGTATGGTCTATTAGTATTGCAAGATTTTGGAGACAGAGGAAAAATTATGCATGTTAGTTCCACAGCACATCTCAGAGGAGCATTTTTCTCATTACTTTGCTGAAATGATTTCTTGCCTATCAACCAATTCTTTGCTAAAGTATATAGTGTGCCACCAGCTCACTTTAGGTTTAATTGTACCCATGGGAGAGTGATTGGGTTTGGTGAGAGTGACTGGACACACATCAGTGTCACCAAGCTTAATAAGGGATCTCTGATACCCTCTAGCTGCCTTTCCTACGACCAGTGCTTCCTCTGCTTTTCAGTCAGGAAGGATAAAATCAGTTTCATTGAGATTAGGATTTTAAACATAATGAAAAATCAAAGTAGCTTAACAGGAAGGTCCAAACATGCAATTAAGTTGTTTTAGTGCATGGGTTAGTCACAGACTAAGTAGAAGCGATAATGTTGTTTTCTGAATTATCCCTTTCTTATACAGGGCTCTTCCACACAGGGCTAACTTCAGTTTGGGCAAGAAACAAACATGGATTGAAGTAAACCATTTCTTTTTAAACTCCAGTACTGTTTATTTACATTAATGAAGAGGAACTATATGGATGAAGAAGCATGACCATTCCAGCATTCAAAACTTCAGTACCTACTTCATGCATACCTTGGCCCTATAATGGAAGCAGTAAATCCAAATTTAATACCATTACTTCCTTGACAAGAAATAAAACCAAAACATAAGTAAAAAATAAACAAACAAAGAAAATAAAAACAAAACCCCCAAAAAACACCCACACCAAAAAAACAGCAAAAAACCACATCCCCTAAGCCCACACCACTACTTAGTTACAATATTAGAGAAGTATTCTCTAATATATTTTTAGCTCACTGATAGCAAAAAGTAATATACAAAGACATGCATTTTCTTTATTTTCTCCAGGAGCAGAAAAGAATAATCTTTCCTTAACTGCAAGAGGTATTTCTGCCTCAGTGAGATCTGCTCTTCCATATTGCTCCTGAAGCTAGGCCTTAAACACCTGCAAAACTCTGTGATGATTGATCAGACCTTTTTAAAATAACAGCTCCAGTTTCAGACTCCTGGGGGACTTGGGGTCAACATTTTCGTTCTGTCAGAGATCTGAGCTCATCTCAGTTCTTGGTGATCTGGATTAGCGCCAATTTATAAAAAGCACAGGCAGTGACCATGAATAAAGCTGCTCTTAATGAACCTGGAGCACTTACTGAGAGCTACCCTGCCTTCTTTCAGAAGCTGCTTTTAAGCTGAGGCTCCCACCCTTGCTCCCTGCTTGCATCACAGTCAGCCTGACTATTCACCTTGCTGATCCAGACCCTGTCCTGCAGACTGAGGCCCTCATTACTCTGGATTTGCCAGCTGATCACTGCACAGTGGTTATCGTTGGTTACTGTTTGCAGATCTAATCCCATCTTGATGACTCAGTTTTCTGTCTTGACCTGGATCATATCTTATCCCTATGGGCCTTTCTGTCTTGCTCAGGCAGGGCAGGATGGGACCCTTGCTGGTGACACCACTGCTGGTGCTGCTGATGTCACCATGCTTGACTCCTGGCTCCCCTTCTCTTAGGGAACTATTTGCCCTTGCTGTCACCAACACGGACTATACTCTTTGAGATTATAAACACTTCACACAACTACCACCACCACCCACCAATGCAACTTATGCATCCAGATACAAAATGCTTTGGACCAAGATTGTTTCAGTTTGTTTCAGAGAACCCCAAGCAACAGAGACAATATTCTGATCTTATTTTTAGCCTTATTTTAGCTCAATGCTGTGTTAGTATCCTCTTTAAAATACTAACACAGTGTCTCTTTCATCCAAAGCTGATAAAAGTTCTTCAGTTCCAAACGTTTGTCTTAAAAATCTTTGGAGACATTAGGTCTAGTATTACACACATTGAGTGAGCACCCTTCCAACTGAAACATATGAAAAACCACTACAATAGTAGAAGAAAGCTTGAAGTCTTTAAAGGAAACACCATCTTTCTTTCATATATATACATTTTCAATGTATGTTTGAACTGTCCATGCAATTACATAAATTTAAATTTGAGGGGATGAAATATCTTCTAAAACTTCTCTCTTACATGGAAAAACAATTGAGAACTATTATTAAGCAATATCCTATACAAAATGGTAACTCCTTTGTAGTGTACATTTGAAAATTTGGAACTAGGAATTAAATTGATCATAAAATTGAAATAAAATATTCGAGATTTCACTAATTTCTAGACAGAATGGTATCTCCCATATTATATTAGCATTAGCGGTTGCAAGTACTGAACAATTATCTAGTTTCAATAATGCCTTGAAAATAGTTAGGAAACAATAACAGTATTTCACTTTCAGCTGTGTAATAATGAAATTCTCTCAGAAACATAGCTACTTGGTGGCTCAAGGCGTCACTGACCTTTGAGATGAAAACTGGACATTTCAAATAATTTTAATTGCTTTCTCAACAGGAAATATTGAGATGTGGAGAGCTATGAGTTACTCTTTACGAAGGAAGACATCTACAGCCTTGGTGAGACAAACAAGTATTCTACGAGTTATTATAAGTGATAGTATGACATTTTTCTGATACCTCTGAAGCCGTCTTCTTGCTGTTTCATGTAACTTCATAGTCTTTACTGACAAGAAAGTCCCCAACTTTCTGCCTATAAATTATGACAGAATTATTTTCTGATCTTTTCTGAATAACATGCTTGCTTACTTCAGGCAGTCATGAGAAAGTGAAAACCTGTGAAAACTACAGTAAACTTCAATGCTTACTGTTACTTCACTAGCCCAATAAATCTCTTTTTCTACTCACACAAATCAAAAGGCTTTGTAGGGTGTGCACTCTGGCCTCATAATGGAATGTTTTCAGCACTGACACTGTCACAGTCACAATCTGCCTTGAGTGTGTAACCTGACAAAACTGAAAATTGCAAGAGGCAATACTTATATTTGATGTAACACTATGATTGGCTGTGAGCTATGAAACTCGGCAAATTTGGACAACAGTTCCCAGGTGATGGGTTATATCTAGCTATCAGTCAGTCTCTTGCAAAATTTATTGATACAAATGATCTTCAGATAAAATTACTATATATATGTAATGTATAAACTTTAGCATGAGGCTCTTCAGGCAGGTAGAATAATAGATCTATTTTGCAATTATATATATTTTTTTAAAATAGCCATTCAGTGTCAGTTTAAATCTTTTCTAGATGGAAATTTAGGGATTTTTATTTTAAAGGTAATGCATAAATGCAAACTATATTTATCCGAGCTGAAGTATGCAGGACTTGATCTGAAAAAACAGAATGTCTGAGCTCCTTTCTGAAGGCAATGAACTTTACTTGTGTAGTTCATTTTAGCTACCTAGGAGTGTCCTAGAGGAGTTAGAGAGCTAAAGTACATCCAGCTCCTTGCATTCCGAGCACGTTCATAAGTCAGAAGTACCAATCTAGGAACTAAGCAGTCATCAGTCCTGACTTCTTAAAAAAGGTACTAATTCAAGTTCTCTGTTGACAGCCTCACATTATTTTTGTCTCTGAAATCCAAAGAAACCCTTTTGTCCTTCCAAAACTACACCATAAGTTGTGGAATTCTTTCAGTATTTTCTCAACAACTCATGAGATATACCAGTAGTGTAAAAATAACTTTTCAGAGATCCTGACTTCTTAAACCTGTCTGTTTCAAATACCTGTCTGAAGTATATTCACAGACAGTTTCAAGGCTTGCAAGAAAGACCTGACTTCATATCAAGTCCCAAGGCCTAAGAGCGTACATTGAATTTTTTCAATAAACTTTACTAGTGTCCATGACACTTTACTATGTCCATGACAAATACATACAATTTATATAAAAACTATTACATATTTCAAAATATTTTTGTTCCTCATAGAACATTTTCTTAGCAGCACAGCAAGTGTACAAGCAAAGAACTGAAATCTAAAACTGAAATTATATAATGCTTTAAGAGGCAAAATTTCAAGGAGTTACATGCCATGTGTTTTCAGTCACATCTCTGTAGAAACCAATTTTTCACACTTCTCTTTTTTTTTTTCTTTTTAAATTAAAGAACAGCATTTATTTAATTAAAATCTACACTTGAATTTTAATCAAACCTTATATTAGTAAGGACTATTCTGAAAAGATTTGATCCAGTCAGTATCATCCCTTTATTTGTAAAACACATGAACTAAATAACAAGCACTGTCTCACACAAAGAATCAGGAAATCACCCTAACCCTGAGAAATTCCAAGTATTACCAATTGTCTCTTATATCAGTGAAAATTAAATTATTTAACTTCTTTAAAAGGGAACAGTGTTTTTAGAATGTTCTCTGTGCAGGTGTTACAGTTCAACTGAAAGACATCTACCACAGTTCTTAGGATTTTAAGGGAAAAAAGAACACAAAAGGGAAAAATTCAGAAGTAATTTTGTTTTTCTTCAGATTTTTTTTCTTCAATGAAGAAAAGTCATAAATATTTTTTAGTTAACAAAAATATTTTTCTTGCCCTGCAATAGAATACTTTGTCTGCTAACTTTGTTAAACTTTTTTTTCACTTTACATAAATTTTTAAAGTACTTTGCTTGAAGGATATCCACTCTAAACACACCTATACTCCTTTACTTTAAATTGAAACTCGCAAAAATCCAAAAAGAAAAAAATCAGCTTGCCTTTTTTTTTCTTTTTTTTTTTGAGCTGGCTTGTTTTATTTTTGTAGTCCTCCATAACTTTCTTTTCTCAGTTAATTAACTGTTTACTGAGGGAAAACAGTTATCCTACTTTTCATCAGGAAGAACAAGTAAAAAAAGGAAGATTGTTTTCTCAGCTTGATCAGTCCCTTTCTTCTTTTCCTGTAGCTGTGCAAAACATAGAGAACAGAATGGGGACAAGAACTTGTGGCTGAGGATCCCTGGGTTTACATGGTTAAAGAAGCATTCTAGAAAGTTCTGTCTGAATCAATCAAACTGCTCCTTCCCTGAATAAAGGTATTTAATTTCCTCATTATATACCAAGGTTGTATTTTGCAGCTTTTCAGCCCTTTTTTGCCATGACACATCTCTATTCCTCAGTGGATGTAGATTCCTGTCTTTAACAACAATCCGTAAAAACTTTTTCTTGTTGATGGTACATTCAAGCACACAGCCTGTTTTGTGAGCACACTCACAGTGAACTATTCCATCACTCTGTCCATGTTCATTACAATTTCTCGTGTTCTTCCAGGAAATGCGATGGATCTGGTAGTTTGGATGAATCCTGCACAACACTGAATGGCCTGTGGCTTCAGAATGTTGTTACAGGTCCATCAATCACACCTGCTTTTTTTAGTCCTAGAGCTGTAATTGTTTTCCAGAGGAAAATAATTACTAGTCTTAAAGAAACTGTGAATCGAGGAAATTGTCTCCATTCCAGAAGTAGTTGTATCACTTTAGCTGTATTAGTAGCATCAAGAAATGCAATTTGCACAATTCTAGCCTACAAATAGATAATTAGGAACCTAGGATAATAAGAGTTTAAGGATCAAATTCAACATGTTTTATCATTACATTTTAATCATGGAATACCATTTTCTTCCCTAGTAACCTTCAAGGTGAATAGTATTAAAATACCTTATACAAATACCCCAAACAACATGGTGAACTGACCCCTTAGTGCTACAGAAATGGATCCTCATCCACCCTCTGAAAACGTCTGAAGCTTTTAAAAGCCCACAGTAACGAAAATTATGATCATCTGACTTTTGATGATCACGATCTGACTAGCAGAAACTTCTGTTTTAATATAAATTACCTGTTTTTTTTTCAAGATGTTCTATGTTTTTCATTTACCAGTACTCATTCATCCATCATACTAACTCAATTTGTAAGTGAAGAAAATGGTACAGCCACTTATGGAAACAGACGTAAATCATAAAACTCAGGGATTCAAGGTAAAATATTATATTCTCTGATTCTAATGTAGGTGTGGTTTTTTTTTCAATTATGCATTTTGGGTTTTTGGGGGGGCAAATGAATCCACCATTTCTCTTAAGAAAATATTTTACTGTCAAACTTCTTCCAGACTCAGAAAAATGTGTCTCTCATTGAGCCAATGTTTTGCTTTCTATAGCCATTTCTCTGGGTTATCTCATTTTATAAAATGCTGTTCTATTTTTTTTTTCATTTTTCCCACACACCTATTGTTATGCTCTTTCCTGCCCTTAGGCATTGCTCAGTGAAACAACACGTAATTCCACCCCCTCCCTTATTATATAATCTGCTGCAATTCCATTTAAATTCTTATCTGTCAACACCTCCCTTGCAAAGGAAAAAATCAACAACCAAGCAGTATATTCTACATACATTTATATCAAAGTTATATAAATAGACTTACTACCATGTTTTCATGCACACAAAGACAAAAAATAAAAACTTCCAATTTCTTTTCACATAGGTGAAACCTTCTTTACAAGGTGTCTACTGCTACCTTGATCTTCATTATTTCTACAGCCATACTTCTAACCCTTATATGGAATATTTTCCCAGTTGCCGCTCGTTATTTTCTTGCTCATTCACAACATACCTTCACAATATTCCTCTACTCTTCCCAGTATCTCTATTATTTGACAAAGTAGTAGCTTAAAATGTTGCTTATTTGCTCTTCCAGGTTGTTACTGAAAATGTCAAATAACAAAAAATCAACAGTTGTCACTGCAGTGTCCTCAGGAAGTCTGCATCATCCTTGTTACACTGTAATGATTAGCATTTTGCTCGCTACTTCATAAAAATTGCCGCATTTCACCCACAAATATTTCTTTTCAATCTTCCTTCTATAACAGGTCAGCACCTGTTCTGTTCAATACCTTGATTTAAATGTGGGGCTTTTTTCGGCAATACACTAAATACTGCTGCTCACCTTCACTTCAAAAGTTAGCATTTCTCAGGCTGGGATATGAATGCCTTGTTTCAGACTTGAGATCAAAATGTAAAAGAGCACTGGTTGCTTTTCTAATTGCTATGAAGATTCTCATATTCCCGTTTCACATTAAATTAATTTCAAGATGGCTATTCAGATGAAAACTGAACAATTGTAGATGGACTTCAACTTACAGAGCAAATCTACAGCAATAAGGAAGAAGATAAAAAACAAATCTAAACTACATTGCATTGCCCAACTGATATGGAAATGAAAAGTTAACACTTTCTTTTTCTCCTAGTATCTTAAAAACAATTTTAACTGTCTTTTTCAGGTGCATATTTGCTTCAACTGCCACATAACAATCATCAGTGATTGCTGTGGGGCAAAGAATGTTTTCAGAATGAAGTCTACAAAATACTCATTGCTCATAAGCAAAATGTTTCAACTAGAAACACTGACAATCTAAAAAAAAAAAAAAACCCATTGTGTGTAAATAAGATGGAGTGTCTACGGGCTGGTTTATAGACCCTGTCTGTAGCAACGTTTCTAACTTTGTGTAACCTCTGGGGTACTCACTGTAGGAAGAGTCACCAAGTTGTGCTTTCTAGTCATGGCATTCATTACACAGCAATACTGTTACAAAGCCATAAAAATAAAAATGAAAATTGCCTCTAGCATTGTGAAGATGAGTTTTATAACAAAACATTTCCAAAATTTACAAAAGCATTCATTTTCTTGAAAATGTTGCATGTTTTATTTTTATTTCCTCAATGATATTTAGAAATAAATGATAAGGTTTGAAAGTGGCTGTCCCATCAAACTCATGTGTTTGTTTCACAAGGGTTTCAGCACACCAGAGAATATTTACAGGATTTTTTAGAATGATCTTTAACAGCCCTGGGATAACCAAAACTGCCTGAAGCCACAGCCCTAACACAAAACGAAGTTGAGCTGTCTTTCATGAACAAATAATTGGTATGACAAAACTAGAGATATCTGTAGGGAAGTCATAGAGTTTTTGTATAGAAATGCAAAGTGAGAAAAGCAGGTCTGTCTTGTTACTAAAGTTTCCCCTTCCCACTGTGGAAAAGAAAACATCACGTGATGCTCACTTCGGGTTGCCCGGACAGGGCGGTGTCGGTGGCTGGTCGGAGACGCCAGAGGTCAATGGCCTCTGGTCAATCGTGGTGCTCCATGCTACCAGCCCAAGCAGGCAGGGGTCTGCGGCGTGCCCGAGCGGCAGGAGACGAACAGCTCTGGCTGAAATGAAGAAGCAGAAGGAGAGCTTCTGTTTGCATTTCCAGGCGTTTTACTCAAAGGAGAACAGGAACCAACACAGAAGAAACCAGGAACAAAAGCCGGACTTCTGAGGGGTGCCAGGGGTTTTATACTAGGGTAGATGGGGGGCGGTAGGAATACAAACAGCCAATGGTAAGGGGGAGCAGTTTAGGGTACAATAGCCAATGGGAAGAAACGAGGGGAGGGTACAACTGAATGACAACCAGTGGAATGGTGAATAACCAAGAACTTTCTGGAACTCATGTATAAGCAATGAAAACTGATGAATATGTATAATCTTTAACTTAAGAATATGAAGTGATCTTTCCTTAATCAATAAGACAGAACATGCAAAACTTATTTGAAGAAGAAGATGGGAAGTCACCATAACTGCCAGGACACTTAAATTTGAGCCTCTCCCCACCACTTTCCACTAGGGTGCTGTACTGTCACCTCTTGGTGGAGCTGGGCAACTATCACAACCATGTGTACTGTGATTCTTCAATTACAGAAAGATAATAAAAAGATGGGAAAGAACAAGGATGTAGGTGACAACAAAAGTTTAGGCATTAATAATATCTTTGCTCTCTGTGCACAGTATCGTGATTGTTCAGTACTCTGTGAAATCATAAGTCTTCACAACATAGAAGATTATTTACTTTAAAATATCACATTCTCCTGCACTTCTGTTTCTTCTGAAATGCTCGGGCATAGCTGGCTTTACTTCTAAAGCAAGCTACATTTTGGGGGGTTTGGTTGTTTGTTTGAGGTGGTTTTTTTGTTTGGGGTTTTTTTGGTTGGTTGGTTGGGTTGGTTTGGTTTTGTTGGTTTGGGTTTTTTTGTTTGTCTGTTTGTTTTTGGTGGTTTTTTTGTGTCAGTTTTTTTGTGTTTTTTTTTTTTCAAGTGTGTTATGTTTTTCTGAAAAATATTTTCTTTTTGTTCTAACAGGAAACTGAATATACTCTTCAGAACTTTAGAACTCCATTAAAAATTGGGCCAAACTGATTTTTCATTCTAGAAGCAGAAGTGCTGTAGTCATTGCCTTTGCTTTCTGCCTGACCACAGATGACTTTGCTCTTCCCTCTCTCACACTGACCTATTTCATCTTCTGAAATGACAAAAAAGCCATCTGGCAGCACAGAGCAGTTCTCCATCAAACAGGTCAACTGAATTCAAGTTCAGTTAAGATTCTGGCAGATGTCAGATCAAAAGAGGAAGACAGACTCATGTGGTTCCAAGCTAACGCTGAAGGAGATGGCAGAAGTGGCACTGTCACCTTCTACAGGGAAGAACTGTCAAACCCTCTGAGCCACAGCCCATAGATTTCAGTCATGCTATAGAATGAACAGCAAGGAGGCTGCCTTCCTATAAACAACTTCAGCAGCTACTTTTGCAATGTTGTGATACCACTGTACATTCTTTAATCACATAGAAGCTGACCAAAAACATGTTTGTTAGAAATATTTTTTTATCCTTTGTTCCTGCGTGATTTGTATTGGTCTGTACTTCAGACACCTATATTTAGATGGCAAAATGTCTACATGAATTGTCTTTGCTGATGTAACACCTGAAATTCTGCAGTCCAGAGGTACAGCTATTGTATGTTCTGATTACACAAACAAATTTAAGAAGTAGAAATAAAAATGAATGATCTATGATGTATAGGTCTAGCTGTTGACAGAGATGGTTACAAATTTTTCAGTGGAGCAGTTGTCTAAAGTAAAAATTTGCCAAAGACATTACCAAAGTAAAGGGTTACATTCTGTTAAGTTTTCCCACCTCAGAAAAAAAGCTATCTGGCTGTGAATAAACCTTTATTTTGCAGTATTGTATGTCTCAGTCTCTGAGGCGAACAGCTTTGGTGCCAGCACAATCCACAGAACACTCAAGCAGAATGAACAGGGG
Source organism: Oreocharis arfaki (assembly GCA_013398015.1). Taxonomy (NCBI): domain Eukaryota; kingdom Metazoa; phylum Chordata; class Aves; order Passeriformes; family Paramythiidae; genus Oreocharis; species Oreocharis arfaki. Next base: position 462,710 of record VZRR01003436.1, on the reverse strand, counting down.
GGTTTCGTGAACCAGGAAAACCTAAGGGGAGTGGACAGATGCCAGGAGCCTGCAGCTGGCATCATGGCACCTGACAAGACATGGGCAGGACCAGGAGCAATGATGGCAACGCCTCCACCCCCCAAAATATAAAAGAAGCCCCTTGGAGAGTGGTGGTAGCCAGGGCAGGATGTGGCTGCCAGGGCAGAGGGGATGTGCAGGAAGGGTGCTGAAGATGCCAGATAGACCAGGGAGCAATGGTAACCACCCGGAAGAAGCCATGGCCTCTCTAAGCTTGGCACCCACCACAGCTGATGCAGTTTTGCAGACACCTCGATGCCAGCTGCAGGGTGTGCCCTGCTGTTACACCAGGACTAGCCAGCAGCCATGAGCACCCCTGTGGGAGTTGGGCCCAGGTGAAGAAACTTCTCTGGTTGGTGACAGAGCTCCAGAAGGAGGTGAGTAGGATTCAGGATTCAGGAGGTGAGTAGGATTCAGGATTATCAGGGAGTCTGAAAGAATGCTAGACTACTGGAATCACACCCTCCCTTCCCTGGGACAAGCCTGTCAGGGAGACATGATGTGGAGGATTCCCTATCCTCTCTCTACCTGGCAGAACATGGTGACTTGATGGAGGGGGTGGATGATGACACATTCCTGCTTGGCTCAGCTGTTGCGTGTCCTCCATGACTCTCCTGCCGTTCCAGGTGCCCTTGCATAACGGGTACAAAGCTCCGCAAGTGGAACCAAACAATTACAAGAATGGTGGTTCATGTGACTTGGAGGTGTCACTGAGGTTAAGTCAACCTTATAGCTCACATCAAAACCACTTCCATATGTTAAAAAAGATGCATCTTTGTCATAGGAGACTCTTCTGAGGGGCATAGAAGGCCCAATGTGCCAATTAGACCCATTTCTAAGGGAAGTCTGCTGCCTGTCTGGGGCCTGGGTTAAATATGTGATGAGAAAAGTTCCTATCCTGGTATGACCTTCAGCTGATCTATTATTGATTTTTCAGGGAGTTGCAATAAGAAGTCCAAGGACAATCAAGAGAGATGTCAGGGCCTTGGTATAACTCGTTAAGGGGTCAGGAATACTCTATCATTGCAGCTGCAGGAAATGATAAAGCAAGAAACAGACAGACCGAGCTAATCCATACTTGGCTCCATCACTGGTGTCATTGGCTAAATTTAGGCGTTTTTGATCATGGGTCAGTGTACACAACACAAGTTCTATGTGCAACAGATGGGGTGCACCTTTCTCAGAGGGGAAGAAGTATCTTCACATACAAGTTAGCAGGGATCACAAAAGGAGCTTTAAAGTAGTTTTGGATGGGAAAAGGGATAAAATGAGGCTCACTGAAGTTAAGTCATGGGGTGGCATGAAAATATTTGAGGGATGATGTGCTAGCAAGGTCTGTGATCCTGCTGTACAGTGTTCTGCTGAGTGCACTGGGGCACATTTGAAATATTTCTACATCAATGAACACAACATGAGGAAAAAACAAGAGGAGCTTGAAGCTTCGGCCCCCTCAGGGAGCTGTGGCATTATAGGCATAAGCACAACCTTTTGGGATGAGTACTGTGATTCCGGTACCATGATGGATGGTTTTAGGGTCGTCAAGAGAGATAGACAGGGTGGGCAATGCTGGGGGGTGGTGGTGCTGTATGTGATACAGGGCATGGATTTTATTTTTTTTATTTTAAGTAAAAAGCAAATGAAGCAGATGTTGTGTAGGAGTCTACTAATGACCACCCAGCCAGGACTATGACACTGATGAATTATTCTACAAGGAACTAAGAGATATCTCTATATCAGCTGCCCTTATCCTTAGGGGTGATTTTATAACTTCCAGGACAATATACAATATTCCCTGAGGCTATCACAAACAGGTGCAGGAAATTTCTGAAGCATGTTGAAGATAACTTCTTGGTGCAGGTACTAAGAAAGCCAACTAGGAAAGATGCCCTCCTAGATTTGTTTTTTGTAAGCAGAGAGAGACTCACAGGCAAAGTGGTGATTGCTGGCTGCCTTAGTCACAGTGATTATGTAATAGTTGAGTTTCAAATCATTAGCAATAGAGGAAAAACAGTCCGTATGGGTTTCCTCCTTTCAATTCCAGCAGGCAAATTCACTGCTGCTGTATATCTAAAAGATGTATTGGAAGCCAAGCACCATATGCAGCCAAATCATTTAATATCCTCTCCAGTCACAAACTATAGCTAGTAATGGCCTGCATGTATTCCTTCCATACAGTGATTTGTATAAATAAAAAATGAAAAAATTAAGGATTGGGGAAAAAAAAGACAAAAAATCTATTTCCATAGAAAAGCTTCATTCAGAGGTTTACATGCCATCTCACTTGGAAGGAGCAGGTGTGGAAACCTCTCAGTACTCAGCAGTAACTGTTAGTTTTGTCAAAAACAGCCAAGAAGGAGAGACCATTTGGTCTGACAAAGAAATACTAATACTTAAAGAGTTGAGGGTAAATCACAGTGTGGGAGTGTGAGCATTGGTGCCACCTCAGGAATCAATAATCTACATAGAAAGCTGGACTTTAAATGCATATAAGCCAAGAAAAAAGATGGATAAAAAAGCTGTCATCCTTCCAATGCAGGAATCTCTCCTGCAGAGGCTGAGAACATTACTGAGTCTCTGACCATGTTGGAAAATAAGCTTGTAATCTGGATAGAAAAGGAAAGAGGCATGACTTGAAACTGATCACAATATAAGTACATTAAGCATGCTTTTCTTTCAATTCCACTACTTTAATCTTTATAAAACCTTTGTTAGTTTTTTGACTACTTTGGAGTGGGTAATTTTCTTCAGAACATCATAACGATAAGTGGATACCTTTCCATACATCCAGAAAATTAAATTTTAGAACTGATAATGCAGAAGTGGGAGACAACTTTTTTTCCTGTGAGCATCATTGCCTGTGAAAACTCTGTGCTTTTCTGGAATACAGCTGGGAGAGCACATTGTGAGGAGCCAATTCAGTTTGAATTCAGCCATTTTAGTTTGCCTCAACTCCATTTGTCAGGGCTGTCAGAGGCATGTGGAGGAGGGAGCCTACACCTGACACTTGCAGGAGGCAGCCAGGAGTGGGGGAAGCATCGTCTCTGGGGAGACTTCGCCTGGCAACACCCCACACGAGGCAGGCAGTGGGAGACACTGTGGGGAGACTTCTCCAGTCAGGTCTCAAAGAGCTCTCCGCCAATGGACGGCACAGGAAGGTTGGACTGGGCCAGTGGTTCCCTGTTAGTGGGCAGGCTCTGGGAGGGGCCAGGGGGGCATAAAAACCAACTGCGTCAGGGCTCACTTGCTGGGGCTCGCTACTGTTTGCTGCTCGTGGCGGCTCATTACTGTTTTTGCTGACCTGCTCACTCCCTCCTTTGCCCTGGCCCCAGCCTGCCTTCTGGCTCTCCTGCCCTCGCTGGTTCGCCTTCACATGGGTCCTGCCTTCCTGTGCCCCTGACTGCTGCCTTGCCATCTCACCCCTCATCCTTGCCTGGACTGCCCGCTTTCAATCCTGCCATGCCCATCCAGCCATCCCTGCCCACCCTGCTGCCCCGATCCATCTGGTCGCCACAACCCTGTCCAGGGTCCTGGTCCTCCTGTCCAAGCGCCCACTCACCGCGTGTCTGGTGCCATCGCTGTGGGAGCTGGGCCTGTGGAGCTGCACGGGCTCGCTAAGACCCAGCCCATCCCCAGGCAGGCAGTGTGCACAGCCCCACCACCTGGACGCCGACAGCACTGCCCTGACCCACTGGTGGTAGCGCCCTCTTTTTCTCTCTGTCCCCTCTCTCTCCTCTCCCTCAGTCCTTTTCCATTTTCCTTTCTTCTTTTCTGTCTCTTCTAGCCCTCTTTCGCTAGGGCAACTCCTTTTTCTTTTCATTTTTGTTCCAAGTAAATGGTTCTCAGATACAAGGTTTGCCTTGTTTGGCTTAATTTTGTTCCCAGCCATCCATTTTTAAAAAAATAACTTCTCGCAGTGGAATGCAACATACATAGATAGGAGAATTTAGAATAGCATGGAGAAAATTTCTTTAAATTTTCACCAGCTCAAATCTCCAGCAGTTTGTCATTTCAGATTGTATATATTATAGTTCCTTCGCCCAATAGAAAGTTGCATGAAAGTCTTTCCTCATATTCGTAGATTCATTTTGCATGCCCAAGTCAGCCCTCTAAAACATCGTGAACATTTTTTTTCCTCTCTCTGGCCTAATTAATTTTTTCGTTCTCTTCTGCCTAGTTACACAGCCTCAGAAGGGCTGAACAATCTGTAAGGTAAGTGTCTTTCTTGGGAAATAACAGAATGTGTTTGAAGTTCCTTAGGCAAGCAGGAAATTAAACCTGGATCACCTACTACCTGGCCAAGTCTCTTACCAATACACTGTTAAAAAAAAAAGGAAGGGAGAATTTCCCTTGTCGTATTTGAAGAACGATGAGCCAAAGTGTGTTCTTTGGAATAAATTAAAATAGTAGACAACTCCTAGGCCATATATATCCCACATGGAAGATACATTCCCGTGATGTCTAGAGAGGCATGAGAGATGAGATCCTGATAAATCCTCAGAACTTCTGTATTAACTAACTAAAGACAGCTGAAAAATGATTACTCAGGGAATGTGCAGATACCGGATGGCTCTCACTTCTTGGGAAATCCATGCTGAGACATCTATCTCTATGTTAACACATGATTAAGGTTTCCATCCTGGATATTGGTACCTAAGACTCAGATGTTCTTCAGCCCAGGGATCGTTCACTTCTACAAGCGTTCTTTCCTGCCAAGAAAAGAAAAGAAAAGAAGAGAAAAGAACCCACGCCACACCAGTACTTCACTACACGGATGTGCCATCATTTTAAACACATTCAAAAATTGTAGAAATGCTTAAATATTTAGGGGGAAGAGACACATAACTGCACATGAGACATAGGTATTATTTATTTAGTGAAAGAAAGGGACTTTTATCAAAGGACTTATTCATGTTTCAAATTTGCCAGCAAACTCCCACAAAAATATTCACATTTTCCTACTACTGCTGTCAGAGGAATGGTTCGGTGTATGATCTTCATAAGAGTTAAGAACATCATGAATATAAGATCAATTTCATTACATACTTGAACTCAGATACACCCTGAATTTGTAATTTATTCACGGCTAGTTTAATAAAACTAATTATAATTAGGATGCTTCTGTAACTAAGAATTTGCTATTATGGACACTGGCATTTTTCTATGTTTCTGTGAACAGCTTTGTATAAGAATTATTAATCTTAGTGGTAGAGATTCATTATTAGTAAGATACTGAGTTAATGCACAATAAATCTGACAAAATGAGCTGTCGACACGTAAGAAAAAGATGTCATTAGCCACAAACATAACATTTAATGGAAGGCAGTGTGATGATAAAAATATAGTCAAATGCTGCATAATTAAGCAATATAATCACTAATTTTAGCAGATGGCTGCTTTAAATGGAAGACTAAGTATATTGAAGAGAGGAAGAGAAAGAAGAGAGGGAGAAGATTGCTAGGCATAGAAATTAAGACAAGTTAGCTTTGAAATGTTTCCCATTACCATAATACTGAAATTCCAGGCAAATGATGTTCTATAACTGAATAAAAAAATCGCTAAATTAAATGTTTGGTCTTGTTCCTGTATTAGCACTTTTCATATGTATTAGCTCCTTTTAGATAAGAATCTTTAAATGCCATGTCATTGTCTTAATTAACTAATGTTTGGGAAAGTATCATTGACCTCTGACACCTAGAATAAGAATTATGCTGTTACATGCTAGTAACTGTACATTGCTAAGTAGTAAATTTTCTTCAAATTAATATATATTGCCTTTGCTTCTCCTGTGGAAAGCTATAAATTCTCTTTATTTTGTAAGTTTAATTTATTTGCTAATAATACCATTCTATAATTAAATTGAAATACAAGATATTTCTCCAGAAGTATTTTCGTCAATGATCATATCCTTCTTATAGCCCTGACTCCCACTGGATAGTTAAAGTCATAGTATCTCATTTGGTTTATTAAAAACCTAAATACTTATACTGTATTTATCTGTTCAGCATTTTCCAGTGTCTTGCTTCTAATTCCAAAAAAACAGTATCGGATAAATCTCTGGGCTTCTCGCAGCAATGTCCGTTCCAGCCTAAAAGTGCTGTTAAGTCTGAATTAAAAAACCCACTTTCTGAAATTCTCCACAGATATTAACGGAAAGCATATTGCTGTTAAGCCACCTATTTGGGCAATTTCAAAACAAAAGCATTTGTAAGGGAGTTCTAAATTCTCAGTGTTCTGATAACCCATTTCATACCAGAAACTTCAATTGCGTTATCAGGACACAGAAAGAAACATTTCCTTTGGTAAGATTATGTTTGTACTGGGGGCACATTTCTTGCTTTCAAAGGAAAAAACACTATCACTGACTTCCCCATGAGCTATTTACCCCATATCCATGGTTTAGGGAAGGTCAATAAAGCACCGGTTAGAACATACTTTATCCAATAGTAGTGTCATTTCTAACAGATTCTTGTTGAGTACACAGGAACTACAGAAGTATGTACACTATAGAGAAATTTCTTTCCTATGACTAATAAATAAAATTTAGGAGAAGAGAATTTTGATAGGAATTGATTTTTATCTGAATATTCTTTGGTTCAGCTGAAGTTCCAAAAAAGGAGGGCATACATTTTTGATAGAGCATGGCAGAACATAGATAAACACAAAATATATATGAGTTGGCCAGAATCATTCACATTGCTTTCTTAAATTTCTGAGCAATATAAAAGCGTGTGTATGCTTGAAACTTTTGAATTTCTTTCACTATATCAAAGCCTCGCCTATCAGTGGAAGTCCTCTGGAAGTATATTGAAGTACACAGACTTGCTTTTGCTCCAGCAAGTTGGTACATGGCACTTTCAGTCTCTCAGTAAATAAATGACAGGACGTTGAGCAGGCTTTTTACCTTCAGTTTACATTTAATCACTTTTGTTCTTTCTTTGTTTTTTCCCAGAGTATCTCACTGTTCCCACAAAGTAAATACTGACTTTAAAAGCTTGTGTCAAACGAATTTGGGGAGCTTTAACAGGGAAAAAACTGACCAGGCAAAGATGTTGAAAAGAAGCACAGACTGAATACTAAGTAGCTCAAATTTATGTGGAAGAACTCCATCCCTCACTTCTTAAGGTGGTTCGACCTTGGCTGGAAAGCAGTGCCCATGAAAGGCGCTCATCACTCTCCTCCTCATCTGGGCAGGGAAGAGAAAGTATAAGGAAAGGCCCATGGATCAAGGATAAGGAAAGATCACTCACTGATTACTGCCACAGGACAAACAGACTCACCTTGAGGAAAATAAGCTAATTAATTACCAATCAAAACAGTAGAGGAAAATGAGAAATAAACTAAATCTTAGAACACGCCTTTCTTTTTAGGCTTAACTTTAATCATCATTCAGTATTACCTCTCCCTCAGTGGCAAGGGGGCTGAGAAATGGAGATTATGGTCAGTTAATCATGTTTTTTTTCTGCCACACTGTCCTCCCCAGGGAGAGAAGCCTCTCCCCTGCCCCAGTGTGAGGTCCCTCCCACAGGCTGCAGTTCTTCATGAACTGCTCCATCATGGATCCCTTCCACAGGGTCCCTCTGCAGTGTGAGAACCCCATGGAGTCCTTCAGAAACAGCCTGCTTCAGCATGGGACCCCACAGGGTTGCTAGTCTTGCCGATCAAACCTGTTCCTTCATGGGCTTCTCTCTCCACAGGGCCACTGGTCCTGCCAGGAGCCTGCTCCAACATGGACCTCCCACAGGTTCACAGCCTCCTTCAGGCATCCACCTGCTCTGGCATGGGTTCCTCTATGGGCTGCAGGTGGATCTCCGCTCCACCACAGACTTCCATGGGCTGGAGGGGCACAGCTGCTTCACCATGGTCTGTACCACGGGATGCAGGGGAATCTCAGCTCCTGTGCCTGGAGCACCTCCTTCCCTTCCTTCTTCACTGACCTTGATGTCTTGCAAGGTCATTTTCCTCACATATTCTCACTCCACTTTGGCCACAATTTCCTTCTGCGATGTAACATTTTTTTCCTTTCCTTCTTAAACACATTATCCCAGAGACACTGCCACCATCACTGACAGGCTTGGCCTTGGCCAGAAATGGATCTGTTTTGGAACCTGTCAGTATTGTCTCCATTGGATGTAGAAGAAGCTTGTGACAACTTCTCATACAAGCCACCTCTGTAGCTCCCCTGTTACTGAAACCTTGCCAAGCAAACTCAATATACTTCTTTAACATGTTTTTTTTTTGTTATGGTCTCATGGCAGCCCCACATTTGTTTTGCCACTACCAGAACAGGCCTTTTGGAATGAATTATTTAGTTCAGAACAGATTTACTCTTACACGTTACTAAACATTACTAATAATTCAATAGCCTCACTGACCTCACGTTGGAAAAAAAAAAAAAGAAAAACAGACCTTGTCAATCAAAAAAAAGTTAGTGCATATGTGTGTAAAAACCTTCAAACTAGTAAACAGGTGCCCTATACTTGTATGGGAAAAAAAAAATCAAGCAGAAAAATAATTTCTATAGAACACTACTATTCTCAGACTGTGCATTTACTAAACTGACTCTTAGAAAAAAAATACTACATAGTATAGACAAAACTAGCAAAGGTATTTCCCAGTTTCTAACACAGAGGACCTTGCTTGCATCTCTTGCTGCATCTTTTGGAGGATGACATGATCAGCAGAAGAGTACGGCAAACCTACACAAATGTCGTTTGAAGCTGAGTAAAATTAAGGGAAAGAATTCCATAATAACAGTTGTGTTTCAATATGGCCCAGCAGTTTTCAGAAGAAGATTAAAAAGGAGGTTTCTTGAGAGCTCTCTGCATGCTCAAAAGCCATTGGGAAACACCTTTTTTAGCTTTCAAATTACATCTTAGAATCTGGCCTTTGCATCTCCACTAATATTTGCATATGCCTCTGAACACTTCACATTCATTGCCCATGGCTGCTATATCGTCACTTCCACATAGAACACTTCCATTTTAGCACTGAGAAGTGTGCTTACTGTGCCAGTGTCCAGCGAAGCACAAAAATTAGAGAAAAAACTTACCTCTCCCCAGTCTGAATGTCCCTCACTTTCACAGGAGGGAATGCTTTTGAAATTGTTCCCAGGAGGTGACTGTCTTCGTGGGTGGGCAGGGTGGCTCACACACATGCTATTGCTGTCCCCAGCACTACAGTTCCCTCTGTCCCTCTTCTCCAACATACCCTGCACTGACAACATGCCTGCTCTGGCCTGCAACTTCCCGAGGAGCTCCAGCTCCTCCCTGAAAATGCATGCCCCCTTCTCTGACTGGATAAGAGTCTGTGGCACCTAGAAGGGCATCTCCAGAACTGGTGCCAGGGTTTGCTGGAATCAGTTTCCACTGGATTAGGGAGGTTTGATGTGCACGTGTGCCCCCCACTGCCCAGCACAGTTTTAGTCCTTAGCTATGACATCCATCCCTTACAAGTTCAAGTTCTCACTGATGCAAATTCAGTGCCTGAAGCACAGAAATATAAATATGTGTTTCAGCTTGGACATAAAAGGTAAATAAATGCATCTGTAAAAGACAAGTAAATGCAGCTTCAGTGAGGGGATTGAGTTAAAAATTAGATGAAGATATCTTGTGATTTCAACCTATGCATGGCTGAAAGAAAAATGCTATTAGATCTCCATAACTAAGATGCAAGGGAAGTCTTACATGATGAATGTAAAATGCCTTTATGTATTTTAAAAATGAATATAAGAATTTCTCTCATGGGGAGTAAAATAAACATAAGATAATGAGATGATGACACTACATGAACTGACTATCCATAAAGTAAAAATTAGTGATGGCTAAGAAAAAAGCAATAATGACTTGTTACATTCACATAAATCTACACTTAGCTCTCATTTGGTAGTGGAAGCAGCCAAGTAGAACTGGATATTAGACTTATGTCAGACAGTTGAGGACAATCTGTGTGAGTTATTCAATTGCAATCTGCTATAAGCGAATGCTGTGCTTACATAAATTACATTGAAACTAATTCTGGTTTTGTAGAAGATATTAGGGGAAGGAAAAATAATTACATTTTGTTACTGTCTTGATTGTTTGGAAGAGGAAATATTACCTAGCTCTTGCTGGCGGAGAAGTTCTCCGCAAAAGACAAGATTACCCAATATATACCAGATTTTCCACTAAGGTGGTTCTTTCTGGCTGTAGTTGCAAGGCTAGGGTTCTTCTCTGAGACCTACAGCTTTACAATCAGAAGAAAATCCATACTTTCTGTGGATGCCAGTTAGTAGGTTTATAACCATATCCCCCAATTGTACTTTAGCAATATTAATGGAAGGTAAGGGAAAAGAGTGAAGATAAGCAATTCTACCAGGTAAACCTCTTCTCTGACTAGGTAAACTCAAGTTCTACTACAATGTCCCACACCTAACATTTCAACACCAACCCCCAAACCTCACGTGCCTAGTTCAAATTTTATGTTTTCATTCTGCCCCTCATTAAAAAGAACTAGCAGCTCAGGAAACTAGATAGACGATATTTTGAAGCATTTAACCAAATTAAATTCATGGAAAAATTAAGCTATCAAAGGCATGCATCAGAAATGAAAGATGCACTGCATTGCTCTGTTCTAGGCAATGAATTTGTATTGATTGAGTTCAAGATGAGGACATTCTGGTCTCTGTGCTTAAAAAATCAAATGCGCATGGAAGTAACTTTCTGTCTTTCCTGACAAAGTCTGTAACTCTAATCACAGTGAATTTTCCAACAGAGAAAAAGGAGGTAATGCATCTTAGACTGACACTAGGTTCTCCAGCGTAAGAAAGACAGATTATTTTAAAATATATATTGAAAGCTGGTTAGCCTCACTGCTTTGTGTTGAATTCCAGAATGCAGTGAACATTTTCCCAATGGTCGGCTTTTAATAAGGTGTAAGCATACTGAGTGGATTTTAATAGCAGGTAAATAGACCACATTAAATGAAATTTTAAGAGTTCAAGCCAACGAAACATTAGAAAGTGTCATATTTTAAAAGCCATGCCTTTCGAAAACTGTAGCTTTGGATCTGCAGCAAGCACCTTGATTCACAATCAGCTTCTGTACCCAGCGCTGGGGCCCCGGGTGTCCAGGCGGTGCCAGCGGCTGCAGCGGCCCCAGCGCAGGGCACGGCTGAGCCCCTCAGCCACGGGCGGGCGGGCGAGAGCCCCGGGGAAAGCCTGGGCAAGGGAGGGCAAAACGCTGCCCGGCAGCCAGGGCTGAGCGAGGGGAACCGTGCGGGAAACAGCCCCGAGAGCCTGAGGGGAGAGCGGGAGCAGGGACGGAGGCGATGGGAGACCCGGCAGGGATGGCCCTGCGGCCAGGGAGAGACCCCGGCGGGGCGGGTGGGCGTGCCCGGAGGGAAGCTGCAGTCCATGGAGAGCCCACGCTGGAGCAGGCTCATGCCGAAGGATGAGGAAGGCCTCAGGCTGGAGCTCGGATAGAGCATGAGGAAGGACCCTCAGAGAGGAGCTGCTATGGATTGACGGCAGCCCCTGCATTGCTCCAGGGAAGGAGGTAGAGGAGTCAGGAATGTTGGAATGAAGTGGAAATTGGGAAGAAGAGGGATGCAGGGGGGTGGATTGTTTCTCTATTTCTCTTTCCTACTCCCCAGCCCCCCCTCCACTATCCGAATCTGGCCTTTATTGGCAATAAATTAAAATAAATTTCTTCAAATTAGCTCGTTTTGCCCGTGACAATAACGGGGACGAGATCTCCCTGTCACATGAGCTTTTTCCTTTATTTTCTCCTCATGTCCTGTTGAGGAAGAGGAGTGACCGCAGTTGAGTAGGTGGGCATCTGGCAACTGGCTAAGGTTTGAACCTGTGTTCAAATAAACAAGATCCTTAAAGCTTATAATCTTCAAACAGATATTCATGTAAACTCACTTTTCATCAAAAGTGCTAATCTGTTTTGAAATTCTTGCATGATCTTCACATTTCTGATTTGTCAGTGAAGAGCCTTGGGGACCTAACCCTGAGAACATCAAAAGAGTGAAAGTTTAGACAGGAGGATGATGGATAATGAAATACATCTAGAGTTGAGAAAACTCAAGATACCACTCTCTTAAAGAACAAAATGTATTTATATGTGCGTCATTTAAAATATTTTCTTTGAAATTTCACCTTATTTCTTTCTATTGAATTTTGGGGAACAAAAAAATATTGGACTAGCTCAGGCAAGTTTGCATAAACGACTATAAAAACCTTTACTGCAAAAAATGACAGCAAATAACTTTGAGAGCAGTTGACATAAAAAAGTAAATTAGGCTCTAGTACCTATTCTACTCTGGACGAGCAGCACAAAGGTGACCTTTTTAACACACTTAGGAGAACACCAGACCCTTTATTTTATGTCTTTCCAGTAAACACAGCTTGTCATGACCATTAACTCCTTAAATACACCGAGAAATAAATTTATTTCTTCAACTCTTATTTTTGTGCTTGATTTTCTTGAAAACCGTGACTGTGTATTAAACAGATATCTCTAACAAGAAAAGCTCTCCCTTTCCTTCCAGCACTGATCTGTTACCTGGAATTCTGTAGAACTGAAGATTATAAGAATAAGATTCCTCTGTCCAAATTAATCAGTAATGTATAGTATCTCTAAAAACACCTACATCTCTCCATTGAACATAATCAGAGCCTTGAATAAAATGCTAAAGTGTAGTTGCCTATGCTGTTTCCATGCACTTCTTTTTCTTGTCCTTTTTTTACGTCATTTGCTCAGGCTTTTTTTTTTTTCTCCTTCTATTTCTTTTTTCCCTAAACCCATGCCCTTCTTAAATCCCTCCTTCTGAGTCTTTTTTTTCTGTTGCTGCTGGACATAAGCAAGTTTATCCTACAGCTCACTCCTCTGTTTTCTTGGCCTATAATACAAGGACTGAATGAATTTTTAAATGCTTGGTATTAGGCAGAGGCATCTTTCTCACAACATTAGAAACGGGATTTGATCTTTTTTTTTTTCCTGTCATATTTGCTTCACAGTAGTACTACAGTAAAGAGGAGGAAGATATTTTAATTGGTGGAAGCAAAACATCAGACCTCACTCATTTAATTAATCTTTTTGGTTTTTTTCCATTATTGCAGTACAAACACTGTACACATGGAAGTCTTTCTTTGCACAAAAATGAATTCCAGGAACTATGTCACAGTAAGAATAATAAGTGAAATTATCCAATGCACAACAAAGCTGGTATAGCATCCTTGCTAATCTCTCAAGTTAAGAGGAAATATTTTTTCTCCCCACACACTGAAACATGAAATATGTGACCTTTAAAAGCAGTGACAGATGCTTTAAAAGGGGAAAATAGTGGGTGTAATGTGTAAAGTATGTTTTGCTGATAGAATTGCTTTTTATATTGCGCAATCTGTCACAATCACGTTAAGATGGTTGAAAGAAATCAGTGCAACATTTCTGCTGGAAAATGCTGTTTTGTCAGCATTTGTCACCATGAACAAAGGAAAACAAAGGAAGAAAAGTCAAAATATTCTAACTGGCATGGGCATTTTAAAAATTCTTGGGTCATTCTAATAATTAATTATTTTTAATGTTGAATGCATCTGCTAAAATATATTTTGACATTGTTGAAATTAAGTACTTAATGTTTTTCTTCCCTAACAAATTACTTTTGAACTTTAGATCTGTTTTAAATTAAACACATTTTAGATAAGTTTTTTAGGTCTTTCATTTCATCAGTTAAGTGTAAGAAAAAATCCAGCAAGGTGACTGCCTGCTCTCGCTTTGCATTGGTCTATCTAGAGCAATTTTCAAGAGTGATAAATTTCATCTCCTGGGCCTATAAGTTCTCAACGTGGACATTGTCTCACAAAAGCCAGGTAGCTGAAGAGGGGTCAGAGATGTTTCAGAGTTCTCCACCAAGATTAAATTACTGGTTCTGTTTAGAACAGAGACAACCAACACATAATATGAGCCTTTTCATTCTGTGAAATGATTGCAGATGACAATAACAGGTATTTGCAATAAAGGAGATTTAGTTTGTTTATTAACAGCATTCCAAGATGGGCAAGCATGAGAAGGTATCACCTATAAACAAGTCATCACAGGTTTACAACCTGGTAAGTCAAAAATCCAGTTAAATATACCTGACACTGCTTCAGCATAGGATGGTGAAATAGGTCTTTAAAACTTCCAAAATACTGTGTGTGTTATTGCAGAAAAAATATTTTTGAATTTGGGAAATCCTCCTATTTTTGTCTTTCCATCCTCTGGGGTACTTGAAGGCTGACATTGCTGCCATCACCTCTATTGTTTGGTGGTGGCAATGAGAGAAACAGAAGTCAGACATATTTGCTGGTTAGGCCAATACCTGAAGGAACCCTGTGCGAGTGTCCATCTCGATGAATCATTTCATTATTTCTTCTACAGAGGGAGGTTTTTAATTTAATTTCTAGTCTGTAATTTAAAATTCATCTTCCTAAGATGTTAGGTGCTTTAATCTGAACTAGAAGTTCTGCTCTTTTACACTTCTCTACGAATTCTTCACTCTCCCTTTCAAGAAACAAGTTGAAAAGATCTGTGAGCCTGTGTTAGTGCTTCTGAAGTTCAGTTGAAGTGAGTGTGCTGCTGGCTCAAATCACTGAGTTTTTATGATCTCACTTTCACCTGATTTCACAAAAGGAGGAAAGCATACAGTTTTCTGTCTTAGCTGGATGCAAAACTGGCTGTTATTCTTTCGTTTGTTTAGGCAGTTTGCAAATGTATAATCTACTGATAGATGTGCATATATTTGTTTCACCTACTTACAAGTTTCACTGACTTTCACTGTAGAAGGGAGTTTTAATCTCTCTTTCTCAGCAGTCTGTCCAGTTTCACAGGGGATATCCAAGACCTAAAAAGTCTATTTCTAAACTTTTATGAACTACTCTAATACTTTTTTAAAAAATATGAGTCAATTTCCACTTACAGTATGACCTTAAAATATTCTTAGACTCTTTCATGTGTGTTAGAGAAATGTCTCTTTCTTAATGGTTTCTGAAGAAGTAATGCATCTTTTCTTGAAATTGTTTAATTGTTTCAATAAATCATAGAATGATAGCATGGTTTGGGTTGGAAGGGACCTTTAGGATCGTCTAGTTCCAAGACCCCCGCTGTGGGCAAGGACACCTTCCACTAGATAAGGTTGCTCAGGGCTCCATTCAACCTGGCCTGATTTATAAATATTTATAAATACTCATTTAATTCAAATAAATACAAAGGCATGAATCTGAAGAGACGAGTGACTTGCGAGTTTAACATCTACAGCTATCTGGTAGAGTGACTACTTAAATAATTTTTAAAGGGAAGCTAAAATGGTGCATTAAATCATACTTTAAAAAAAAAAATCAATAATTACCTTAAAATAACTGAAATTGATAAAAGGACCTGCAGTGGTTGAAGTGGTTCACATCACCATGACATGAAAACTACATTTGTTCAAGGGTTTTTTGTGTAAGTGGTCAGTTGATCCCAGGTGACAAGCAACCCCCCATGCAATTGCTTTCTCAAGCCCTCTCAGCAAGCTGGGGGAGAGAATGGGAAGGGCAAAAGCAATAAAAAACTCATTGACAAGATGAAAGCAGTTTAAAATTTGAAGGAAAAACAAAGATAAACAAGTGATGCTGGAGGAGTTACTCGCCACCAAAAGTCAAATGCCTAGCTCATCCACAAACAATGGCTTCTTTGGAAAAGCACACCTCGGTTTTCTTGTTGGGTATGATGCTGTGCGATATGGCATATCTCTTTGGTCACCATCCTTGTGTCCCGTCCCAAAATCTTGCCTGCCACCTGCCTACTGGAGTGGGAAACACAGGCAACCTTGATGCTGTGCAAGCACAGTTCTGCAATGCCTAAAACACCAGTGTGTTATCATCACTGTTTTGGTCGCACGTCTAAAACCCAACACCATGTGGATTGCAGTGAAGAAAATAACTCCATCCCAGCCAGACTCAATGGAGAATGACTGATCTTCATTACACAGAATCACTGGAAATGTATGCTGTTAAAGCTGTCTCCTAGCCCCGTAAAATACTGTGTAACATTTTTAAAGTTGCCATTTGGGGACATAACAAAATTTATTTATGTCCTGCCCAAACAGTCTACTTCACACTGATCTTAATTTCCTTATTTCTTTTTAGGGACACTACCCTTATGAAAATAAATCTGTACCACCTGGGTTGACATAAAGTGACTAACAATAATATTTGAATAAAATCTTACATAAAAAAGTAGTCAAGTAGAAGCAGAACTAGTTAAATTCTGGTTGAAATTTAGCCAGAAAGATGTACCCAGTAAGTGAGAAAGTTATGCATTTAGCTAACATTATAATAGATTGGAAAAGACAGAGGAGTAAGCTATAATTTCCATTAACAATATATCCTTCTTTTTAAAAATAGAAACAACAACAACAAAAAAAAAAGTTCCAAAACATGAATTTTAGAAAAAATACAACTTTGTGCAAGTCTTAATGTCAGGAGAATGCAAGTACTTGTCAATCACATAGCAATTTCTGATCCATGCTTAGAAATATACATACTATAATGATGTATAATTATTTTAGCACATTATGCCTCCCTCAGCGACTTTTATCTGCCCTTTCTTACTTATACTTTTATCCTTATTTTCAGTTTTCAGGATTTCTTGGATATCCTGGTCCCCTTTGCTAGTGTAAGAACGGACAAACAAAAGTTTTAATGCTTCAAAGCACCTAGCATCATAATTTCTCTTTTAAGGAAAACAGGTACTTGGAACCACTTTTAAAGACCCCAAGATAGAGGAACACAACACACCTCTTCAATAAAAGATTTTCCAAAAGTAAATGTCTCTGTTGCTTGAAAAAGGCTTAGAATATTTGTAGAAGGAATTTTAATAAAAGCATTTACAAGATGTTAATCTGAGGTAGACATCTATGAGAGCAAGAACAGAAGGCCTTCCTTTGTGAAACTGCTTTTGTCCTCTGATGAGTGGTCCCTAGCATCATTATTTTTTGATCATGCCTCAAGTGAATTTTTACAGTCTGAAAACAAATGCCTTATAAATTGGCTTGGGAGATATGATTATACCTGTACCGACTGTTGTCTTGTTCTTGAAACTGACAGTTGTGTGACTTTTCTATTTTTATATGAAAACAGTCTTTTAATTTATGACCTGCCATCTGCACTGTATTTGTAAAAAACAACAAAATAATTCAGTGTGCTTTACAAAGCACAAAGCACGTTAGCTAGTGCTATTTCTACACACTTAAAAGTACAGCGTCTATAAGAAGTAAAAGCAAAAAATGGGGGGAATCATAAAAGCTGCATTATCAAGTGTGTGCACATCAGGGTAATAAATGTGGGTTTCATTCAAAGCAGTTATTTTTCCTGATATGTTGCTGTTCCATTAGAAAAAATATAAAGAAGAAAAGTTTGGGAAAATCTTAAGTAAACTTATTCATCTTGCTTGATAAAGGATGCAACACAAAACATAGATATATGGTTGTTTCTCTCCTAGCATGAAAACAGCTGTTCTAATTAACTGAGGGCACAGATAGAGTAGTTAACAACCATTGCACATTGATCAGTTTTACCCCTTACAGGTCCCAACTACTGAGCTGGGTGATCTCAGAGAAGTGAATTAACTTCTTGTGGTTTAGAAGTAGGAAGCTTTATTACATTCTATTTTAATTCCATGAATTCAATTAAAACGAAACACAAAATAGGTCCATATTTTTAAACAAGAAGTTGTAACAGCAGGAAACAGGAGCAAAAGTAATTTTGTGCATCACAGCAATTTCACATAAGTTCTTACCCGCACTGTGCTGGTTTTTTGGGTACATTTGATGCAGAAGTAGTCATGTCACTTAGTGTACCTGAGCTCTTAAGGCCTAAACCTGTCAGAGTCACCTGGAGCCTCAGCTGACAGACCCTCTGACCATTGCTACAGAGGCTGCATTGAACATCAGACCCGAGTCTCTGATCTCAGCGTGAGCTGTGCTCTACAGCTGCATCTGGGCTGTGTCCTGGAGGCAGCTCAAACCTATGTTACAGGCAGCCTGATCTCCAGCTTTGTCTTCCAGGTGGGCCTTGACCCTACATGGCATGTCTGTCAGCCCTGTCCTCTCCTGATTCATATTTTCTCATTTGTGTTCCTAGATTAACCTCAGATCTGAGGCATGAGTTCACCTTGCCTGGGTATACATCCTGATGGCTGATGGATCGCACCCCCAGCTTGGTCCTCCTTGGGTCTATAAGACTCTGCCTGGTTGGTGAAGGTACCGCTTGATCAGGAACTGGGATCGCCCTCGGCTTCTGGCTTGTCCTTCCTCACGAAGAGGCTCCTGCCGCTCCTGAGATAGAACTCTGGCAATAGCTGGGAGGCCTGAGCTGAAACAAAGCTTCTGGAGCACCTGGCAGTGGTAGCCACATCCCCTACACCTAGACACTGGTGCACTGTCTTGTGAGGCAGGCAGTCACTGGCCATGAACACCTTTATCCATGAAATGGGGTCCAGGTGCTTGGGGCAATCAAAATGACACAAACTGTGCAACAGGAAAACATGAAAATCACACGCTTTGCCCTGTGCAGCAGCAAATCCCGGTCAGCTGCGTGCTGGAGCTGTGGGATGGCAGAAACACGATCTCTCGTTGGTCAGGGCTGCCCTTCTTGTCTGCTTCTTCCAAGGACTGAGTTTTGTGTGCCTGCTTTGAGCTCAGGTTACAGATCATGTGTAACAAATGACCTGAATCTGTAGGGAGGGCTGGATGTTAAAATCACCTGATCTGCGTAGGGTCTTTGATACAAGTTTTGTAAAATGACCCAATCTGCAGAGTCTAGGTTAAAAGAAAGTTTTTATTATAACTGCTTCATTGTGTTATTGTTCTACTAAGGATCCCTAAGCAATCTGCCTGTCTCCACGGTGCTGGGTGACTGTTTGTGGATGAATGTCCCAAAAGAGATTGGTCATGAACCTGAACATAAATGTCAGAATTGATAATGGACTAATGATAAAGGACTAATTTCAGTGCTCTAGTCTTTCAGGTTGTTAAACTAAGGTTGAGAGCTCAGCTTCTTACTTTCATGGTGGCAGCAATTGTCAAAACTACCTCTGTTACTATAGAAAATAATAAAATAGTATGTGATGCACTGTTTTTCAGCCTCCATGAAGTCCTAATTTGAAGTTTGACTTAAAGTGTCCTTCTACAACTCTTAGATATCAATAAAAGATGAATATTTTGTTACAATGATTTCTCAAGAATTCTGGGCAGCTTTTTCCCCACAGAATCACAGTTTAATATGTCAATCAAGTGATAAACTAAGTACCCTATAAATCACTGAGCTGTCAGTTTGTCGCATTTTCCATGGAACACCTTGGCTGTTTCTATCATGAAGAACTTTTCTTTCTAATATAGAATAAGGCAAAATACTTTTTGTGTAAGTTAATTGCTACACTTGAAGTTAAAACACAGGATAACTTGTGATTTTTTCCTGTTGAGTCGTCATTAGTTATTTGTGCAATTACACTTTTTGCAGAATTAGGAACTTCTTATGCTGCTCAGAAGATGATTGTTTTCTCATACTGAGGAATAGTGAGCACTCTTGCAAAGAAGAAACCATCTCAACATTTTCAGTTGACATTCTCAAGCAACAGTCAGTATTGGCTTCAAGGAAATAAGGGAGATAACAAAGCTAAGATATTAATGGAAAATTCTGTCCCTATCTTTCAAATACAAATGTAGGTTTGCTTTTAGGTTTTGGGATTGTCTTTCTTCAGCTTTCTGACAGACCTTGCTATTAGCAATTGCCTTGTATAAACAAATCTATTTAAATTTTCTGAAAATTTACTTTCCATAGGACTCCAGCCCAAGTAAACTGTCAAAAGTCTACACTGTCATCAACATATATAAGGTGTTGGATATTTCTTAATTTTGTAATAATTCAGTGAGGTTTCTGAAGTGACTGATTCTGTGCTAATTACAAAGCAGCTTGCTTAAGGCATGATCCACTAAGTTAAATGTGCTATGGGTGACTAAAGGGAGGTTAAGTAAGTGCACATCAGAATAGAGGTCCTTCATTGGCAAGAGAAGTTCCTTGCAGATTTGTATCCATATGTTTCTTAGCCGTAGCTCCACATCTCAATTCTGCACGAGCGGGAGAGCTTTCTGAACCTGAGCTAGAAAGAAATTCAACTCTCATAGCACTTTCAAGTCTGGATACTAAGTTTGAAGCTAACCAAGATCAAACAAAGAGAATATGGAGAAGTGGGCCTGCCTGCCCGTACTGAATGTTGGTTACTTAAAGAGGGGTTGGATCCTATTCAATTTGCGCTAGTATCTACAGAATTTGATCCATTCAGCCCCCTAGGTTGCATGCTGACAACCTTCTTAAATACATGATTCTTTCTTTACTATTTGAGTCTCTTCCAAAGCCTCAGCCTTCATAAGTGTCACAGTTCACTCACCTCATCCTCTCACTGCATGTTACCTATCCTGCTGATTTGACTCCCCTTCTGAAAGGTCTTGTTTTGTACTACTGCTAGCAAGCTATAGAACTTGAGTGACAAAGGAATTTTTGACATTTTGACCTTTTTGTCTCTACTGTTCCCTATGTTGCTGCTGTGCTCCAAGCTGCATTCCCTGCGTGCTTCAGAAATGCTTTTACTCTTCCTCTTGATTCTATAAATATTACAAATTACAGTCTGGTTGTTCTCTTGTCTCTGATTTTTATAGACTTTCTCCAGTCTGCTGCTGTTGTACTAAATGTTCATGGTATCGGTGCCCACTTATGAATTTATTTTTTGTGCTTGTGTGTTGTCAAAAAATGAGTGCAGACTAACTTACTACCAAGTAGTTGCTTTCTTATACTTTACCTCAGTCTGCTATCATGTTTTGGAAAAAACCCAACATTCTCATTCAAGTGAGAAGGGCTATTGGATTCTACTGTTTTTCATTACTTCTACTTTTGATGCTGCTACAATGCTCTCTTTCCAGAATCTCTTTTTATGTCCCTTTCTTCCACTTTCTGTGAAGTTTCTTGTTTGCCCATTTATGGCTCATCCTGGACCCGAATGTACTGGCTTGAACTATGCACTGGAAATCCAGAGGAACATGGTGTTATGTTGTAAGTCTTCCGGTGATTTCCTTTGAAAAACTAAAACTTCCCCATTTATTAATGTATTCCTTTCGTTACTGAGGCTGAAATGATAGATTTTCTACCATCACTCCTATCTCTTGCCATTTCCACACAATTTGATTATTTAGTTCAGGGTTTTAAGAGATTTCCTTAATATAACTACTCAAGCACCACTAGTGACACCTAGTGTGAATTAGCACCAGTAGCTAGCACTAGCCAGAAGGTGGTAACAATTTCTCAGGATCCACTAAGAAAAGCAAATACATCTCTGGAAGAAAGATTTTACCTTGGTAAGATGTCTGCCTTTTTGAAAAGCCTTACAGTTTCAAGAGATTCAGAGCATGCTTGGAATATCATGAAATACAAGATATTTCAAATGAACTGGGGAATGGCCCAACACCTACCTATTGAACTTTTTTAGAGACCTTTCTCTTATTAGGAAACTTTTATTTTCCCTAACTGCATCTGTGACAATTACTGAGAAGTACTTGTCAGAAGTAATTGCATGGCTTCTGGCCTTACTAGGTGAGAGCAGCTTTTTCATGCCATGACCTCATCGGTTATCAGAATTTCTTGTTGACAGCAGCAGATTCTTCATGCTAAAGGTTACTCAGTGGTCTGTCTCTGAATATTTCTTTCTTTGCCTGGCAGTTTGGCTTAGGCCTGGCCACTTTGAGCTTATCAGTTATTACCTTTCAACTGGTCTTTTAAAGTGGTTTGCATGTTTGCCATGTCAAGGTTTTGATTACTAACTGGCTTCACTTTTGCAGTCTGATATAGACATTTCAGTGATGAGATTTTTCACAAACTCTTCGAAATTTTGATTGTTACATAAGGTACTAAATAATCCGTTTGTATTACATATCATCACATGTTTTTACTTCCAACTGTCACTGTCTCCCTTTAAGCCAATTATGATCTATCTTTAGAGCTATGTCTAAACTTCATGCTTGCATGTCAGATTTTTATTTGGTGGGAATCTGGGTGGAGTTTAGCTACAGAAAATATTTTCTTTCTGTAAAGATGCAACCCTTTAAATGACCTCCACTGATCTAGATTGGAAGGACTAGAATCTGCTATTAAAAATTATATCCGTAGAAGTTTCATTTGTTAGCTATGGACTTTACTTGTGCAAAGCCTTACTGAAATGATTGGTTTTCATTTGTGATTTTGCATTCAGCATAGAAAATTTCACATTCAAAGCACATGGTTCTTGTTCTAAATTTTACCTCTCATCATTTTGTCTAGAAAATAAATACACACATTTCAATTACACTGATAGTATCTGATAGACTGTGTGACCTACTGTGTCCATTTAAATGAACAGGACAAAAGACATTTTTTTTTTTTTCCCTAATTATGAAGAAGAATTTCAAGACTTTCAAGCCTGCCTTATATTGCAAGATAAGACTGGGAATTCTGAAGAACCTGTCTTCTCCAGTGCTGCCTCTGTTGGAGCAGGTTACCTGTTTGTTGACCAAGTTAATAATAAATATTTGTTAACTGCTCAGTTTATTCTGAGAGAGAACCCTCAGATGGATCTCCTGGGACACTTCCACTGAGACCTACAAGAAAGATTCCTCCTTCCTCTGAGGGATCTTAATATGTTACTCTTACATTAAAGACAGAGAATGAGTGCTGAAGTTACTGTCTGCTGAAGTGCTCAATATAAACGGAATTAGCATTTAGATAGCATTTGCACCTCACTGTCAGTTTATCACATGCTTATCAGTTTTATCAGTTCCAGGTTTATCAGCTTTAGGGTCAAAATTAGTTTTGAAACCAAGTGGATCAATGCTGCTGCTCACATCTTTCATTCTGTTTTAAAAATATGCTGAGGCAAATTGTAACAGGACAGATAGGGTTAATTTGCACAATAAAGATGCATTATGTGATGAGGGATTGTCTACAGGAAACATGCAAGGAGAGGACCTAAAAATACGGTAGGGTTTTCCCTCACCCCTTTTTCTCAGTAAGCAACCACCTTGCAGGTTTTCCTTCTTTTACTTGGATATCTAAATTTTGTTTGAGTTTAATGTAAGATTGCAGTGGATAGCTATGAGCTGAATTACTTCATGTTATTTCGGGGGTTGTTCAGTTTTGGTTTTTTTATTTTTTTTCCTCTCCTCAGACTCTGTTTCCTTCCCTTGCTTACAGTGCTTTTCTTTACCTCTGCATTTGACTGCTTGACATATGCTTTGACTGCTTTATAAGGAAACAGGGAGAAGTGGTAGATCATGGCACTGGCATTGCTTGTGACTGGCAGATACTTGACTTCGTGTTGTGTTATTTTAGACTTGTTTGTTCTGTCCGAATAATTCTTTTAGCCCTTCTACTTGAACAAGGTGATTCACTGGAATACCATTTCTATTAATTGATACTGTGGCAATGGAGATACTCAGAAAAAGATAGTAATGACATTTGCATTAGGAAAATTATACCTGTCTTCTTGTTTTTATATATGCTGTATCAATTTCATGGCTGCTGACAAATATACTCTACAGTCTTAAATTTTTGAATGCTTTTTCTTTGTGTCAGTTTTTGGAAGAGATAAAAGCAAGTTGTTTCAGGCTATAGAAACAGACTCAGTAACATGGAGACAGCGGTTGTACACAGATGTCTGTTGTTCAAGAGCTGAGCAGGAAATGCACTTCTGGAAGGAGAATGTTTGACGGGTTGAAAACCACACATAGAATACTGGTTTGCTGTTGTAAATTTATTACAAGCACTTGTCCATTTTCTCCCAACACATGAATTTTAAATCAGTACGCCATGTTCATGTTTACTCTGTTACTTTAAGTCAGTTAGCAGGCCATTCTCACATTCTTGTTTCCTCTTAAGAGTACCAAATGGCACTGCATAATTGGACCACTGCTTGTCTGAAATTTGGAAGTGCATGGGTTCCAGCCTCTTCTAAATTGAAAATTCCACAAAACATGCAAACATATTCTAAACTGAAAATCTGGTTTTGTGGTCTTTCCTTTCCCTTTCCCTTTCCCTTTCCCTTTCCCTTTCCCTTTCCCTTTCCCTTTCCCTTTCCCTTTCCCTTTCTCCTTCCCTTTCCCTCGCCTTGCCTTGCCTTGCCTTCCCCTCCCCTCTCCTTCCCCTTCTCCTTCTCCCTCCCCTCCTCTTGCCCTCCCCTTCCCCTTCCCCTTCCTCTTCCTCCTCCCCTTCCCCTTCCCTTTCCTCTTCCCCTTCCCCCTCCCCTCCCCTTCTCTGCCAAATTCGTATAAAATATTTTAGTACCAGATTTTTTAAATTATTCATTCTGTAATTTTATAAGGTTTTTTTTCCAAATCTTGTGCTTAGTTCAGTAAAACTTACTGGCTTCCCAATTTGAAGCATACCTTGCAAAAAACCGTTAAAATATTTAAGGCATTAATTCTCCCTAATCTCATAATTTCAGGTGATTTGGTGGAAAAACCCATACCTTTAGGAGGATTCCATAACTGTTGGAAGCCATGAGTTGTGCAGTAGGAAATGCCTAGGCATAAAATTTTTTTGAAAGAAAGCTAAGACACTTTCAATTTTCTTGTTCTTTAAGAGTTCAGCAGGGCAGAATTATTTTGCTGAGAACAGAAATAGAAGAGATGTACTCTGTGACATTCAAGGGAGTTCTCTCAATTTCTTTTTAAGATAGGAAACAAACAATATTGGTAAGAAGACAGCTGACCTGATGGAGAAAAGCTAGAGTAAAAGAAAAGCTTCAGAGACCAGAAAACTAATGGTGGGACAACCATATAAAAACCCAGACGGGTGTGATGGTCAAGGATTCAAAAAAATGAATAACAAGGGTTCTGGAGGAAAGCACCAAGTAGAGCATGCCTGTCAACACCTACTGATTTCAGAAGGAAAGCAGAGAGTTGCTGGAGCTCCACACCATGGTGAGAGAGGCAGATCAGGTGGATTCGAACCCCAGCTGGAAAAATCCCTGGACAATTTTTTTTTTTTTTTTTTTTCTTAATTTGTCCTTCACAGGTTAAACTGAACACTCTCCTACAGTATGGGAAGCAGCAAAATGGTTAGTTGAGTGGAGGGTGAGTTTTGCTGAACAAATAAGCAAAAACACATAGGAAAAGAAGGAACTTTACTAAAACATTTTTAAACTAAAGTACTGTTTGAGGCCGAAAAGAAAGAGACTTAGCCTAAGCATGGGAAAGCTAATCCCTGACAGCTATAAACAAGGCAGCTCATAAAGTAAACCTATGTCCTAAACCATGGGGACGAATGAAAAAAAAAAAAAATCCTTTATCTTCCATACTTTCAAGCCACGAATTTGAGGAACTTTGACTAGATGAAGGAAAACCACATAAATCTGACTGCAGAAAATCGGTCAGACATCCCAAAGATTTATCAATTAGAGAAAGAAATGCAGTGCTTGGGGGACACAGAAACTGAGAAAATCCTTGTGCATCCTCAAGTGACAGACCCAAGAAGTCTAGGGAGCTAATCAAAGTATTTTAATTCTAGAAAGACTCCCCTGGCCAGAAGGCTGTGTGTGAGCAACAGTCCTTCTGAATCGTACAACTGACAAAGCAGTACTCAACAGGACTCAGTCTGCTGGACACCATGCAGAATATGATATACAAAGATAAGAGTGCTGGGAAGCAAGAAGATAAAATGTGAGTAATTTTAATGAGGGGCCCCCAGGTGGGCAAAACCAAGTGCCGGATTATTTTGTAGTTACAAATCAGTCCTAGCAGTGTGAGTCGAATATGTCTTTGTTCTCACTGGTATTGAATGCTGGAGATGTCATGGTAGAGACTGCTCCCTACCTCAGTCTGCAACTGGAGAGGCAGTCAGAAGGAATTGAGTGAGGTGAAAAAACTTCAAGGTACTTCTGAATTTCAGGAATATGAAAGCTAACAAGTTTTCGAGAAGATGAAAACTTTTCACTGTGCAGAGAAAACAGGCAAAAGAAGATAGAGAATCACTGTGGGGATTGTGGCAGACTTTGTGCTGGAGGTTATATTTTATATGTTATATGGAGTGAGCAACCGGATAATCTTTTTTTTTTTTGAGATACACGTTTTGGGGACTTTGCCTCTGTTACATCCCTACATAGACCTGCGAGATGTTTCCTTGTAGTGAGAAGATAGAAATTGAGTGCTCTAACTGCATTGTTGTGGAGGGTGAGATGGTGGTAACCGCAACCTTCCGAAAGTGTCTCCAGCTAGGAGCCACTCGGCAGGCCACTGCACACTCACACACACACACGCTCACACACACACACCCCCACACACACCGGATAGCTTCTTTGATAAGTGAACAGCAAAGAGATGGGAAGGGCCTTCATATGGGGTTCCACGGGAGAGGTTTATTGCAGCCACGCACGCAAACGGATGCAGGAACGAAGACGAAGAGAGGACGAAGAGAGAGTGAAAGTGGAAGGGTCCAGGTTTATATATGGTGTGGGTAGGGGCAGAGAGAGAGCATCAGGGACCAATAATCTGAGGGCACAGGGGTGGTACACAGGTGGGGCAAGGGTATGGGAGCCAATGGGAAAACTATGAGGGCATGGCAAGGGAGCAAGGGGCAATGGGGGGGAACAGGGGACAGAGAACCTTCTAGATAAGGTAGAAAGCGAGGCCAATGGGCCAGCCAGGGAAGCAGAACTGGGTACATCAACATAATGAAACAAAGCATCTGGGAGAGGTCTTTTCTGTCTCCATAACCTAGGAGTGCTACCTAGGGCTCTTCCCTCCAGGGGACCCTTCTGCTCCCTCTGTCAACAGGCCCACTGGCCTCCACACTGCATGCTGTATTTGCACACAATTTCCCTGAGTATTGTGTGCAATATTTAATTAAAAGATAAAGGCTGAAAAATGGGAAGAAAAGCCTCCCCTTGGTTTGTCCAAAGGTGTCAATTTGTTTTTTGTGGAGGGAAACTCTCTGGAGAGTCTGTCCCTTGGATTCACAGGGGGTGGGGGTCACTTCTTGTAGATTTCCAAGAAGAGAAGTAGTAAGAAGCAAAGACTACCGTCTTTTGGGGATAGTGGGACAATGAATAAAAAGCCAAAGGGGTCACTGTCTGATTTCTGTTGCCAGTCAGGAAATCCTGGAAAGCTGTTGTACTACTAGCGAGACTGGAGGAAAAGGCTGATGTGTGTCAATGGAAGGAAGTGAAAATATTTTTTTCAATGCCTTTTGTTGTAATCTGTGACATACCGCAGCTAAATTTCATTTATTTGATTGATCTGTTCTTGTTTGAAAACTGATAAACCTAACTGTAGGGATTCTATGCCTCTTAGTAGACTATGTTTTAGAAAGCAAAGAAAGCAGTTGCTGTAAAAGGCAGACCTGGGGTTCACAACACCTGGCACTCAACCTACAAATTTACTAACCTTTGTTCCACAGATGGACTGCAAAACTGAGAACTTTTGTAGCTTCTGAGAAAAAAATATCCGTGTCCTGAGCTGTCAGAGTCCAATATTCCCTGAGCAAGCCCCCATGCACAGAGGCTGTACTATTTAATGTTAAATTTCCTTATTTGAAGATATTTCACATAAAGGGTTTCCAGAGCAATGGAAAATATACTAAATACACAAAAACACAATCCAAATGACTAATGTAAGTTACACTTAGCAATATGGCAATTGCAATGTCCTGCTCAGTCACTGTGTGACTCCCCTATCAGCCTCTATAAAATGCTCACCATCACAATATAGGGCATCCACCCTTGTCAGGAAGAAATACATGGGCTGAAGACAGCTCAGGCCCATTGTTTCCTTTGCCATATTTTTGCTTATTGTCTAGCTTTTGTACTTTACGTTGAGACAAATTATGTATACACCCCACCCCTCCATGATAGCTCAGCTAACTCAGGGAAGTATTCACACTCTTTAAA
This sequence comes from Oreocharis arfaki, assembly GCA_013398015.1. NCBI lineage: Eukaryota > Metazoa > Chordata > Aves > Passeriformes > Paramythiidae > Oreocharis > Oreocharis arfaki. The sequence continues at coordinate 434,682 of VZRR01003436.1, read as the reverse complement.
TGAACTCAAGGAACCACCAGTTAATGCATTCAGTTGTTGGTAGGTGTTTACCTGAAGCAAAGGCCTCCCTCTGGTCCCCCTTGTCTTGAGATGAAGTCAGTTTATTTGCAAAAGCTGAGTTCAGTCACATCCTGCTTTATTCCTTGAGCTTCATGGACATGGGGCCCTATCCCTTCCCCTCTGAGTCTTCAGTCCATTGGGTTTTGTTGTTCTGTCATGTGAGGTGACACAATGAAATGAAACTGAAATAGGACATATTTGTGAACTGTAAAGCAACAAAATGGTTTGGGTCAGCAAAAATTCTTATATTTGAGAATTTTTGCCACGGTTCATTTTAATGCTGACCTTTTTCTGATTGATTTTAATATATATTCTGTGAAACTTAAAGTAAAATGGTCACATAGAAATGTTTGTTTGCTTTACTTTGAGATATGTCAGAACAAGTCACTTGGGTAATTGCCAGATATGTTCTGCTGATGCTATATTTTGAAGCAGAAATTAAGTCTCTTCTAAAAAATTATTTTGCTTTTGTGCAATCAGAAATTAGTTTCTAGTTGTCCTATCTTCTACACAGCTGGGAAAAAACCCTAGTCAGCTGCATCTAGCATTAAAATGGTTAGAGGAAAATCTGCTACTGTTACACACAGGGAAGAGTCTTAGGCCAGTTACTTATTCAAAAAGAAACTGCTATTTCTTCCTCTTTGAGAAACAAATGGTAATGATAATTCTAATTTGAGATTATATGTTGTGTATCACATTACCAAAATATTTTCTTTTTAAAGTCAAAAAACGTGATGCAGTCGACTGACACGGGAGACTTTAATTGAAACTGGTGTTCTGGCATCTATCCTCAGTCTAATAAAGTAACTAGGGTCTTAAATCTTATGCTTTTATGCATTACTAAATCATATTTTTCATTGTTAAAGAGTTAGCATGATGGGGAAAAGCAGATCTTCATCTAATATGAAATGTAGGCAGATATTGCTTGTTTCAATTTGTAAAATGGCACATAAATAATATTAATGCTGTCACTGTGCCTGTCTCATTTTCTGGGAACCCTTCCATTATATGTAAGCATTTCCATGAAAGCAGCAGAGATCATTGTGATGAAGCAGCTACAGACTGTAGAGAAAGTCATCAGATGACCCAAACAAAGCACAGATCTCGATGTAGATAGCACTGATCCACAATACACCTATTCTCTGCTCGGTAATAAAAAGGGAGTTGTAAAATATTTTACAGACAAGTAGTACTTTTCTGTGGGAGGAAGTGACTTCATCAAAATCCAACTTCCATCAACCTCATAAGCAATTAGAGAAAATGTCAAACTCCTGATAACATCTAGGGAGTTGGTTGCTGTTAGAATGCAGGATAAGTAGCATACATGTGAGATGGCAGTTGAATTAATATGCTGGAAGCCTTTCCTTGATTAATCTGTAGTATACACGTCACATTAATCAAGGAATCTTTCCACTAAGTTCAATTTTATAGGTTCAATTTTAAAATCTCAGAAGATTTTATTAATGGCTATGTCCATCCTCAATTAGCACAGATGCTCTCAAGTCCAAACTGGAAAGATAATAGATTTTTTTCTCCTTCATTGTAGTTTTTTTTGACTTTCTGGTTATACAGGGAGGAACATCCAGTTAAACAAACCGTTGAGAGTAAAGGATATTGTCTCACTGAAAGAATGTTTCAATGTTTGCTTGTGGTGTCAACTGGTTCTTAAGCAACCTCTCGATGGCATTGAGCTGCTGTGTCATAGGTTAAATGACTACATGGCTTGTGAGATATGTTAAATTTTTCTGTAAATGGTTTTACTCTAAAACAGAAAAGAAAGAATTTCTCTAGTAATTTGTATCATGAATTATCATGGAATCATGGAATGGTTTGGGTTGGAAGAGTCCTTCAAGATCATCTAATTGCAGTTCCCATGCCATGCCAGCAGGGGAGTGGGGTCTTTCACTAGACCAGGTTGCTCAGGGCCCCATTTAACTTGGTTTGGAACACTCCCAGGGGCGGGGCATTCCCAACTGCTCTGGACAACTTGCACCAGTGCCTCACAGTTAAGAACTTCTTTCTACTATCTAGTCTAAACCTGCCCTCATTTAGTTTGAAGCCGTTCCCCCTGTCACTGCATGCTCTTGTAAATAGTCCCATTGCATCTTGTAGCCTCCCTTCGGGTCCTGGAAGGCCACAACTAGGTCACCCCAAAACCTTCTCTTTTCCAGGCCGAGCAGCCCCAATTTTCTTGCTTTGCAAAATATCACATTTCCAGCTATTTAGTATGCTCAATATCATTGTTCCATATTAAAAGGGATATATACTCTTATGGATGCTCAGTTCGCACAAATACTTAACTAAGCAGTATTTTCAATTTTATTTTTCATTAGTGGACATGGTGTTAATCACAGAAATTTAGAAAAATCTGTGCATAAAATATATGTCTCGTTTTTCCTATTCCACTTGTAAGAGTAATTTGCTGCTCTCTCTCTCAAAGATTAGTGACAATTTAGCTGCTCAAATGCTGAATTAGTTTTAAATCTCCACTGTCTTTAATGGCTATAGTTTTCATTAGTATTTGAATGACAAATGTCAGTTAACAACTACTCATAATGCTCACAAGAGAACTGCATACCAAAATCTATTTATTCAGATATGACAACTTGGCACAGTCCAAGAAGACAATCTGTAAAGCATGTGTTTTATTTTCCTGAAGGATTTACTTTTCAGTATGCTTGTCTCAAAATTGAGATGATTTATGACATTATGCTTTGAAACCTTGGAAACGGCTTCTAGTTTCTCAAAATCAATCAGCAAGATTGTGTCATCAAAAAAAAAAAAAATCTCTGAGAAGTAATTTGTGTAAAAACCCCAACCCCCAAAAATCCCCCCAGCCAAACAAAAAAACCACACTGTAATTTCTGTTCTGCAGTGTTTCCACAGTAGTGAAGGAACTAAAGACAGAGGTGCAGCACAGATGTTCTGCCATGTTTTAGCATTCTGAAAAATCTTTTATTCTGTCAAATCTCATTTTGGAAAAGGCAAATTTCTTTAAAAGAAAAGACTGTATGCCAGCACACACAAGATAGTATTTAAGTCTCTCTATCTTTTATATTCTTATTGGTGATGCTTTAGAGGTAAGTTTGGTATGGGTAATAGCTCTGCAGGTTTTAAGGTGAATACTAGAGAAGCTTAAAGCAAAAGAGCCTTAAGCATGCCTGCAGGGAGATTCATTTTAGCACAGAGAATGAGTACCTTCCACAGTGATGTATTAAAGTTCAGAGTGCTGTAATATCATATGGGACCAAACCAGGAATGGTTTCACTGAAGGCAGCAAGCAAAGTTATAAGTGACATTTGAAGCAGGTCCTTATGTTTTGTCCCAGAATTTGGTTTGATGCATTTATAAACTTGCTTATTTTTAAACTTCTTTTGGAAGCTCATCAGGTAAACACTCTTTTTGATGATCATAGAAAGGCTACAGCCAGGCAGTGTACCCTCTCAAATATAATGGATGTTTCAGGTGAATACAAGTGTGCCCTCACTGTGCAATGCTGATCTATTGAACCAGACAAAGAAATAAGTTATTCACATATGCTGTTGCCCAGAGGCAAGCAGGAGAAATGAAAGTAGAGGACCAGATCTTCAAAGGCTGCCTCCACTGATCGTCATTTTCATCCATTTCATACCTTGTTTCTGAGCACCACTTCAAAACAAGGCGGGTGAATATAATTCTCTTTTAATTCAAAAAGTATTGAGACACTACAGAAGCTTGTTTCAAGTGGAACTGAAATTATAATTGTCATAAGACAATAAACTAAATTTTCATCCATTCATGCATAATGCCTTTCAAAAGGAATGTAACAAATGTGTGGTTTGGATCCCCTCCATTCCTCCCTCTTAGTAAGTAGCTCCACGTACCATTGAAATGCTCTTACTTTGATCCCTTTCCTTGTGGATGAAAGGAACCTTAACCTCATATCACAGAGAATAAAGTTCCTGGATTTAAATGTAGACATACTTTTTGCTTAAGACTTGTTATTTAGGAAACATTTTTTCTATTTTTCTTTTTATATTTACACTAACTGACTTAACAGACAATGTTAAGGCATTCAAGACAGTTTTATAAGAACAAATTTATCAAGAGTGAGATGGTATTTACACAATTCATAGAGGTATCGCTATCTATTCAGCCACTGACTGCATTTTTCAACCCTTTGATTAGACTGGTTCATTTGAAAATTGTAGCTCTTGATCCTGAATAGTAATAAAAAGACAACCCTCAAAACAAACCCTTCTCTAAGGTGTGATTATCCATCTGGCTCACACCAGTTATTTCAAGCTGTTATTGCAGCCCATTTGCTTGGCATTAAAAAAAAAAAAGAAAAAAATAGAGTCATCTCAGGGATACCCCTAAGGGAAGTGTTTAAGGGAGAGCTAATATTCTTTTAACATGAAAGTGAAATTCTTACAATGATATTTTACTCTTGAACATGCATATTCCAGTAATCACTTGCTGAACATCACTGTTGTGTCCTCCTGGCCACTGTGTGGAGAATTGTGTGTTATAATAATGCTAAAAATATTTTATTATAATAATGGTTTTTAAACAGAAACATGGCTATGATTCGTACCCAGGTATTCGATACTGCTCACTGAAATGTTAATAAAGTACATTTGTCAATTTATTTTGTTAATATACTCCTTCAAAGAACAACATTAGGGTTAAATACAGTTAATGAATACTCTGCATGGCTTAATAAGAGGAAGCTTACTTGACCAGTATTGACTTATGCCTAGTCAGAAAACACACATGACATAAACAGAAATCATCCTTTCCAAGGCAGACATTCGTTGTTTTCTCAGGCAAGAGCGACAGTTGTTAGCAAATGCCCAGAATTCATTGTTGCAACCTGTCTGTTGAAAATGTCTATACCAAAACAATGCTGGGTTTCTCCAGGCAGATTTCCTAAGACTCAATATTATGTTCTTTGTTTAAATTATTATCATTTAACAGTGAATAGCAAGATGTCTCTGTAAGGAGATACATTGATTGACTACATTTCAATGTCAGTGGGAGATATCTAAACCTACTGTGTTTGTGCACCTCAGCTGAAGCTGATAGCTTTGTTTGGTGTCCATTCAAACAGTCCATAGGAATGAAAAATCGGACCAAAGCAAAAGTATTCTGTTCAAAAAGTTTTCATTTTTGCTATTGTCAACACACTCTGGGAAGATGTATCAGTATTTGAGAAGATGTCTGGACCTGATAGAATGCCCCAGGCTACATCAAATAGCTCACTGCTCATAAGAATATTGTTTTTCTGAGTGTTTAAATACGTATTAGAAAAGAGCAAAAAACTCATTAATTTACAGTAATCTGAGACAAGCTTTTTTATTTAAACAAATATATTTGGTACCCAACATGACATTTCCACTTTCATTGTTCTTATATGTTCAACATTTCCTTGTTCAATGCACTTGCCAAACCTAAGATAGAAAATAAATGTTTCCTTAAGATCATATACTCAATAATTGCTTTATCCAGATGCCGTTTCCTTTCAACAAACCTGCCCTCTGATAGGAATAGTTTTTTCCTTTCATGTCTGTAACATTTCCTCTTCTTTAAAAGAAGCTGAACTCCAGATTTTTTTTAATAGTAGATTTCTACTGTTTTCTCAAATTCTGTTGTAGGACACACACATCTCTCCCTTTAATAGAAGATCTAGACAAGTCGAAAGACATGAAGTAAATATGTAAATAAGATAGATTTTTTGTTGAATACTCCTGTTTTCTAGGCTGCTTGTGCAATGATATACCTTATCCTGATTTCCTTCTTTCCTGAAACACACTGTGGTTTATTCTGTGCATAAGATAAAATTATGTAAACAATTTCTTTCATTCTCATCTATTTTCCCCCTTCAGTGAATGCATTCAAATAACTCAATATCTAAATTACTGTAATCACTTAAGGAATAGAAGCGGTGTTCTGAAAAACTATCACAGGAATTAAAAGGATTTTTTAAAATTCATTTTACAAATTCAAAAAATGCTTATTCTACTAATAATGAACAGTTATAGGAGACAACAATTTCAAATACATGTAATAGCTTTCATGGGGGGGAAAGTATTAATGAAAGCTAATACACTAAAACTTGAACTAATTAATTATTAAAAAAATACCTTTAACAGCTTATATATAGCAGAAGAGATTCAAATGTAACAGCATGTTTACAGTGAATATTTCACTGTCTTAATTTTTGTGTAAAATTCTCAATTGCTTCTTCTGTAACATGTCCCTGGTACACAGGAAAATGAAAGCTTGTGATGGAAGCTGTATGCACCCTAAACATATCTTTCTGTTCAAGTTTTCACAGAGAGACTAGATTCAGTTTTCTGAGTTTTGCTGCCCCACACTGGGATTACAAGAAACTGCTCAAAAAAAAAAAAAAAAAAAAATCTAACTGAGAGGGGAAAAGCTGTCAGGAAAGCAAAGTAAAGGTATATGAAAGTCATGCATTTTTGTAAGTTTCCTGCAATTTCTATAGTTCAACCATGCTTCATTTATCCTTGGCTGCAGCATAGCCACACCAAGTTTTTGTGCTTCCTTTGAATTTGTGTTTTTCACTGTTTAGAAGACCTTCCTTAGCTTCTAGCTTCTCTTCTTTCTTTGTCATTTCCATTTTCTCTTATACAATGAACTCACAATTGCAGTGTGATCTTAGCTGCCTAACAGTTGTATCAATTTGTTGATTTTATGGGGCCACATTTGACATTGCGCTGTTGACAGAGTTGTCCAAATCATGAAAATATGTCCACAGGACTTTATCCCCAGAAAACGGATAAATCACTGATAAAGTTGTGCCTCAGTCTGTATGTGGAGGATCAGGCATAAGTATGTAAACAGTTTTTGTCTCAAATGTTCTGACTGTTGTGAGAGAAAAGTTGTTAATGGAAGAGAGGGTCCTGTGGAGATGGGGCAGCACTGTTCTCAGCCAGCTTCCTTTTCTGACTTGAGGCTCGTGCTCAGCATGCCTTCACTGACTTCCCCTTACCCCAGCTCCCTTCCTGGAGGCCTCTAAAGAGCTGTCTGTGCATGCACAAACAATGTAATGCAAATGGTGTGAAAAACCTATTTTACGTAAGAGATGTGCACCAGATAAACTAAAAAAGGAAATGGGTCGGTCACACTCTCTCTCTCTTCCTGCCCCCACACCTGTTGACCAGAAATCTGGACCATCCATGCAGCAGGAACAACACAATATCTAAGGACTGGTGATCTTCTTTTTTCTCCTTCTCTCTTTTCAGTCTTTCTTTCTGTCCTCCTTTGCTTTGTCTTGGCAAAGTGCAGCTATCATATTCTACCCTGTATTCTGTACTGAAGTTTGCTGTGAGGATTGGGAGCTTGTCAAAGGGTGTTGTAAAAGATAAGGACTTGTTAAGCAAACCTTTTTAATAGTGGGCTGATTGCTGGACTCAAGGAACTGTACAATAAAGCACAGGAGTTCCCTGACAGGTGGACTGATGTGTTTGTTCAGCTCAACGAGAATTTATAACAAACATCACACCGTCTACGAAGCAGGTCCTGACACCATGTTACACTCATGATCGTAGTCTCAGTTCTAAGCCTACTCCTGATGTGACCTGAATTGTAGCTCAGTCCTTGAATTATTGTGAATATGGTAATATTTCTTGACTGGATAAAAGGTTTAAATTTGGAGCCGGAGTTCCAGAAGAAGAACTTTTCTCTTTGCTGAAAGTAAGTGTAGCAGAGGCAATAATAGCAGAGTGCTGAGCTGCAGGGCTGAATGTTTTTCTGAACAGTTTTCACAGGCTCTATTCATTGTCATTGCTCAGAATTCATGGTTATGGCCCAAAACACCCTGCTCATGTTCAATCTGAACAGTTGATTTCATCTGATTAAATCATGGTTTGGGCTAATGGTGAAAGCTAATTGACTGAAGCAAAATCCAGATAGGACTGATGGACTGGTGCTAACAGAATAAAGAATTAAATCCTTGAAAGTTAAGGGAAATACAGCATCTTTTCCTGTAAGTGAGGTTTTGAGATCCCAACTTTCAGTCAAGTTTGGATTTATCTAATGGAATAATGGTTGTTACCAGGATAGACAGTGACCAAGATGCACACATATGCTTAACTAGAAGTCTGCAAAATTTTTTCCAGTTGGAATTTGGTAATGCTATTGATATGTTTACCTTTGAAATATAAATGTCCTTTATGTAGAGCTTAAATTTAAATCAATGACAGATGAAAAGTAGTGTAGATGTTTCCTTATTATGCAGATGTTTCACCCTGAATACTGTCAGTCCTCTGTGATCCTTCTACCAAGTGGTAAAATAGGAAGTGTAAGTACTTGCTTATTTGAGAGATCTCTTTTATGGCATCTTAATTTTAGTATTAAAATGTTGATTAAAATTAGAGGAAGAATTAATCTGGTTGTGTGTATCAACACATGCAGGTAACCAAGGGCAACCATCAAACTGCAGCCGAAATGCAGAGTAGATTTATTTCACTACCTTGCTGGCAACACCAGGCAGCAGAGGCACACAGGGACACAGGCTCTGTTAGGCTTAGTTCATCCTAGTGGAAGTGGCAGGGGTGGTGCTGGGGGTGGGGGGCATTGCTGCCTGCCTCACTCCAGCAATAGGCTTTGTGTATGTCTGTGAGTGTGTTATCTTTCCACAAGAATTCTATTTCTCAAAGCAGGCTGAGGATGAACGACATTAGGCATAAAAATGGAGTTTTCTCACACTGGAATATTTTAGCATTCTCAGCTGCAAGGTCAATTGAGTGAAACTATTCCCTAGTCCCCACAAAATCTTCCAGTTTTACACCTTTCTTCCCAACACTGGCTTTCCATACATCTTTAGGTAAACTTTCTCTTCTTGATCTGTTCTGGTTTGGGCTGGGGTAGACTTATTTTCTTCGTAGTGTGGGATTCAGTCTTAGATTTCTGATAAACACAGTGTCGATACTACAGTCACGTTTTCATTATTAATGAGCACTGTTTACAAAGTCACGGCCTTTTCTGCTTCTCACACTATCAGCTCACAAAGAGTTGAGAGGGGACACAGCTGGGACAGCTGCTACAGACTGACCAAAGGGGTGTTCCAGACCATATGATGTTGATTCACCAGTAAAAGCTGTGGAGAGAAGGCAGAAATTGGGGACATTAGAAGTGATGGTTTTTGCATTCCCAAGTAAACGTTATGCATGATGGAGCCCTATGTTCCTTGGAATGGCTGAAATGTTCCCATTCTGCCTATGGGAAGCAGTGAATTAATTCCTTGTTTTGCTTTGCTTCTGTGCATGGTTTTTACTTTCCCATTAAACCATCTTTACCTCAACCTACAAGTTTTCTACATTTTACCCTTTTAATTTTTTTTTCCCCACACCACCAGAGGAAAAGATGCAAATAGCCGTGTGGTGTTTATTTGCCATCTGAAGATAAACCACACCACCATCTTTGGTTTAGAAATTGTCTGAATTCAGCTTTTATTAATATATGGAAATATTTAAGACAGGTTTTTTTTATCCACTGACATTGCAGAGATAGCCATGATTTCAATTGTTAACTTAAGTTCCTGCCAGACACCTTAATAATCATGCTTCTAATGTCTAGATCAATGAAATAAAATACATGCTTCATTGCACTACCTAATGTATTCAGTTTTATCTGAGCCAAAAACCTTTTTCCTTCTTCTGTTGACCTCCCTGGTTTACAGGATTCTATGACGAGTAATGAAAATACATGTTTATACCAAGCTGCAGCCTCACTGACACCATATAACTAACACTGCTCTTAGCAGCAGTGCACTCAGGATCAAAAGTGAAGGCAATTCCATGACACAGATCTTTCACACACTGATGATTTTACATGTGACAAAAGAATAAGATTTGCTTGTCATTAGCGCAACACAAAAACATGCAAACAAAATACTGTTCTTCTCTTAAACTCAGTTAATATCTCACACCACACACAAAAAAAAGCCATGAAGAGAGGAAAGACAAGTAATCATTTTCAAAAAAAAATTGTTATTCTTTAGTGCAGGAGTTAATATGTGCACTAAAAGGCTGTTTCAGGCAAGATCTCAGTCTGGTCTCTGGAAAGGTACATATTTAATTCTGTGTACCAAACAATTGAATTGACAGCAGTAATGTTTCCTGTTTTGATATTCTCAGTAATATAAAATCAAAAATTAATAGTGAAATGGAAATTATTTTTTTAAATATAGACTTTGTCTTCCAGATTGGGCTAGCATAGGTTTTGATAGTTGTTGGTGGGTCTCTATGAATACTAAGTAATAAAATAATGCAAATTTAAAAATATCGCAAAATCACTGTTTGTAGTGTTTTTTCACTGCTTTTCCAGTAGCTATGATTGAAATAATAGAACTTATTCAAATTTTTAAATTTCATTTTGGTATGCTACTATTAAACTGAGAATGCTAAAACTAGTTTTGAAATAAGGAAAGATCTTGATTAAAACCTTGCTTATGAAATCCTACTTAGCATCTCTGGATTTGCTCTGCCATCAGTTCCGTTGTTCCTCAGGAATATATTTTCTTGCCAGATGCAGGTGTCTGAACATTATTATTCAGCATTTTGAACTTTCCACTCCCTATGTGGGGCTTGATGTTCATTCACAGACTTGGTGGTCAGTTTCTTAGTTGTTTAGGTTATGAAATGACAGGTCCTTGGAGGACAATGTGCTTGTCCTTCTCTGACGTTCCTGGAGACAGCTACCTCTGCAGCACATCCTCCATGGAGGCTGCCGGAAATCTAATGACTTGGCTGCCAAGAAGCACTTTCAGATTTTGCTTCTTTTTTTGCTTTCTTTCATCCTCCTCCTGTTTCAAACACATCAGAATAAGTGTGTCTTCAGTGTTCATTTTCATTTGTTTCTGTGGCAAATGTGACAATCCACTTTCTGAGATGGTCTTCTATGAATATAGTTTAAAATAAGATTTTTAAAAGAAATGTCTTTATTATTAGGGAGACATCTATATATGACTGAACTTGCACAGTGTTAAGCAATATTTTTGTCTTTTAACAAATTGCCTTGGTTTTTTAGTTTAGTCTTTTTGTGCTCTGGGGAAATGATTGTTTGGATGCAGTACAAATGGGTTTATCAGATAAATTCACTCTTGAGTCTGACAAATTATGTGAATTTATTTAAACTAACATTGCATTTAGTGAGCCTGTGTATTCACTTTTCTTTCATTTGATAAGAATTTAATTTCTCTCTACTAACTGAACAGGGGAGGGAGCAAAAGTACTGTTCTGATTTTCTTCATCATTAATTCACAATGAGCTAATGCATAGGGAAAATCAACGCAAATAGGTTTGCTATTTAGACCCTCTTTGTAAAGACGCCAAGTTTTTCTTCTTATTCTGCCCTTCTACAGCCCCACTTCTCACCCCAGTGTCTATTTCTGCTTAGAACGTAGGCATCATCCTTCCCAGAAAGCTAAGATGCTTTTTCAGTCTAAAGGATTTATGACTTATTAGGATACATATCTCCTATTTTTTAATCACAAGAACAAACTTGCCAAATTGGCTGTATCATGCCAGTGGTACAAATCTTTGTCCTCATAGCTCACAGTTAAGTTTTGAATGCTCAGCCTTTTCAGTGCAACTCAAACTTTTAGAGAATGAAAAATCATCTATACCTCTCAGTCTCTTGCACAAAGTGTTGGATTTGGCATGAGGAGTATAACAGTCTAGTCAGGGAAGAGCTGTCACTTGATTACTGCAAGAATACAATTGTTTAGCTACTGATTAACTCAACTGGGCTATAAAACAGGACAAAGACAGGCTAATTGTGCCTGTCTCCTACTGTACATGTAAGAGAGGATAGTTTCATAGGAATTTTTTGCCTCCTCACAAATTGGAATTCCAATTCTCAATTTGTTCCAAATAAATTGAATGGGAAACAAAGCTTGGGGCTTGTACTGACTGGTACAATGACACAAGCATGCCGATGTATAAGTATTCTACATAAATATGAGGAACATGACCTTGAATGGGGAAAAGAAAAACTTATGTTGCTGTATGTGAACATAAGTAAAGTGCAGTAAACAAGTAAAAATTCAGAAAATAGAGAACAAGATAAACACAAGTGAAATGGGAAGAATATGTTGCTGAATATAAAAATAAGAATGGTTGGCAAAACTACAAACAAGATAAGCATCATTGGAAGCCTGTCTGGGAGACGGGTAGGTAAGCAGCATAAAAACATTGTGCATGAGAATGAAGAAAAAAGAAGATGTGCCTGCTTCAGTTCAAACTTCTTTTGCTGAAAAGCTCTCAAGTTTGATCACCTCAACTTCTGCAGTTGAGGCCACCCAAGACAGCATCTGTCATTGCTAACTATACAGCGTCAGCTCTGTGGTCTTTGTATCCTCACAGCTAATTTATATTCTAGGTGTCAAAGACAAACAGTTTTGTACAGAAAGTGTTGACAATGTATAAGAAACAAATATTAGCATGAAGTGTGTTCATAATAAATGAATATAGTAATTTTCTATTGTAAATGTAAGACTGGTAGGATTTATCAGTCTTTGAAAAGCTTCCATCACATGCATTTGTAACTTCCTTCCTGTTAAACACAGATACACCAAAAAAAAGTTGTTGCAGAAGTTTTTTAAATAACATGAGATGTCAGTAAGCTAAATCTTTTAAATCTTGTGGCATTTTATTCTTAAAGACTTCTAGCAACTGAGTTGGAGAGTCGATGACACTAGTCACTAAATGAAAGCGAACTTAGGAAGTTTATAACCTTGGAAAATGCTAACATATTTTGCTTCTGTGAATTATGCTGGGCACTTAAATACCTCTTCCAACCTGACAAAATACTGAAGATCATAATTTTCTGGTGTGATTGTACTGTCTCAAAAAACATGCTGAAACATTCCACAGTAAGACAATTTCCAGACATCAAGCTGTCACTATCATCACAGTTTTTGACTATTTATAGTTGCCTATTACTAACAAGTAGAGACAATACAAAGTTTACAATCTGCAATGTTTCCAAAAACTTCCTTGGATGACAGAGATAAAACTCAGCTATGAGGATATTATTAGGGCGGTTGTGCCTCTCTTTATAACAGGCACTTTCTGGGAGAAGCCACGTCCATTCTGCCAAATGTGTAAAATACAAGTGTTTCTTCCTCACTTCTGTGTGTCACTTTTAAACTGCTGGTAAAATGTTGTAGGTTTAAAACTCCAGAGGAGAGCCACGAGGTGAGCGTCACCATGGCAGGGGATGATGGCAGTGGTGGTGCTGAGAGTGAGCAAGTAAAAGGGTTGATGCAGGGGTCTTACTGGAGCTCAGTAAGGAAAGCCCAATGACAAAGGTCTTAATAAGATAAGTGCTTTAATAAAAAAGAATGAGAGGAGAAATACAGATAGAAAGTGTTTCATCTCTTCAGATGCATCCCACATTCATGCAGCATCCTTTGGAGCCTAAATGGATTTTTCCCATGGTGCTTTGAAGAGCAGGTGCTGTCCATGGAGAGAAATTGATCCTTTTGGTTATCTGAGCTGTCCTGAGTAATATCCTCACAAGGAAGCAATCCTGTTTCTAAAGGATGCTCTAATAGGACTTCCTGCTGCACAGTTAGATAAAGGCAAGGCCAGGCAGGAAGTATAATTGCAAGTTCCAAGTGGGATATGCCTTCAGGCTCCTTATGTAAAATGAGCTGGCTGAGTTTGTCCTGAAGACAAGGACTGTGCACCATCACAGAGTCTAAAGCCGTGCTGGACAGGCAGCATAGTGCAGGCTTGACCCTGCTCAGGTTAACTTTGTATGGATCAATCACTCCTAAAAGTACTAATGTTTCTCAGTTAGGATCAATGCACTGCTAGAATAGAAGAATACAAAGAGTTGATTTTCATAAATGTTGAAATTTATTAAAGGAGAAAATTAGGAAGAAAATAAATGTGTGTCTTTAGTACATTTTAATACAAAATACTTCAATGCATATGTTTTCTCTGTAAAACTGAAATTGCTTTGGACAGAAAACAGGTATTTAAAGATCATGGCCTTGGTGGGAACAGTTCTATACATAAACAGTAGAAGGATTTAAGGTACTTAAGTTTTCACTATTTTGTATTAGTATGTATCAGGATGTCTAAAGGGCCTAATCCTGTTACTGTACTAACAACATGCAACACACTGGCTTCAGCACAAAACACAAAAGATGATTAAACAAGAAACAAGGAGAGGAGGAAGCTAATTCAAGAATACTAGTGCTTTTATTTTCTCTTTGTATTTTTTTTAGGTGTTCAGTCTCCAATAACTGTGTGACAATGAATTAATTGGCTTCACTGTGTGTCTAATGCAGGCATCTCAGTCTGATGAAGAAAAGATTTTTCAGTCCATATTTTCTTCAGCTTTATCCATTGGCTGATATAGGCATTTTTCCTGCTTAATATCCTCTGAATGTTAAAAGCCTTTGCCAGAGGTATTAAAACGTGTACCTAACATTGTGTTTCTAAGACAGGTAAGAGTTTTCTGATTGTATTTCAAACTACATAATGCAAGCCAGCTCCTGAAGGAAAGTTGTATAACTGTGTCAGTTGCAGCTCTACCGTGCTGGAGCTGAAAATCCTGCTGGGCAGGATAAAATGATGAAACAGCTTTTGGAGTGAAGCTGACTTGTGCCTGGCTAGTGTGGAGGTGGATAGTATGGTCTTGGGTTTATTTGTGAGTCATTCTGTGATTTTGCAGTTTCTGAAGTATGCTAGCCTTCCTGCCAGTTTGTTTCCATAGTCCTTCCTCACCTCTTTGCTCTTTATTCCTGGCTCCTGACCATGCAATGCTACCTCTTCATTGTACTAGTCTGGAGCTTTCTGGATCCCAGTTGCCTGTCCACCTTGTGTTAAATTTTCTTTGAGCACATTATTTTGCTGAATCATCTCACTATTCTTTCTTTCTCTCTGCATCCTATGCTGATGAGTCTTTCCTTTTTGTTATTTACCAAACACTTGGAGCATTTAGAGTGGATAACTCACTTAATTGGCAGTAGCCCCTTTCTTTTCTTTTCCGTGGATCACTTAACTTTCTGTCATCTTAATGAATTAAATTTCCTTACAGATGGCTTTGATTAAGGGCACAGGCATAAGCACAAAGTAAGTGGTAGAAGTATACCATGAGGTATGAGGAATGGAGATGGGGCACAAGCGTAGCTTAATACTCCCAGGAGCGACAGATCCTCCTGTTTGCTTCACTAGATTGGATGAAACTATGTTCCTCAAAGAGACAAGAGTAACTCCTGCTGATGAATGTTTTGAAAATGGTTGTTCAGGGAATAGAGGTGGACAGTGTAGAATAAGATTCACCAATTAAGTACATTTTCAATTCCGGAACTGACCAAGTTGAGGACAGCTCCCACGATGTTCTGCAAATGTAGTTGGAGGGCATTTCTAGTTAAATGCAAGTCACATTTTTCTGAAAATTATGGCAGATACTTAAGTGTATTTGCCATAATTGTCATGCACCTTATCCTTTAAGTAACATGAGCATGTTTGTTGGTGGTCTGCACAGAGGCATATTTCTTACAAGTTCTAATGCTTTTGAGAAAATTTTTAGTGTAAATGCTGCTACTCAGGCATTTAAATTCGTGTCTTGGTTTTGAAAGTTCTGAATGCTTATCGTATCCCAATTTATCTGCTTTTAGCCTCCCTTCAAATACAGCTGTAGAAAATAATTTTTCACAATCTCTCCATATTTTTGTAATGCTGGCTCTACAACTTCTTGTGGCGTAGAAGTTATCATCTACTATTTGTTCTATAACACCAGCAATGACTGAGGCTTTCTCTTTGTCTCCAGAGCCTGACAGATTGATCCATTTAAATTGACACAAATATCAGCACGTTTTTCACCCTTACTCTATTAATCTATGCTTCACTTGTCTCAACATCTTGTGAGCTATACTGCTTTCACAGAATGTCTCAATCAGCGCTGCTGAAATTGTGAACAGACACTACCATTGATCTTAGGAACTAATACAGTGTGGTGTATTGTCAGACCTTGACAAACAAACCCTCTCCAGATGCCAAAAGGCCCATAGTGTTTAATGGGACCACTCACTGTGTTGTCCCACAGTCCTTGGCCATAACTCTCTCATGTCTCCAACTGTGCATGTTTTTCTATGCATCAACTAATGCTCAGGCTGTTTGGAGGTGGTTGAATGTCATTGATGATGTATTGGTTTCTGCATAGCTGGCAAGGACTTACAGCCCTTCTTAGTAGTAAGGAGTTTTATAAATATGAAATGCTATCACTGGCTGCAGATTTCAGTTTGCATATACAGAAAGCCCAACTATTTTCAATGGATCTGTAAATGTAGCCATTTTATTACAGATATTTTAACTAAAGAAAAGAGTAGGTGGGGAAATCTTACTAAACTAACGTACGAAATATAGAAATAAGCAATTATTTTGCTATCACATGGTACTTGGTAGAGGTAAGAAGCTAATTTTTATGATTTCTCCAATATAATTTTAATGTAAGTTACAGAGAATAAATAATCACATCATTAAAAGAATTACAGTGCTATTATCAAAATAAACATTTAAAACTTTTTTTCTTTCTTATTAAATACTTCTTCTGAAAGGACTAGCACAAAAGAAATAATAATAATATAAAAGAGACACTACCAAAATCTGAAGTAAAAC
The DNA here is from genome assembly GCA_013398015.1 of Oreocharis arfaki. Taxonomy (NCBI): domain Eukaryota; kingdom Metazoa; phylum Chordata; class Aves; order Passeriformes; family Paramythiidae; genus Oreocharis; species Oreocharis arfaki. The sequence goes on along the minus strand of VZRR01003436.1, from coordinate 417,976 downwards.
ACACAGGGAAAATGGATAACTTAAAAAATGGAGGTGACAAAAATGAGCAGGTTCATGTCTGTTTACCCATGTACCAGAGTCAGAATACATTTTTGAATTGCATTATAATCTGAAAATATTTAACTTCTCCAGTGTGTGTGGAATCAAAGACATTCATCTGTGTGTCTTTTTGCAGGAAGATTGTTATTTACATTCACTGTGTAGCTATGTTTTCACTATTCAGTGCTTGCAAAGTTTTCTGATTCTGGGCTGTGTGGAATTTCTCTAAGGCCTGCAGAAATTGCAAGGATGCTTAGCCGATTTGCCAGTGACAATGTGGATCCACTATTATTATAGAAAAATTGTAAGAACCTGTATTGAAATGTAATATTTAGAGAAATGCACCCTGATCATTTATATTTGGTTGAACATCTTGGCGAATAATATTTCATCACATCTGATTGTCAAATCAGAGATCCCTTTTGGTTTTGAACACCCATCCTGCTATAAAACAGGTATAAAGTAGGCACATATATAGAGGATAATATTCTGAAGTATTTCTAAAGGGCTTGAATTTTTGTCACCATTGTTGGCAATGCAAAATTATTTGGCATCTTTGACTATTTGGTTACCCGATGGGGTTGGTGCTCTCCCAGTTTAGCAGACACCATAACCCAGAATGGTGGTAAAAAAGCATTGACCAACATGAGAAGCAGCTGCCCTGCTGTGCCTGTTGCATTTCAGCCGTGAGCTGTTTGAATACTGGTTAAAGGCTCACTGAGTTTCAAAGACTGTTTCTGACCATCCAAATACCATGAAAGAATAATGCTATGGCCTTTACTATAGGAAACAGGTGGAGGGGTTCTTCTGCTCAGCGGTGCTATAAAACAAATTGGGAAGATAATTTATTCTGTGGGTTTATTTCAAAATTAAAAAAAAAAAAAAAAAAAGAAATTGGCACAGATATTGTGCCATGCAATTACCTTGCCATTCCTGTTGCAGTGCATGTATTATATCCCTTCCTTCACGTTACTTCTTTCCCTGAACCAGATTTTTATTGCCCATGCAGTGTTCCCATTGCTACTTTGTTACTCTGATTCCTTTGTGACTTTTAGGACAAATTTTCTCTTTCCTCTCTGACAGGAGGCTGCCCTGTTTCAGTTTGTGCCAGTGAAAGTATCTTGCCCTGTCACAATCTAACTGTGCATGACATTCTCGAGGTTTGAATCTGTCACTTGAGTCTCGGTAGACTGCTGCTAATTTTAAAACTTGCTGCTTTTTCTTTAGGCAAAGAAATGTTCAAGTAGCTCTTTTTAAAGGTAGATTGTCACTGCACACAGTGGTAAATGTAATATTAGTAATTATCCTTTAGGAATTAGTCCAGTAAAACAGGGAAAAATCTGTACTTTTGCCAGCCCTCACTGGAGGCTTTAAATATGCAGAAAACTGTCTTCATGTTCCTTTTCTGAAGATTAGTGACTAAGTTTAATTAATCTTTCAATATGAAACTGAAATGAACTCTGATCCCTCTCAATTCAAACTTCTGTGCCGGTTTTATGAGGAATAGTGGCATACTAACAGGAAATCTGAGACTGTTTAGGCAATTGTCGAGCATGCAAACTAATCTGTGAAAGAAAATTTATTTCTTAAGAATGTGATGCTTAGAAAAATTATAATTCATATTGTTGCTCCCTATACATTTTGATTCTCTTGGGCCAATTTCAAGGGAATTTGATGGAAGAATAGCTGTACCAATTAAATGAGCTGCTGTAGGTCTTTTAGCAGATGGAAGGAAAACGAAAGAAATCAGTACCTCCAGTCTAACAGTGTAAGTCTAACATGTAACAGCCACACAGCTGGCTAAAACCAAACATCATAGAAATGTTGTCAAATATTGGTATGGAACCCAGGGCTGGCTGCTGCTTGCCTAGGCTAGATGGGCATTCTGAGTGACAGAGAGGTCTTTGAGATTCATTCATCAGGGTCTGGAAGTCACAGAGTAACTCAAAGAAGAACCTGGAAATATTACACATTTATGAATATTAAGCCAGATCTCCCCCGGCTTTATTTAGTTCTGCACTCAGTGGAACATCAATATGTGATAAAAATGTGAAGAGAAGTTACTTGATTCCAAGAAAAAATACCATGTCTTTGTTTGTTTGTTTGTTTTGGGGATTTTTGGGGGTTTTTTTAGTAAAAACACGTCGGGTGTTTTTTTGTTTTTGTTTTTGTTTTTCTTTTAACAGAGAAGCTTTTGGCCATATTTAGCAGAAAATGAGACATGGCATTTATGAACTGACACCTAAAGAACTGATTGGAAATGAGTCTGTTCTGTATACCTTCTTCCCCTAAAATAAGTTTTTGAAATGCTGTTAAGTAAAAGGAAAAATTATTCTTTGACAATTCAGTAAAGGATGAAACTACAAATTTCTCTCACCAGAAGACTTAAAACTTCTTACGTTCATGCTGAATATAATGATATATACAAATTTTACTTTGTTTTCATTTCCTGGTTTTCAGGAGGTGAGGAAAAAGTTACATTGTGCCAGAAGACAGAAGACTTGTTTTACTGATATTCTTTCAATTTGCTACACATTTTTAGCCAATTTCCTTAATCACTCTGGAAAGCAACTACGTCTGAATTTGTCCACACTGCATGCCTGACTGGCAGTCTCATGTGACTACAGTATGAACTGGAATCTTGTTTACTAAATCATGGCTCTGCCACACTTACTTGCAGTTTCTGTGCAAGTAGCCAGACTGAAATGAAGCATGACTTCTCTTAATCAGAAAGAATTCCAAATCTAAAGAATTTATTATCATGTCTAAGTGCAAGTAACAATGAGGACTTTCCCTCCTGCATGTGTTTTCAAATAGTATTTTTGAGGGAAACAGGTAAGTGTTCCTGCTATTTTACAAATGAGACATAGTTCAGTTAGCCTGGGTTGAACTAAAGGTACAGAAATTTGGCAGAAGATAAACCTGCTTGCATTCCAGCTAGTCCTCAGAGATCAGAGGTGCTTGTTGCATCTGGACTTAGTTTCTGATTTCACCTAATTTGCTTCCTTACGGATGTGAAAGTTAATATGCTAATGGAGCTTAATGAGAATCTTGGCGATTTTGGTCAAAATTTATAGTTGACACGAATGTAAAATAAACATTTTGGTCCTCCCCCACCCACCGATATGACCTTAAAGGCTGTCTGACTTTCACCAGAGTCTTTGCACCCATCCTTATCCACTTGCAGGACCAGATTCACAAGAAGGCTTGTTATGAATGGCAAAGGAGGAGTGAGTCTGATGGCTCATCATCAGGTTGTGAGGCCTCTGCTTCACTCCAGACACCCTTCAGGTGTCAGCCTTGCTTGAGCAGGTGCAAGATCAGCAAGGGGCCCAGCTCATATTTTGTTCAACCAGCCTCAACAGTTCTTCACAATTGAAGGCAACTCTGTAATAAGTCTGACAATTTATCACAACTATAAACACTTATGCTCATATTTTCCTATGGAAACTGATAAGCACCATTAAGGAGCTAATTTCTTTTAGAAGAGGGGAGGGAGAAAGTAAGTTTATTTCTCCTAACTGACGTGAAGCACTAGCTTAATACAGTAGACCTATAGCCAATACGAGCTTTTGATTGGTTTCCTTATTTATTATCACAGAATCACGGAACCACAGAATGGGTCAGGCTGGAAGGGACCACAGGGGGTCATGTGGTCCAACCTCCCAGTTCAGGCAGGGTCGTCTCAGAGCACATGACACAGGACAGCGTCCGGATGGTTCTTGAATATCTGTTGTGAGGGAGTCCCCAGAACCTCTCTTGGCAATCTGCTATAATGCATGGAGGTAGCAGAGGGTTGCAGAACATAGGTTGCATGTAAAATATTTTTAAAATATTCTATTCTCTACTTAATGTTGCTGCATATTATAATTTCACTGTGATTTGTTGTAAATGAATTAAAATGCTTGGATGGCTGATATATTGCTGAATAGCTAACCTACTATGATCTTATAAAAAAAGTCATTAAGCTTTGCAGTGAATTATGTCTGAGTAACCTGTCAAATCCTAAATTATTGATGCTTTCTATCAGGGTCTGAAAAATAGTGTTACTAATCCTGCTGTCTGCATGAATAGAAACCCAGATCAGATGAGTAAGAGGGCTGGGCAGAAGCATAGTTTGAGATGCTGGTTTCTTCAATTCAGTGAAAGGGGCGAGACAGGGAGCCAGAAATATTGGGGTGTATCTCCTGAAAAGCCAAAGAAGGGGATATTCTTTAACAGTTGTTTTCAGAGTATTAGGAAAATGGCCCAAGAGCTGTAGCACTTAATCTAGGTGAGATAATATGGGTGAATAGAATAAAAAACACACAATGCTAAAACAATGAAGTTCTTTGCCACAGAAGAAATAGAAATTTATCTGTTCTTATTAATAAATAACTTCTATAAAATAGCAACTCATGTTGTGTATTAATATTAATACACAACTATTAATACAAATCTACCTCCCATTGATTTTGTGTGAAGAGAGGCCAAATACTTACTATGCAGTTTTTGAGTAGACTATGGAAACATATATTCCAAAATGACTACTCAGAAGGTTGGAAGCTTCTCTTACAGGAGATAGTTAGCAGTAGTATTAATGTTGTTTAAAAAATTAAAACCGGTAGCTCTGTAATGAATAAAATGTAATTTCACCTTTTAAAATCAGATTAAAAACCTGAACTATAGTAGATAAGTAATGAGAATTTGTAAAATGGAACTAATCTTCTCAAAGTAATTCTGAGAAATATATTGCATTAAAGACTTTGAGTTAATTTCTTATACTCTGCCTCTAATCACAGGAACATGATAATATTTCATGTTTTACCCTAGACTAGTATCATTTGCTGATTATCTGGAAAAAAATGTTCTAATTTAGAGACGTACTTAAGTATGTTCCTAAGCTTCTGGTACTTAATATAAAACTAGGAATTTAGACATTTCAGCCATCAAGCATGCCATGTAATAATTAGACAACATGCTCAGAATTGTTGCTTTGTACATGCCAATAAATATTTTATTTAAATAAAATGGAATAAATGTTTGGCATTAAAATCTTTAAACAAGGCAAGCCTTCTGGAAAGACAAGACCCTTCAAGATTCAATAAAACATCAATTGCTGCATCTGTACTTACACCTGTAAGTAGTTTTGCTCAGAGGAATTTTCTGTTTGTAAAACCTCTGCTGCAGAAATGTTTATATGTTTATATATTTATAGTGTTAGAAAAGGAATTTCTCTTGATATCTATTTTTGGTTGCACTTGGAATATTCCAAGATCACTATATTTCTCCTTTTCGTAATAACTTGGACTTTTTGCCCATATCATATGCAGAATATATCTAACTTGAATTTGTTTCCGATGATGTCAAGATGATTGTCATTAGTGTAAGCGACTTCATCTCCTCCTTTTCTGTATGGAGCTCAGGTAATAATGGTGCAGGCCAGCAGTTACTGGGTAGGAATATGCAAGGAACTTGGGGAGCAAGGGCATTGACGGAAAGATGAGGGAATGGAAAACATTACATGTGGTTGATAGATGAATGGAGCAATTTAGTTCTGTGAGAGAGTGGTTCAGAGATAGTTGAAAGGCTAAAAAGCAAGAGAATGTGTGGATAAATACCCTTCATTTACTTACGAGGAAGAGTACAAGGTGTAATAAGACAGTGGTGGTAGAGGAGCAAGAGAGAGGGAAGCCTCTCTCTTCAATGGATATGTGTTACATTCATTGAAAGTGACATTTTAAAAGGCAACTTGATGAATTGCAAACTGAAGATGATTATTACATGAGTTAGGAAAATATTTTAAAACAACAGAATACATTTTGAAGCCAACTACTACTACATAATGAAGGCAGTATAGTGGTTGTTGGCAGAGAGTAATTTATTAAAGAAAAAAAAAAGAGAGATCAGAGATCAGTGGATCCCCACAGTATGTGTTGTACTTTTCAAGCTAACCATGTGGAAAATATCACCTACCTATAAAAATGGTTTAAATTAGTTTTTAATGTGTATACAACAAATTGCAAGCTCTGAGGGGCCAGGAACTTTCATTTAAATGATACATGTAAAAATCTGATGCTCAGCTACCACTTTTATACAAAATTAAATCAATCTTTAATTCTAGGAACTCTTAATATCTTTTATCTGTGTATAACGAGCAGTGAAGTGACAATGGCTACTAAAATGTCATTAGAAGTATGTGGCTTCTTCCTTAGCTTGGTAATATTTCTAGAGGAAAAAAATGAGAAGTTTGGAAGGATGTAGTTTCCTGAAATGAATTTCATCTTATTTCCAGTAAAAATAAAATTTTGGAAGATTTGTATGAGAAATTAATTGTTAAAAAAAAAAAAAAAGTTCATCTGTGTGGATAGTCTAAAAATATTCATAAAATACTGAATATATTTTGTATCTTCCTCCTTCTTTCATTTAAAATTTTATGCTTTGAAGGGACTTTCACTATTCCTTCCTCTCTCCCTTGTTTCCTGGCTTTCAATTCTGGAACTTTAAGAATTGCTTGGATCACACATTTTCTTTTTCCTCTGTACCTTTGCTGCAGGATGTGACGCTTATGGAAACACACCAATTACCACAAAACACTTGACAGTCACTGGAACTGACAGCACTGATGCTAGGGAGCATATTGGAAATGACAGTCATTGACACAGTACTGGAGGGTTTCTGTACATTACAATAAAATGTTATATTGGGAGATATTGTCAAGTGCTTCCACCGCAACATTTGTGCTTTTTCATTTTTATTGTGTTTGAATAGCCTCTCCAGTGTCTGTGAGTACTGCATTAGGGCATTCTGTTAGAAAATATGTGTAGTGACTGAAATTGGAAAGGAAACTCTCAATAGAGCAGTGCTGTTTCTTTAACCATGGGCACTGACATAAAAAAAAGGCTGAACACGCAACTCGATAAATTTTTATGTTCTGTCTCTTCTATGAGCTGAAGGATCAAAGCTGTCATGATACTTAGAATAATTAACTGAAATAAGTTGCGACTTTTTAAAGAAAAGAACATACGCATTGCTACTGAATATTAATGTTACTATGGCTAATTGGTCAAGAAAGGAAAGAAATTCAAATGTTTGCCAACAACATCATTACTGAAAAATAAATTCTGACATATTTATGTTGGTTTTCTTAACGTGTTGCTCTGAATCTGTAAAGTAATGATCTAGTGCAATTCCATGCTGAGGCTGATGGTACATCAGAGCAACACTCCACAGTTTTTTCAATAACTTTTGATGCAGAGTGGTCTACAAAAATTTCCAGGATTGAAAACATTCCTTCAGGGCAAAATGCTTGGAATCATTGAATTTGAATGAAGATAATCTGCAAAAGACTGACTGCATCATTTGCACATCAGTTGAGCTATTGATTTCGACCAGACCATGCTTCCTTTTTCTATTACATGAGTTAGCAGTGTTTGACTGACCTTGCTCAAACATGCTAGTGTTCTGAGAAATTTTTTCTCCTTCCTTTATTTTCTTTTTTTTTTTTCCTGAATTTTATAGTTCTATGCCTTCTACTTAAACAGGGTTTTAAAATGAAAGGTGAACTAGTACCATGTCTTTCCAGTTAGTTACATTAATGCATGGCAGAGTAATAATCAGGGTTATGTATTAGATTTCCCACCCATTTTAAAGTCTATAATCATAGAATTATGGTGTAGTTTGGTTTGACACAGACCTTTAAAGGTCATCCAGTCCAACGACCCTTGCAAT
>VZRR01003436.1:319435-404500 GCA_013398015.1 Oreocharis arfaki | reverse complement strand
CCTTGCAGGGGATGCTTTTGGGTTAAAGCGGCAATTCCAGTCACCCCACAGCACCCCGCATCGCATATCATCTGCAAATGTGACAGCAGTGCACCCCATGGCCTCCTCCCAGGATAGACTCTGTGGCACTCCATTTCTTGCTAATCTTTGAGTGCAGAACAAGCCATTAACCACTATCCTCTGGACCTGATTGTCCCAACTGCATTTTGTTGATCATGTTGTCCACACAACCAGGTCATAATATCCCTCCTTGTGTCCACTGTCCTGAAATCACCTGCTACATTTAGCTACAGACCCGTATTTTCCTTGCTCAGCCTTTGGACACTGGTGTAGTGGTAGAAGCTCTTCTTGTTGCCCCTGATGTCCTCAATTTCCTCTTTTTTCGTGAGAAATAAAATTCTGTGCAGAAATTTGGTTCAATGAACTGCATTTTGTCCTAGACATAGAAATACATGAAATGAAAGGCTATGTTATAGTTGGAGTCATTGAGAAAAGCTATTCAACAATAACAGTATGATTATTCCTATGGCTACATTCATAATGAGAAATACATCTGTTGTCATCATTTAAGTGCTGCAAGCAATAAATTTTCCTCTCCTAAAACTTTATGGGGGCAATTAAACTTTTTTTATTAACTCATTAGTATTACATGAGTGAGGAAAAGCAGGTTTTGTGCTGTATTTCACATAGTTAGATAGCTGTTGTGACTATATTCCTTTTTATTCAAAACTTTTCTGGAGACAAAAGTGATTGGGAAAAGGTGTTTTCTGTAGGCTTTCTTTTTTTCTAAAGCTGAGTGACAGCTTATGAGCAACACATGAATAGATTGAAAATTCAGATTATGACAAATAGGACTTCTTGACAAAACCTGACGTTTCAACTTAGTTTTCAGTCGTGTTTATTTCTTTCAATATTATCGGGTTGATATTACCTTTCCCTCCCCTTTCCTTCTTAAAGCCCTTTTTCCTCCTCCCCCACTCCCCAAGTTAATATTTTGTCACAACTTGGGGTGAAAAGTCTCAGGATGTGATTTCTTGTAATTTTTAAAGAAAAAAGATTATGTTTTTTAGTTTCTTCTCTCACTCCTTTGCTTTTTTGCCTTTTTCATCTATTGCTCTCCAATCTGTTGCTATATTTCTTCATTTTTAATTCATATACAAGCTGGCAATGTTTTACTCATCCTAAAAATTGCTTTACTGGTCAGTATTTGAAGTATTTACATGTTGTGTAATTACAGAAAATAAAGTGCTTAATGAGTGAAGGCTTTGTGTTCTACCCTTTAACAAATACTTAAGACTTCCTAAATATACTTTTTAGGTAGTATACTTGTATATTGGCTATGCTAGGGGAAGATATTTTTTTAAACAAATACTGCTTTGGCTTTGGAAACAGGAGGCAAAACTTTAGTTCTCACTGAAAATACTCTAGAATTCTGAGCACTAATTCATCAGTTTATAAAGTATCATTCAAAGTAGTTTGGTTTTCTGTTGAAGTTACTAAAATACTTTAGCCATTCATGGCAGTATCAATAAACACTCTCTGTATGTCTTTTGTTATGAGTCTTTTGAAGGTACAAGCTTTTTATTTTGCCTTCATTTCTGTTTATTTGCTCTAAGACTTTGACACTGTTAAAGAAAATTAAGGAAAATTTCTCTTTACAGGATTTTTTTTTTTTTTTTAAGCACACAGTCCACTGCATTTAAAATTACCTGGAATAACTGCAAAATCAGATGCTTCCCCTTCATTCTAGATGTTGGTATGTAGAAGAAACTCTTGCTTCTAGATTTAAATTAATCTAGAGATGTGGAGTAAATGAGTCTTCATACAGTATTAATTTATTAATGCAAATAACAGAAGCAAACAAATCTGCAAGGCAAAGTAATAGTTTTGATCAATTTTTTCCCTGCTGTCTCCACTGTGTTCTGTTGACAATGCTTTCTTTTGTTTATCATCATCTGCTCCTGAAGTCTTGCTTGTATTTGTTTCAGTATAGCTGCACTTTTGCCTTGGGAATGCTATGAAAGTTATTATCTTTGCTTTTAAAAAAATAAATCAATATTTAATCAAAAAAGATAAAATGATGGCATTGGTTGGAAGTAAGAAGAAAAATTAATTCTGGCTCTCAAACCCAAGTTGTTGACAGGTTTTCCTTCCCTGTCAATAGGAGAGAGCTTTGAGGATCTTTCTATAGGGGTAGGATGGTGCAGGGAAAATGCAGAAATTTGAAGTTTAACTGAAATTTCTGAGGTAGTGCATGGAAGCTTGCCCTAAGTAAAAAACTGTGGTTTGTGTTACCATATTGTTGTGCTTGCACTTTAACATTAGTTTATGAAGTGGCTTGTATCAGGGCAAAAAAGGAATGTAGTCCATGTGTTGTTGCTCATTTGGTATGTCTTTCCCAGTAGTCATCTTGTGTAACTAGCAAGCAGTGTCACTTGTAACTAGCAAGCACATCACTGCTATTGCCCTACAGACGCCAAACCTCCAATTCTCACCCATCCGCTGCAAAGAGCTGCACAAGAGGCCATATTAGATCCTGCTTTTCCAGAAGCCATTTCGTGTTACCCTAAATCAATGTTTAAATCGGAACAGGTTTGATCTATCATGTTCCTACACTCAGCTGTTACATCAGGTAATAATCAGCTCATCCCAGTATTTTCCTTAATCAGCTTACAGCGTAGATCCTGTGCTGGCATTCTTTATCCATACCCTTCTGCATACTGAATGGCATCATAATGGCTGGCCAAGAAGGAAACAACCTTATGCTGCACAAGCTTTGATATTTCATCATGCTAACCCTGCACATGTCATTGATGATGGATTATATACTCAGATCCTGCTTAATGCTATATTTAGATGTTTCCTGTTGCATACATTTATTTCTCAGTAATTGTTAAATGAATGGAAACAATTTGATAGCAGTTACCCTGTTATGCCTAACCTGAGCTACTCTCCTACATTTTTGTGAATGTTCTTAATGTTATGCATTCAGAGCAAGTTTATTCTTATTTTTCATATTACCCAATGTGCATGCATTTATTTTCCATAGCATCTATTTGACTGAAAAAGATGGGACTGCATATATCCTGTCATGACTAAACTGGACTCATCTGCCTGCCTGTCACTCTAAAATAAATTGAAAGCAGGTAAACTCTTTTCCAGATATCTCTCTTTTGACCTACAAAACTTATCAGCTACATATGCTTTACAGCTGAGACAGCTGGTCTGTTTTTCTGGCTTTTGAGTTGACTCGCCACCGTTAATGGCAGCTTTAACTTTGTTAAATACTGTTTGATAGCTGTCTGCAAAGAACTACTGATCATGCAAACATATGGTTATCCACAGAACAGGAGAACTCCTTGCCCCTGAAGCATCCCTGAAGCAAGAGATTTTGTGTACCTTTTACTGATATTCATGTTAATTCTTGAGGGTTTGTTGCCGTTTTTCAGTTGCTTAAGTTTCAGAAGCTTTTTCTTTCCAATTTAAGTGAACAGTTGTCTAGTGAAAGCTATAAATTCTCCATGGATGATTAGCAAAATGGCAAAAAACCCCATGAAAATACTTAGGGTACAGTGCTTATGGTAAAAAACTCGTGTGTGTGTGTGTGTCCACCACAGGGTTGGGTGGTGAATGAATGAGAGTTGTCAGCTGTGTGACATGATTTTCAGAGAAGTGATTCATCAATTTTTACTATTCTCACTCAAGATTCAGTTCTATTTATTTTTCTTCTAGAAATTGCAGGTATTAGTTTCTGATCAGAGAGATTAGGGTCTGGGTGTTGCCTATTAAGTAAACTAGGTCCTTTGGGCTTTCTTAGATGCTCAGATTAAATGGTCAAGATGCTACAGAAGGTTAATTTTCACACGACTTGAAAGATCCAGAAAATAGATGCAGTAAGGTGTTGAGGCAGTCACCAAGTGTCACATAGAAAAGATCAAGGAGAAACAATGACTTTGGATGCAGTTTAAGCCTGTACCTGAAAGCAGAAGGATCTGTACGTGTTGTATGGTAAGTCACGTATGACTGCAACCACAATAAGGAGTCCCGAAAACTGCCACCGCAGATAATATATTCTGTTGAATGTTCCTAAAATATTGAGACCGATATGATTTTGTGTAAAATGCTTTCATTTGGACCCTAATGTCTAAATTGATCTCTGCTCAGAATTTCTCCCATGCCAGAACAGACAAGCAGCCCACTGAAGTTTACAAACTGGGTATTACTCTATGGACTGTTTTCCATGTCTGCACAGAATAGTTTTAAAACTCTGACCCAAGATGTAGGATTTCTTAGCTTCCAACAGTAGTGCAACTGAAGTGAATTTCCATGATGCACTTATTAAATCAACAAGTAGAACCCCTTGTCTCTCCATTCTCACTTTTTACACACTCGCTGAAACCACAGGCTATCACACTCATACTCTGGCTTAATATATATTTTATGCAGGTTGAAATAAGTTCATCACTGGAAATCAGAGAAGCTTCATTGCTCTCACGTAATCATAGCCCAGTGGTTTAGTATGCTTCTGTGGAAGGTGGGGTAGAGTTTCAAATTCTCATCAAATAAGCAAAATCCCAGCCTTTCATAATCAATACCCAGTGCATTACAAGGCTTGATGGTCACAGAGAGCTCACTACCTTTTCTGGAATTACAGCTAGGAGGATAAATAGAGAAACCTTCCTGATTCCAAAGAGTATTTTTTGTTAAATACTGTGTCTGAATCTAAATGTTGAATCTGAGGGGCTGTACTCTTAGGGTCTAAGTATTATTCAAGAACAGTAAGAGCGGAATATGAATATCTGGTTTTTTTGTAAGTTACCTTCTGAAACTTCCTTCCTATAATGCAAGTTAAGTAAACTTCACAAACATTTGGTTTTTTTCCTACCCAGAAACTTACTTTTTCTGCATGTTGCCGCTTTAGCTGCGTTCATCTGCCATCTTGTGGTATGTTGGCTTAATCTCAAGTGTATAGAAACGTACATACATTATTTATTATATTTTACAAAATTTTCCTGCCTCACATTAGTAATTGCCAGAGTGATACAATCAGATTTTACTTTTGTGAGCTAATGTATACAATAAGTGAATTTCCATGCACTATTTTCTTTTTAATCTTGGAAAACAAAAGACTGAAAAATCAGCCAATTGCAAAGTAGTTCTCTTTAAACATAGTTCTGATTTATTAGAAATCACATATATTCAAAAGACTTTTTGACTTTACATTATGTATACTTGTCTCAATAAATTAATACTTCTCAATTCAATAGAAATCCCAAGAATAATTTTCTTGAAGTTTTCAAAAACAGTGACTGTTAAAACCAGTAGAAAGACATTGTGAACATATATAAGCCTAAAAGTAGATCCTTCCCTCTCCCTAAATTGTTTACAAGATACAGGTGTATTTATAGAGGATAATTTAGTTTAAAACATCATTTTAGTGCCTCTGATATGTTGATGTATTTATTATTATCTGTCAAACTTATTCTCCTAATTTTAGCACCACAAGCTTAATAGGAAAGGACAGGACACCTTGTTCTGGAAAACCATTGGTATTTAGCCTTTGACAAATTTAGATATATGCTTATGTAAAGTGTATATATTAAACACACAGGCATACAAAAGAATTTTTAAATTCATTTAAACAAAGAATAACACAAGAGTAATTAAAATAGACAAAGGACAAGATGTAAAAACCCTTTTGAAAATTACCCAAGAGTGCCTTGATCCTGCAATTGGTTTCAGGCTGAATTCTGTTAATTAAATTAAAATTATATGATGCTTATAACTTCTTCTTCTTTGGATTTATCTAAACTATTCACTTAGCTCAACTTATAAGAGCTAACTTTACAGTGAAGAGCTGAAACATTCCTTTCTGGATATGCCTTGTGTATTGATATGTGGGACATATAAAATGCGTGGAAAAAAATACTTGTGAAAATGTAATTATAAGGTTTTTATTCTATTTCTTAGGTTAACTTTTTATATATACTTAAAAATATATAATTGTGACTTCTGTCTTGTACTTCACTAGTTTGGAAAGCTACAGAAAATTCTAACATTTATTAACCAATATGGTTAAATATAAAACATGATTGCAATGCAATTTTGCAAATATTAGCACTGACATTATAAAATATATCTATATAGCTGTGAATATCCAGGGAAATACATTTGAAAGGACTTTTTAAAGCCCATTCTGGACTGTTAACTCTCCTACTTTCTTGACAGTGAGTTCTACACCACAAAATTAGCTATATTTGGTTGGTCCCCGAAAAGCAGTTTGGCCCTAAATCTGGGCATGCTCTTTTCCCAAATGCAGTCAAGCCAGCAATGTGAGGCAACGTGAGTAAACCTTGAAAACCTCCATGCTTTAGAAATATATTATAAAGCATGCAAAATCTAAATTATTACTTTTTAGTAAGGAGATGGGGTTTTTATTTTCAAAAGGGAGATAAAAAGGAATATTGTTTTCGACTTTGAATGAAGTTGGCAGTCCATTTCTGAGCATTGGACAAAGGTCAATTCTGACACTAGTAACAGTAAGATTTAATATTGTGATACCATGGCACAGACTGGGAATTCCGAATTTTACCAGTTTGAATGCACAGTTCAGCTTGACACCCAGGAGTTAAGCCTTGTTAAACAATTATCTTTTTGTAAATCTCAGTAAAACTCAAAATTATTGAACGTTGAAAATTATGACAATTTTTTTTTTTTTGAAATACAAAACAGATCCATGAGACTTACTATTATTTTGATGTTTATATGTTACCATACAGGGACTTTACCTCCAGTGACCACCTCCATTCTCTTATGAATGAGCGAGGATTGGGTTCTCTCCTCTGTGGGACAGGTACAAATTATTCATATGACCAGTTAAACATGATTTACTGGCAATTTCTAATTTAAGGTCCTGTTACCCCTTTGTTACAATGAAAAGATAAAGCTATCCCACATACTAGTCAGGCCTGGGTGTATGAGGTACCTCCTATTTCATGTACAAGATGACCAAAATTGTCATAGTAACTTAATTCAGTAACTTAATTAATTGTCGTAGTAATTTAATTCAGGTGTCCCTGAATAAAATTAAAAAAAAAAAAAAAATCAGATGGTTATGGCTCTGTGGTTCATTCACTCTGCTGTCTTAAGATAATAGTTCTAGAGAAAGAAACCATTTTACTATAGGATAGACAAGGTATTTCTACTTGTAGGCTTTGTGATAACTATGTAAAAACATAAGAAGTTAACAGAGGCTTAGATGGGCACAAAAAAAGATGCTAATGTAGAACTGTACCATACTTTTTTTTTTTTTCTTTAAAAAGAGTTAAGTAATATTAAACAACTATGTAAAGCATATATTTGGGTGATTTCTTATATTTCCCAATTAGAACAGCTTAACTTATTCTTTAATACAATTGCAGAATTCAGATTTGGTGATCCTACTTTTACTGCTGCAAGTGATTGATTTGCAATAATAAGTTAGCACTAACTGAACATTGTCAAAGAAGTTGTAGTATCTTGTTCACTGATTTGGGCATAAGTAGATAAGGGAAATAAGGTTTAGTCATAATGATAACTCAATTCCAGTGACATCAAGTTTTCCTTGATATGCTTAAGAAAGAGCATTGAGTCTGCTAGATGAACTGTAAAATTGCAATGATTTGTAGAGATGTAGTTAGTTTTGTTTCCTGTGCCTCCTTCTACTCTTACACAAATTCAAACAGCAACCACCTATATGAAGTATTTTTATAATTTTTTTTTATATTGACAGAATGCTTTTTAAAAAATTTCTGAAATTAGGCATAATCTGTCAAATGTAAATTGTCATAGGCAAGATTTTCCTTCAACAGACCTCAGATATTTTAAACCCCTTTGATAATGCAATAATTTACTTCTTCTATGGTTTGCACAGGGATACAAGGGCCAATAGGCATTCTAGGAAAATTATATCACAAGAAAATTTATTTCTGTAAGTCTTACAGTTTCAGTTTTGGTTTACTGAAGACACAAATATATTTGAGGAGTTTCAGCATGGTGTTAAAATATTTCAAAGCACGTGCTCAGAAGGGAAATAGATTACAGCCTTTCTTCTATGACATCTAAAACAGCAAAAAACAAAGGGGAAGGAAAATCTGTAAGCAATCTGCATCAAAATGCCCAAACTATACTAGTTCTACAATCAAGTTAATCTAAAAGAAAAATTATAAGATGTGGTAAAGCTTCATCTACATTTTTTTTGACCTATTATTGTAGAGAATGCCAGTATTTTACTGACATAATTAAAGACTGCTGCACTGGACTGAATCTGAAGCAGAAGCTAAAACAGACCTGACATATTTTTTTTTATATATGACCATTCAAAAAAACCCAAAAACAAAAAAACAAACAAACAAAAAAAATGAAGAAAAAACCCAACCAACCAACCCCAAAACCCCCAAAAACAAACAAATAAAAAACCCCCAAAAAGAAACAAATGAACAAACAAAACAAAACCAAAAAACCCAAAACAAAACAAAAACCTAAAAAACCCCAAAGCCACAAAAATAACTGTTCAAACATTTTTTCTTTGCTTTCATTTTGTTGAAAGATCCATTTGTACTCTGACTTCAAATGTTAAAGGACTTCGCTCAGTTCTCTGTAACCAATACTCGCAGCAGAGTTTCTAATAAATAAGTTCAAATATTTATTTCACAATAAAAACTTTGCAACAATATCTTCTATTTCACTTTTATGTCCTTTACCGACACTCAGTCATTTGGTACCTTAACCCAACATGTGTTATATGTTGAAGTTTCATTAGTTTCTTGACACTTTTACCTTGAGATTGAATTAATTTTGTTTCCTGCTCCAAAATGCTAAATGAAAAGTAGAACATCTGAAAAACTTGAGATCCTAGGGAATTATTACACTTCAGGTATCAGCATCTGTCTACAACAGAGAAGCATTTTAAAGTCAGGAGAATTTTTGAAAAGTTGTGCAACTGCCAAGTTAGAATAAAATGTGTACTTGCTATAATACTGAAGCGAAGAAAGTGTACATACGTTGATTTTTTTCCTGTTGGGCTTTTCAGAGGAAGCCATGGATTCCTGTACTGGCTGTTTTTTCTTTCCACATTAAAATACCATCATTTTTTTTTTAAAGGAAGATGGTATAAAATTGTTTGTGTTGTGATAGCATATTTCTGCATCAGCTGTATCAACATTATTGCTGTATGATGACTTAATTAGGTCAGTCAAAACAATATTATTGAAGTTCTGAAAGATCTTGTGGAGTGATTTCTAACTCCCTATTGGCTCTCTAAACTTGTGGAGAGATTGGAGCTTCGTTATGAATCTCCTGACAATAAGCAGCAATCATATCACTGGCAGCTTTCCAAGGCAACGTGGGGAACTTATGGACTTGTCACATTTCCAAGGTGTTGGAAGGTGCCAGCTCAACTGTGATTCACTGCTGATTGCTTTTGCTGTCACAGAATCCTTTAAGGTTTCAAGCCTTTGGGGAAATCTCACGGAGGATGCTTGGCAAGATGTAAAGTGTCAGCTACAGCATCATGTAACAGGGTAGATAATTTGGTAAAAGCCAAGCTGTTCAGGTTTTTTAATGGTTTATTCTGAACCACTACTGTTCAACTTTTTTTTTTTAAATTAAAGTAATTAAGAGGGTGGTTGTAATGAAACACCTTTAGCAGGTTGTTTTCTGATTATGAAACAATGTGAGAGCTCTAAATGCTGATTATTCCCCTCCTCGTTTTCCTTCTAAGAAATTGCTAATAGTTGATATTAATTGAGCTAGCTATCTGCAAATCTGGGACTCTACTGGGGCCAGCATAATTAAAGAAAAATCTTTGAGTAAAAAAGAAGGATCTGGAGGGAGTTTTATTGGTTTCTAAAAGTTTTGTGCTTAGAAGAAATGGTTTCTTACCTCTTATTCATGTATTGGAACATATTTAGACACCATGACAAAGATGTTGGTCCACAGTGTAGTGGTATATGGTTATCTAAACTACTTTGGATAGATAGTTACATAGCTGAGAACATAATTTAGTGCTGTAGGAATATTATAGGAGTTGTGACTATGCACTAGATTTCTTTTAATAATAAATTCCACTGAAGTGTTTTCATTTTATTGTAGTCATTATGGAACATAGATAGTCACTGTGGAATACTTCTTTGTATACAAGGATGTAACAAAGCAAACTATATTTTCTAAATATTTTGATAAATAAGTGGTTAATAAGAAAAGAGCTGAAGTAATTTTCCGTATTTAAACCTATTTAGCATTTTAGAAAGACAGATAAATTTTTGCTGTTCTGTTGCCCAGTACTGACTCTCAGTTTCTGCATTAAGGAGTTATTAGATATTGAACAAGCCTAGGGAGACAAACTTACCGATGATCTGATATTTTTTCAATCTGTCTTCCTAAATGTCACATGCTCCTATTTAAAACACCCAAATATGTACCCTTGGCAGAGGAGACAGATGATTTAGCATCACAAGCTACGATAATATTTTAAATAATTTAAATAAATATCTAATGGGAAAGATGAACGTGTCTGGGCATGACTGTGGCACCTCTATTTTGTAGGTTCTAATAAAAAAAATATATAAATACTCCGTTCTGGAATTCAGGCCTTTTTTTTTTCCCCCAGAAAGTAAAAATTCCCACATAAACATTGATTTGATAATCGTATGTTCATGATAAAGTAGCTGAGACCCTGTTGGAAGACCTCCTACACTTCAAGGCATATGACCACAGCTGATAAAATTTTAGTCTTGGCCTGAAAAAAATCTAACAGTATTTGTAACATGAAATACTTCTGAGATGATCTGATAAAAAGCAGGAAAGGAAGTAACCTGAGGAAATAGGTTAGTTGTCTGAATGACTGATTATTACCTCTGCCTTAAGGGAACAGATTAATACCCTGAACAGAAACCTGTTTAGCTGAGAAAGTCAAGTAACTCTTCTCTGAATTTGGCTTTCTTATTCCTTTTGGAAGGAATAAGGCGCTGTGTCTTCCTCAGGTCAAATGTGGATTTTTTAAAGCCATCCTGTGCAGAAATAGGAAAGCTTGAAAAACACAGGCTGTCTGCCAGCAGAGGAAGACTGTGAACAAGTTAGTAAGAAGAAAATACATCTTAGTTACAATACTGTCAAATATAGGCAAGAATGGATACTTACCCCTCAAAGTGAAGAGGAGAATATTATGCATTGTTTTCTACAGTGATTTTTTTGTTATGAATCTATACAGAAAAGTCACAATTGGTCCAGAAGAAGCTGAAGTAAATGTCAGTGATCTTGAGTTATAAAAAAATGTTACTTTTTATCAAGGCATTAAATTTACAGCAGCATCACTTGGCCTTTTGTCTCTTTCTTTAGTGCTGTACATGGCCTAACAGCCCTTCCCCTAAAATCCTCCTCTTTGGTCTTAAAAATATAATGTTGTGTTGAAGCAGAGAGGAAGTGGTCATGACTGAGGTCATGGATAGTATTTTGTGTTTCCATGTTTTGCTACTAATCTGATCTTGCTCAGCAATTTCAAGCTTCTATTTTAATTGTGAAAAAATCATATGGATATGCATTTAGAATCTCCTTTTGCACTAAAATTTAAGTTCGTTTTCACAGGGATATCTAGTGAGATGAAATGAAACTAATTTTGTTGAACTGTTATCAGTCCTAAAATGTGAAGTAATTGCTTGGCTCATAAAAGGCTGACAAAGGTCTACCTGAGTCATTCTCTCAGACTTTGAGATTAACCTTTTACATTTCTGTTCTGGTTTTGGCTGGGATGGAGTTAACCTTCTCAATAGTAGCTGACATGGGGCTATGTTTTGGATCAACTTCATTCTGAATTAATTCAAATGGCAGTTGTCATATTTACAGCATGCTCAATTCTAGAGGTTCATTTTATAGATCTAATGCCAATCATCTTTTACCAGGCGTACGATCAGATTTGGTCAAGATATTTTGAGATTCTAAGATAATTTTACTTACATTTTTAAATTATATTAATTTAAAATTGCTAATAAATTGAGTCACCTGTCTTTTGGAAAGCTTTATTCATGCAGCTTTACACTATTTCCAATAATATTAATTTTTAATGGAAATAATATTTGTCATTTTTATAGCACTTTCCATCTCAAATAAGCTAAACTGCTTCACATACTTTATATTACAAATGGCATGCCTTTTCTACTAATGAAATTCAGTCAGACAATATAGCAATAATAGACATGCTTTTTTGCCCCTTTGCAGTTTCTATGCTGCCAACCATACTTTTAACAGTGAAATTTGTTTTTCTGCAGACACATATGTCTCTGTGTAGCATGGAACTAATATTAACAGAAATATGTGGCAGTTGGGCTAATCAGTGGGATATTGATTGACACAGAAGAATCTTAGACCGCAAAGCATATCAAGAATAATATAAATATTTTGTTCTTATTGCTAAAAAAAGAAAAAAACACAAACAATCTTGAAATAAGTTAGGAGAAGTAGTATGATTTCTTTTCCTTTTTTTTTTTTTTTGGCTGTGAGGAGGTCGGGGGATGCTTGGAAGGGATAGATACAGGAATGACTGTTGAAAGTAAAAGACTCCTCTAAACAATTGAGGAGATGAATGGAAAGGAGAATAACATACAACTACTTAAGAAATTTTTTTGCATTTATAGAGAAATTAGGCAGGAAGTGATGTGTTTTAACCTTTTGTTGGTTGGGTTTTTATTTTTTTAAAGTACTTGTAGGGACTGAGGGGAAAGATACAAATTTTAAGTGTTTCTGATCTTTCTCCTTCATCCATTTCTTGCTTTGTCTCCATTGAGACTTTTACTGTGGGGATTAACAGCAAGTCAGCAAGCCTGTCTGAGTCTGAGTCTGACATTGATCTCAGCACAATCCATGTCTACCCATGAGAAACTTAATCAAGATAAGCAAAAAAATTCAAAACAATAGAAAAAAAAAAACCACACAGCTACAACTAATATTTTCTTAAATACTTAAAATCCGTGATGTAAATAACTGATAATAATATAGTGTAGTTAAAATAACCAATAAATCTATTGTGATCATTAAACAACCAATGAATAAATAACATAAATAATAAACATACAAAAGTATGTTTATATAAATAACACTACCTTTTTTAAATAAAGGATTTTGACCTACACCCAATACTAAAACTTATATGTGTCGTATCCACCTCAACTACAACAGTTTTTGTTTCTCAAATTGTTGTCTCCATTAAGAATTATTTCCATTGTTTTCCTTTTCCTCTTGGCCAATGCTTTTGAAAGTAAACAACTGAATTTGAATGTACTTGTTTAGGTATACCAAACAAAGATTTCTGAATTGAGATTAATATGAGCATGGTGGCTATGTCCTACCCCTGTTCCAGCCTGTAATGAACATGTCCTTGCAGATACAGAATCAGAAACTAGAAGCTCTGTCCCTGAGCAAGTAAATATGCCTGATGTGTGAGTTTTAAATGTTTATGTGAACACGTCCAGGTTTGGAGGAAAGGCCGAAGAACTATTGTTAGGGAATGTTTTAGGATAAATATTCTGTGATTTTGCAACAGAAGATACACTGCAATAGAGCTAACTTTTCCCCTTCTCAAGTAATACTTTATTTAACTTTTGCTTAAGTCAAATCCAATGATGACCTCATTGCTTTTCAATAATGAAGAGCATTTAAATATTTAATTTAAAGGACCGATTAGTAATTTTCATGAGTTGGAAAGACGACTTGCAACTTGGGAAATTTAAGCCCTACTCTTGAGTTTTATTTGCCTATTTGAATACCCTTGTAGGGAATACAGTGGATATTTTGATATATGTCTCTACTATGTCATCATATTTAGTGTATTTTTTTTCTTGTATGTTTTCTGCTGTAGTAGAAGGAGCCGGCAGGAATAACAAGCTTCACAAAACTCTCTCTCTTTGCATGATGTGCTTTTTTTTTAAGAAATAAATCCTAGTCATCTTGACAATGGCTATGATAAAACATAGTAGAATGTCAGTCCCTGCTAGGAGCATTAGCAGTTCAAAAGATGCTAGCTACTCTTCTTCAAACCTTTGAATTATAAACTTACCTCATCAGTCTTTATTCCCTTCTCTTCTCAGACTATTTCTAGAAAGGGAGAGATTCATGTATAATTATGGTTGTTAGACTATATTATGAAAGATGTATATCTCACATCTATAGCTTATTATGGGATACCTAAAATAAATCAGTGATCTTTGCCAATGTGTGCCACTCAAACATTCATGTACATAAGCATTCAGAGTTGTAGCTAAAAATACTAGAGGAAACTATCAAGTAAACCAAAAGCTAATGAATTGAGGTCTTATTAAACTTACCCACAGAAGCCAGGAATGTTGCTTAATATTGTCATGAACCTAGTGCTAAGTTCTTATTTTTGTGCTCACGTGAATTTTGAAGGTGGCTACTAATGCCTCCCTGATCAGCTTTATGTGTCTTTTCAATACTAACTGGTCAAAAGATGATCTCAAATTTGCAAGGTATCACTTAGTTCTTTTCAGATCAAATGTAATATTATTGGAAACATAGACAGCTCTTGTATGAATTTACAATGTTGCCATTTCTCTCTTTGAGGCACAAATATTGCAGATTCCTAGGCATGATTTAAAATCTGCATCATTACATGTTATTTTTTTTATTGTGTTGAGATGCTGGAATGTGTCCAGAGAAGGGCAACAAGGTTGGTGAAGGGTCTGGAACACAAGCCCTGTGAGGAGCGGCTGAGGGAGCTGGGGTTGTTTAGCCTGAAGAAGAGGCTCAGAGGAGACCTTATTGCTCTCTACAACTGTCTGAAAGGAGTTTGTAGCCAGGTGGAGGTCAGTCTTTCCTCCAGGTGATGAGTGACAGGACAACAGGACATACTCTTAAACTGCACCAGGGGAGGTTCAGGTAGGACATTAGGAAGAAATTCTTCACTGAAGGGGTGCCTGGGCGTTGGAATGGGCTGCCCAGGGAGGTGGTGCAGTCACTGTCCCTGGGGGTGTTTAAGAAAGGATTGGATGTGGCATTCAGTGCCATGGTTTAGTTGATAAGGTGGTGTTAGTTCATAGATTGGACTTGATGATCTCAAAGGTCTTTTCCAACGTAGTTAGTTCTGTCTGGTTCTACGATAATTTATCGGCTTTTTGTAGCAGTGTGGCTGTTGCAGATGCATAACAAAATTTCCATCAGCGTAAGTACACAGAGTTTTTGTGGAGAGTTACAAACAAGACAGTGTATGGTATATTTTTAGAAAGCTGTTGAAGCTTATTCTGTTGCCAAAGATAGTAATTTAGTCGCTGCATTGCATAAAGCATTTTGGGGAGACTGGGGGGAGGAGGAAGTTGCATGATTTTCAAATATGTAAATGATAAACACTCACAGGACAATGCACTTGAATTCTTAATATAAGATGGAATCTTTATTTGGGCTTAGCTTGCATATGATTAGACTTTAATATTTTCAGATTTGTTTATGTATATTATAATTTTGCTTTTAATGCCTCCATTTCGTAAACCGATGTAGGCCACACATGACCCTTTGTCAATAAAACTTCTGAGTTTCTGTTTCTAATATTGAAGACTGAAGGAGGCTTCTTCCTCTTCTCTACTCCCAACAAATAGCTAAAATAAAAAGAATTCATGCAGCATTTCCAAATCCAAATAGGAAATAGCTTTCCTTCTCACTGTAATGTTTTTAGGCCAGGCTATTAATGTATGTATGATGAAAGGTCAAACACATCCCTCTTTATGGTCTTGGCATCATTAATTACAAAATAAAAAACACTGTAGTACCTTCAGATTGGAGATTTTTTTGTTGTTAGTTGGTTGGGGTTTTTTGAACTCTTCCAGAAGAGACGAGTTATTCACTTCATTCTAGCCAGTGAATGTGAATGAAACGGGCTTAGTTTGTGAAGGACATAGTGACCTCAGTACCAAATGCCCTTGTCAAATCTCCCTTGAACAGTGTGTTCTGGACTGATTGCCCATTTCAAAAACGATGCCCATATGGCAGAAGAATGAGACAGCTATTCCTGTACTATGGAAGAGCTTCAAGAACTAAACATGCGTCTTGACTGATTTTTTTCCCCTATTGCCAATTAATTTTAGGTTCCTCTCATTAGAGTGGCTTCCATGAAATACTGAGACAGACTTGTGGCACTTATCGTTATGAATTATATTAAACTTAGCAGGACTGTCCATATTCAAAATGTTTTGAAAGTTCACCCTGATAAATTCCATTTTCATTCCTAGAATTCAATTAAAAGAAAACCCAAAAATACATTAAAAACCAGAGGGATTTTTTACCCTCAGATTGCCCAAGTGGAAATGGGATGATAGAGTTGGCTAGCAGCAGCACAACATGCAAGTCTAGGCGGGATTTTGAAATATAGTCTTCTGGTAATCAGTTTCACAATATAATCTGATTGAATCACATTTATAGATCAAGAGATTAGACTTGTCTGGATCCATGACCAGGTGGACCATTTTCATTTATATGTTGTTTTTTTAGCTTTATGCAGAGCTCATCAAATGTGTATGGACTGTTATTCAAACACCTGTGCTATCCCATTGTTGCACTGAGGCCACACATCATGGGGATCAAAGCAAACATCTGCCATCCAGAGGTAGTTTTCAGCCTCAACCCTTTGCTTCCTTGGAAGGTTCTCGTGTTTCCAGAAAGACATGTCATACAAAAGTGCATATAATAAAAAGTGGAGAAGAGATGTATGTAACAATTTTTTCAAGTATATTCATTAACAATCTTAGTACTTCAGTAAAAGATATGATGCTCTGAACAGTTACCGTTTCTCAGAAACGAAATTTTATAGTAGGTTTCCCTGTAAGTTCTTTTCTGTCTTACCACCAAGGTTTTAGTTTTGTGCTGGTTTTAGCTGGGATAGACTTTATTTTCTTCATAGTAGCTAGCATGCATCTAGATTTTGGATTTGTGATGTACTGACAACACAAAGCTGTTTTTGTAACTTCTGAGCAGTGCTTACACAGTGTCAAGGCCTTTTTGGCTCCTCACCCCACCCCTTCAACAAGGACACTGGGGGTGCAAAAAGAATTGGTAGAAGGCAGAGCCAGGACGTCTGACCCCAGCGGACCAAAGGGCTGTTCCAGACCATATGATATCATGCTCAGCATGAAAAGCTGGGGAAGAAGAAGCAGGGGACATCTGGAGTGATGGCATTTGTATTCCCAAGTCACTGTTACCAGTAATGGGGCCCTGTGTTCCTGGGAATGGCTGAACAGCTGCCTGCCCATGAAAAGTGATGAATGAATGTCTTGTTGTGCTTTGCTTGTGTGTGTGGCTTTTGCTTTCCTCATTAAACAGTGTTTATCTGAACCCATGGATTTCCTCACTTTTACTCTTCTGGTTCTTTCCTGAGGATGGGGAGTGAGTGAGCAGCCATGTGGTGCTTAGTTGCCAGCTGGGGATAAACCATGACTTGAACAACCCTCTGTCCAGACTTTATTTCAAAAGAATTAGTACTTCTAGTCAACACTTCTAGCATGACTGAACTCTTACTGCCACTTTTGCAGTTAAAAATCATCTCAGGTCTTGTGATTGGTATACTTGTTTATACTCTATTTATTATAGAGTAATTAGCATTCAAGTCCATCTTATTCAATTAAAATACTACTGTGAATATCCTAATGATTTTACTTGCTTGGTTTTTTATTTTTTCCTTAGCTCCTGTGTTACCATTATTATTATTTCAAAGTTCATAATTTTAGGAAAACAAATAGATGGGGAGAATGAAATCAGTAGAATAAACAGAAAGAATGAAATTAAATATTTTTGGAATGAGATGTGCAGGATTTTTAGTGCTTTTCTGTAGTTTCCAAGAGACTTGACATGCTGTAACATTGATACTACTTAGCAATTTAATTGTCTTCATTGGACCATACAGGTAATTTGTAACTAGGTGTGACCATTAAGCACTCAGCATGAATTAAGGAGACGGTATTTGGAATGAAGATGCTGTCTTAGTCTAATAGGTTTAGTTCTGATAGCCTGGCTGGCTTTCTGCACATATAATTGCCTGTGTGCTGCCTGTCAAAGTGATAGGACTAATATCATTACTTTCTTCATCTTCCATGTAAGACAAAAAGACGATTTTAGTTGTGGGGAGAAATAGCCAATTTTTTTTTTCCTGCCCTTGACTTTTGAGGTCACCTTGTGGCCTTTAGCAGCATTAAGTGCCAAGTAGGAGGGCACAGGCTGGCCTAAGCACGTGGATGGGTTTCTGCAGTGTGTGGGCCATGACCCTGTCATGCATGTGAGGAAGTTGTTTATACATTTATCTAGCTCTAGGTTGGCTGATCCAGACAGCAAGCAGTGCACAAAGCTGAGACTTGATTATGAACTCAACACTCTGTGGTAGTCACGTAAAAGCTAGGTAGGACCTATTGAGACCTGGCTTGAAAGCTATCTCTGTGAACTACTTTAGGAAACCTATTTAAAGATTTTATCTTCATGTTTAAATATATATAGGGTAAAGGGAGCATGCATATAATACAGGCACAGATTCCTTTTAGTGAACTGAGGCATTCAGTCATTGAAGAGCTCTGTGTGCTGCCAGACTGGGAACTCTGGTGGGTGAATTGCTTTCTGCAGCTATTCCCTTGACTGATTTTAAACTCTTAAGCAGATCAGTTAGATACCTTAAATTAATTCAGAATCTTAATGACAAACTCACATTTTAATTTAAAAAATCTGGTTCATTTTTCGCTCGGGCAAAAGACAGCTGAGAGCAAGGCAGAGGTAAACAAGGTAAACAATATTTAATGTCTTTACTATTATTAATCATAATTTTTATTTTAAATGATGAAAGACAAAAATCAGATAGATGACAAATGAACAAATTATTTTTGGAATTTTCAGGAAGCTCTGCACAAAGTTAGGACAACTGAGGACAACCTGCCAATCTTCAAAGAGATCTACAAAGAAACATATATTTGCACTCAATAATATTTCTATAAAATTTGTTTGAAAAGTTTTTTGAAAATATTTTAGAAATTGAAATTAGGAAAAAAACCTCCATCTATTTTTTTTTTTAGGAAAAAATAACCAAACTACAAGTTGTTTTAGATATTCTAAAATGGAAAACGATAAAGGGGTTCAGTTCTGACCAATCACTGCCTAGAGAGTAGAGATCGTGAATTTCAGACTTTCCTCAGAACTTCCAAAAGAAATTGAGATTCAGCTGGAACAGCAAAGGTAGATGTGAACACCAAAGAGTCCAACACCACATTGCTTGGAAACAAGACTGAAAGGAGAGGTAAGGAAAGATAAGCTTTGCTAGCCTGTTCAGTCAAGGATGTCAAAGATGGAGGCATGAGCAAAGAACAGCATGAGTTTGTTAGAACTGCAGTTCAGATTTAACACTAAAATATATATATAACCTGAAGACTTCGAAAGTGGTAAAAGTAGACATTTGACTGATTGTTTTTTTTTTTTTAAGCAACATTTGTAATAGTTTGTAAAAAGTAGTATGTGTATATTGGCAATAGCTAGATTTAGGTGACATTGCGTGTTGCCTCAGATGTTCTGAAGCAGAAGGGCAAAAACTTTTTTTTTTTTCTTTCTTTTCATGGGAGCCATTTAGATGTAGAAATACAAGCATGGCCCTCTTATGAAAGTTATCTGTCAGAAAAAATAACAACCTATTTTGAATTTCAGAGTTTATAGGAATAAATGCATGACATTGACATGATTTCACAGTAGTAGTAATGCATTATGAGATTTGTAACATCAATTTTATTACATTCAGTGTTGGTTTTTTTAACCCAGTGCTTTTATTTGTAATGTAAATGTAATTTAACTTTTGGAAAGTATTAATTTGTTTTGAAATTCCTCAAAATATCCCTAAGTCCTTTCAGAACTGTTTCTTCCTTTCACAGTTTTGCCACTTCACTTTTGAAGGTCAAAAATACTTTCAATAGTTTTACAGGCCAGATGGTAATGCCTTTGCATTTGTACCTCCGACTTTCACACTGTGCCTCATTCCCATTGAAATTAGAAGGGATGGGACATCTTGGCATGAGTTCATAGTGTGTTAAGAGGGCACATTAGAGGACAGGGATTATTCTCTCTTCTCATTAGTAATATTCCTATTTGTTTTGTTGCCTGTGCCAACATATAGTGTTCCCATGACAAAGAGTAGATTTCAAGCAGCTCTCTCTTCCCATTTCAAACAGAGGAATAAGAGGAGCATGGAGAGGGTTTTGGAGGAATTTTTAGTTTTGTGTCACACTCAAATCGTAGTTTCAAAGATATTTTATTATTCAGAACTTAAGCTCATGCATGTTTGGACTAACTCAAAATAATTAAACTGTCCTAACTTTTGAGACTCTTTCATATTCTTATTCTTGTGGTTAAATTTCTATTTCCAAATTGTATTAAAATGGAAAAAAAAAAAGTAGCATTTAAATGGAATTTATTTACTTATCTATTTTGCAAATTTTAGATGAATTTGCTATGAGGCATAGCTGTAATACCAATGGCAATTTTAATTTTACCCAGCTTTCAGTCACTGAAGTTTAACAAAGCCAGGAATGCAAAGTTACTATGGTAAAAGCATCTCAGAAACACACAGAGGAACAGCTTTTTTGCTGTTGAAATGCAATTCATAGCTGATCAGTAACCCTTCCAGTCTCCTTTGACGGCATTTCGGTATATATTTTAAACAGGCATTCCATTTTGGTTCTTATTATAGATGAGAATTCCAGGAATATACAATACTGAAATATCTGGTTTACTTAGACATGTTTTGCCATTAGCATTCCGTATTTTGTAGGGTCTTTTTATCAAGCTCTTGAAAAGTCAGTCTAATTCTTCCACTTTTCAGCTGCTGAAGCTCTTCATAAACCAATAGGTGCACCTGATGTTTCATGGAAATTAGCATGATTCCTGGTATGATTCAAACCCAGCACTGATCTTCATTGTTCACAGATGTCTTCACCTGGCTGCAAATTCCAGGTGCTCCTTTTCCTAGCTGAGACCGTCCTGCAATTCCCTGTCATTCTCATCATGCTCAGTGATTCAGCAAAAGAGACTTTGTGCAGCTGATAAAGGCGAAACTAGGTGATACCTTTGGCTGTCACCCTCACTGTTTGTGTCTAAATACACAGTGACTGAAAAAAAGACAAACACTCCACAGCAAGTTCTGCCCACTGCGCAGGAACTTTTAGAGATTCCTAACTTTGTCTGTGTTGCCTCAAAGAAACAGCAGAGAATGAATAAGAATGCAGATTCGCATGTTCTCCTGGATAGGAAATCAAGGCTGAACTTGTTATGCATTAAGGAAAAGCCTGAAACAAATCCAAGTCAAACTACTCTCCAATGCAGTTTCCCATTTGATATTGAATGTCACTTTAGAAAGCTCTGAATTCCGCTTTACCTCAAACTTGACTTGTTCATATTACAGTATCCATTCGCTCATTCAAACATACACTTACTTGTGGTTTGTTCTTTGTCTTCTTCTGTTTACTCAATATTTTAAAAAGAAAGCAATGATAGGGTTCCTTTTGGTCAATATGGTTCCTATCAGCATATTTTTGTAAAACTTCTAGCTGCAGGTAGACAAGCTGACATACAGAATTGCTAGTGCTAGTGGAAGTCTACCTTATGCTAATATTTGTTATTATCTGTGCTGAGGTGGGCATAGAGGACTTATGGAAGCTAAATTAAGTTCAAGGAGTCTGAAAATACTGTAGAAGTTATGGAAAATATTTTCAGATATCCTTGCCATATTTTAACATATAAAAAAATGTTTATTTGTTGTAAACTTGTGTGACCATGTGTTCAAGACACATTTTAAATGAATCTCGAGTTCCCACTAAGACTTAGAAACAAGTGGATTAATAAACGTGTTTTTCTATTTATGTTAGGTTATCCAATGACCAAAGATCCCAAGAGAGTTAACTTGTTGGGCCAGGTATCCGATATAAAGCCAACACCTTTCTGTGCTTAAATCCAAAATTGCTGTCTGACACTGTGAAAGATTTGTTAGAGCATTTCCTAGTGAACAGAACAGACAGTAACCTATGTTGATTCATCTATAGCCATTTCTACTTTTATTCTAATTGTCCTCAAAGGTGTGTTTTTATCTCTAGACAAAATGTAGCTATAACAGGTTGCATATTCAGGGACTAAGAAGCTGGTTTTTATACTTTGAGTCTGATGCCAATGTAATAACAGACAACATTCTAATGGTTCACTACTCTGATTAGCTGTGTGTCTCGGGCAAGAATGTGCAAATAAAACTTATGAAATTACGGATGTTTTTAATGTAATATGCTTTAAAATATATCAAATATATTAGCATTTCTCTAAATGCTTCATTCTGTTCATTCTGTGGGTAATGAATTTACATTTCAAAACTACAAAATACTCTATGAAACAGAATTTTTATTTTCCCAGTGAACACTAAGTTAAAGGTCAAAATTTATTGATATGTATGAAGGCCTGTTTTTTATGTCAATCAGTTTTCTATCAGGAGTGCTCATTATGCTGGCAGTAATGGCTTATGTACAAGTCTGTGTGTGCCTATGTGGGCAAATACATCCATTGCAAACTCTTCCATTTTAGTTTTGTTCTTCCACAGCTGTTCCTACATATATTTCTGCTTCAGTAATGAAAGAGAAGTCGCTGCCAAGTCAGCCTGAATCTGCAACTGTAAATTAGGCCCCCAAGGATTCACAGAATCACCACTTTAATTTTCAGATTTTCTATGGAAAGATACGTAACAACATTGCTAGATCATGTCCCAGTGCTTTGTGGACACACAGAGTGATCAACTAGAGATAGCCATGCCATGAAATACAAAATCACTTCATCTTGTCCTACTTCCAAAGTATTTAAATCCGCAATTGAGAGAGAAATTATGAAAAAGAAATGTTTGTGGTTGTTTTTGCAATCATGCTGGTTAGCCACCTGCTAACCAATCTATCCCTCTTTAGTTTAAATATCTTCTTCTCCAATAAGTATGTGTCCAGCCTCAGGGCCCATCAAAGCCCCATATTTACCTTTGCTGGGTTACAGCTTTGCGATGTGCTGCACTGAGCTGCAGAAAGAGAAATCTCTACAGTGTTCTCTGCCTGCCCTTGTGGTAACTGGCTGGCTACGTCAGAGTCATCTAGGGATTATCAACTACATATTTATTTTATAATAACGTTTTATTCACACTCTTTTCTTTCTTAAATGTGAACATTTAAAAAAAAAAAAGTTAAGAAAGGATTTTTTTATTTTTTTCATGTCAGACATGAAATACTCTTTGTATAGAATCAGAGGTTAAATTAACTAGCCTTAGAAGATTGATACTTTTCTAAGACCATGAGGTTTAGCATATCCTTTTAGTATATCCTTCAAAATAAAACTATAGCATCAATTCTGTCAACATAAAATACTTAAAAGCTTCCTATTAGATAAGCAATTATCTGTGCAAAAAACCCAAATTTCTCAGCTATTGTAATGCTACGGTACAATTTTTTTTCTTTGTCTCACATTAACTTAGCTCTTTAATCTTGGATTAATAATTCTGTTTCTGAGATATTTTAACCTTTTTTATCTCTCCAATCTTAGGTGAGTAGCTTGTTTACAGAAATACTCAGGTTTTCTTTCATCACAGCAAGGGTATAGTGAATGCTTAATAAATATTTAAATGCTCCATCTGCTAGAGTAAACTAGCACAGGCAAAGCTTCCATGTCCTCTGGAGGTATTTAGCCCAACATATTTAACAGCAAGTCACTGTTCTCGGAAGTCATATCCTGGTTTATATGGGAATAAACTGAGTTTTTCAAGGCAATCAGTTACGAATTACATGCTGCTAGGGCAATCAGGTCCTCATAATGAACAGTTTTTCTTGGTAGTATGAATAAAGCAGCAAAGATGAGACTTTTTTTTTCTGATTCTGTTGGAGTAAAAAATATTGCCTGTGTAGTCAGTAGAATAGGTTGTGGGGGTGGGGGTTTAATTCCAATTCAGGAATGAAATCCAAGGTTCCTAGAAAGTGGTAAGCCTGTGAGGTTAATAACTTGGCACAACAGCTTCTTGAGAAATCTTTTATTATGATATAGCTAGCTCTGACAAATGATGGCTATATTTGTCACTTTGCATTCCTGTTCAAGCGGTATCTTCTATTCTTCAGTTTGTTCCTTGGGGGGATTGCTGAAGTGTGTGACTGTATTTGGAAGGATTAGACTATCAAAGGGTAAAGTTATCATTCATATGAATGTCATTCTTCATAGAGTATATAAAATGTGAGATATATCGGGTGGTCCAGATTGGAAAGAATCCACAGAGATGCTTTTTCCAGCAGCAAAGAATGGATGTTTTGCTTTCCAGAATGCCAATGAATGAGAGAGTTGTTGCTCTAGCAGATCATCTTCAAAGCCCATTTAAAATCAGGAGAATGATGGGAAAAGTTTTTTCTTTGTGGACTTTAAGTGTTACAGTAAAATGTGCTTGTCCAGATTCACAGTTTTTCACCTCAAATTTGGATTTGATGTAGAAATAATTAAGCTAAACTGCCAATACTGTTATACTAAAACTGTGGTTCTATAATCAGCTGAACTAAATTTGAACACCAGACTAACCTAGAGAGAGAAAAAACCTTGCCTCCAAGTTGTTAAAGTTTAGTTTAAGATTTGATAGCATGGAGCTTTTTTTTTACTTGCATTTACCACAATATTTGAGATGGCTGGAGTTGGATAAAAAGCTTATTAACTGCATGATTCTCTGTCTTTTAAGGTGCTACATTCAATCAGGGGTTTTTTTTGTCTGTCCTATCAATGTAAGCAGAAGTGAAAAATGGGTAGATGGTGCATACTTCATCCAACTAATGATCTGAAGAAAGAAATATGTGAATAATTTTGAGATGTGTCAAAAACACTCATTTGTCTCTGGATTTCCATGACTGAAAGCATGGAGTGAAATCTGGGTAAGGAATACAATACGTTGCGCAAAATCATTCCTTGTTAAATGCGGGCAGGATAAGCTGGATTTTTGTGTAGAAATAAGCAGTGGTTTACAAGAGTCTCAGTGAATCTTACAAGTTACATGAGAAGTCTTTTAAAGCAAATTCCAGCACCTGCTCCAGCTGACTTACTGTACTTGAAAGTAGCTTGTCAGTTCTCTGAAAATTGAGCAAGAATTGCTAAAAAATTAACTTCCAAGATATCTTGTATTGTGCATACTTTTGC
Source organism: Oreocharis arfaki (assembly GCA_013398015.1). NCBI lineage: Eukaryota > Metazoa > Chordata > Aves > Passeriformes > Paramythiidae > Oreocharis > Oreocharis arfaki. The sequence goes on along the minus strand of VZRR01003436.1, from coordinate 379,270 downwards.
AAGTTGATCTTTTTCTTAAGACCCTTGCATTTATCTTCACTTTGGCATCGAGGTCTCTCAGAGTGCAAGTTGCCCAAGAAATCAAGACATTGGCAAATATTGCCAACGAAAGATAGCAGGGGACAGTGAATGCTTTTTTTTGATGTATTGCCCATACACACAGCAGTTCATCCTCATGATATGGCTCCTTTGCAACCTACCGAGGAAGACTAAATATCTTGCACCTCCTAATATTTTCCCTGACATTTGGTCAGTTGAAACATTTATGGTACAGGTGGTAGAAAAATCTGTATCTGTCTTAATGTAAAGCGAAGAATCAAATTAAATTGGATTTCAAAGATATATCCAATAAACTAGTGGAGAATAATGTCATAAACTGGAGGCACTGGGGAATCAATTCAGGGTCCACAATTCCTAAAAACCTCAGTGATGAAGGATGAGCATACATATTTTTTTGACAGACTATATGCAAACCAGTTCAGAACAATTCAATCTTAATACGTGTATTTAAAAGGCATCTGGAAAGTCTCCACTTATGCCAGATGGATTATTTGAAGGAAAGCAGAGTTTTACTTGATATGCCACAAAGAATTATTTTAAATTACCTGTCGACTTCTCAGCAAGCCTGGAACTAGCTAAAGAATCTGTGGCTGTTGGTTTTGGTTTTACTGAAGTGATTGAACAGATACAGTCATAGCCTGATTAATTTATATCTATATAAATCTACTTGCCATGGGAATTTGGTTTCCTTTCTGGTATCAACAGCAGGAAAAGTCTATGGCAGTGATTTTGGTAAAGCCAGGGAGTCAAAAGGGATGATTTCTGTTCCACAGGAAGATGTATGGGTAAAGTTGCACTGGGAAAATTTACTCTTTTGTCACTACTGGTACTGATTGTGTTTAGAGGCTGAAGTAGAAGTGGTATTTTTTCACTTTCTTGAAACAAAGTTTAGCATATAAATATTTTTGGATCAGCAACATGGATGCTTCTGACGCAATATAGCAGTAAAATATGTCCATGGATATGAGGATTGTTACACAGATACGGCTGCATTTCATCGGAGTGATTGTAACTTATTACTAGAGATGGCCAGCTCAGCTCCTGAGCATGTGGTATTAATAACCTCATAGCTGTGGCTATAAACTCACAAGCTGACTATAACCTGTTCTCCACTGCCATCTTGATTCAGCAAAATCTAGCTTTTGCTCAAATCCGACTGCAGGAGCAACCTCTTTTGGTTAGATAGATTAATTTTTTCCTTACAGATCAAAAGACACGAACTTGTGACTTGTATAATATTTTAAAATTACAAAGATTACACTGGTTTTAAAATGAATTGTACTTACTTTTTCTTTGGCATGCAAATTCTTTGCACTTCTACAGGTTTGAGACATCAAAAATTCAGTGCATGTGTCACATGATACTATCTTTTAACAGTGTTATTTCACAATATACATGAATTAAGGAATCCTTTTTAGCACTTGGATGATCCATCTAATTTCACACTTTTAATATGCCTTTTAAAGCTCACATCAAGGGATCTTACATCTAAGGATTTTATTAATGTTACATGCAAAGGTGAAAGCTTGTCTCACTCTTTAATTAACCAAGCATGAATACAAAGTTTTAGACATTAGATTTATAGTTTGGTTGTTGTTTTCCATACATAGTTTTTAAAATTTAGTTGCAGCCGTGCTCCAGCCAAACTAAAGTCCATGTCAGTAGCTCATCTTTCTGAATGGCAACTGGAAATGCCAAGGAAAACCATAGAAGAAAGGGTTAATGCAAGGATTGCATGTGTCTGACAAAAAATAGTTTATCGAGGGGATTCCTGAGCTATATCTTTCATGTGAGCTATTACTCTCAATATTCATTTTTGATCTGTTTTCTTACTTTACCTAATCCCTTTCTGATAGTTTTTATCTTGGTAGGTTTCACAAGAAATATACAGAAGGATATCAACACTCTTTATAATCTCTTTTCACTGTGAAAATGGTCCATTTATTCCAGTTTTTGCTTTCTATGTTTAAATCAGTATTAGTTTAGAAGATGGCTTTTTTTTATGCCTCGCAACACTTTAATTGCTTTCTTTTTCTTGGTGAATAATCTTTCAGAAAACTAAGCATGTTGTATCAACTCCACATCCCAGATGAAAAAGTTTGTTGGAACACTGAAAGAAATACAGTTTGAAAAGCCTTATGCCTATGTTACCTTCCCCTAATATGATAGAACCCTGTTGGTTACTTAGAATACTAGCTGCTATAACTTCTGTCAGATAGGTTGCTGTGGAAATTAGGTTTTCACACCTGTGTGTGCCAGTTCCACCTCTGAAACTATGCTTAAATACCAATGTGGCATTTGCCATCTTTCATTCCTCTGACACCAAGTTTGCTTTACACATAGGAATTGGTATTTAACCAAGTGTTATGACTGAACATGGACATCAAATTGCTACAGAGCTGTCTGATCTCATTGACTGCCCGTTGTTCAATCTATTGTTTTGCTTTGTGTTTTGTATTGGGTTTACTTTTAAAATCTCTGAGCCTTTTCTATGACAGTGGATTCCTATGCAGGCTTGGTCTGAGAACTGTCTTCCCACCACTAGGAATACCAACAGTTAGTTTAGCCTCTCTGCAATAACTTTAATCTCGCTGATCGGTCCTTTTACCTCTTGATTACGTGCTCTTCTGGCTTATGGTTCCATTAAGGAACACTTTTATTATTAAAGGCATAAAAACTGGTAGGCCACTCCTTAGCCTCTTGTGATATTAATTTAAATTTTTAGAGATTTTTTCATTGATTATTTTCCTTTCCTATATTTCCTTGAATGTATTTCTGATATATTTTATCTTCTCACACTTTTTTTTTTTTTTTTTCCCATGGGGAATATGAAAAGGGGAAGAAGTGAAATGCAGTGATAAAGAGCATGATTCAATATCTATGTCTAAGTCTTATGTCTTTAAATCATCTTCAGGTCATCTCCAGGCATTTTACATATTTAAGTGCTCCTGTTTTTATTAATTTCTAAGTTACTTTTTTTTTTGTGTGTGTAGTTTCTCATTTTAAGTGCTAGGGACTGAGTGACTGAATGCTTTGTGAACTTTGTTATTCCACAAAGCAAGCAAGTCAGTCTCCATGCAGTTCCTGATGACAACTTTAACTTCTGTGTTCTTATTAACTGGATTCCCAGTAGTGTCTGTGTCTTGTCTTATTGGCTGGTACCCTTGTCTGTGGAGGAGTATGCCTGAAGCAAGAGGCTGTAGAATGTACCTATATTCTGATATCAAAACCTTTTTCACCTTTTTAGATCTCATGTTAACCTCAGTCAGGCTGGAATTAAGCTTAGAGTCAACGGAATATTTCAAAATTCATATCCATAATATTTAGTGTCCAGGACATATTGTACCTTTTAGGCTTCAAAGTTCATGCAGTTCACTCTGGTGTCTGACAGAAAAACATGAATGAACTTTGCAGAAAGGACAGAGGGATATTTTACTGACAACATTTAAATGTATTTTGATTTCTAAATGTATAAATAGAGATTAAATGTCCTCAGACAAATAAAAAAAAAGATCAGCTGCTAGATATGACTATGCTTGAGCTGTTAGCCTGTGATAAACTCAAATAAAAAAGAGATTATTGAACAATATCAGCTGGTCACAGCTGGTCTAGGCCAGAGTGTGCATAAGTTGAAATACTGTCGATAAAGGGATAAACAAGGTCAAAAACTACAGCAATGTTGCAATATTTGATCATATGCTCTTACCTGTATCACTAGAAACTTTCTAAAACCCTGAAGCAGCAGATTTACACCTGCTGTGTTTATGGTTGCTTTTTAAAATAAGTTTCATTGGCATTGGGTTCCACAATTTAACCACAATATGAGAAAAATATACTTTTATCAGTGAAGCAATTGTCATCTTTTCATGTATTTGAATATTTCTTTGTCTTAGGAAGAGGGAGTGCTTTAAATACTTTTCCCATTTTTTATTCATTCTATATTTACTAAGTCACCGCGTTCATCCTTTTCTTTAGCGCAACTAATTCTTACATTTTTCAATATTTTTTTCTCAGATCCTTGACCATTTCTATAACTTTTCGTTGAATGTTTTATTGAGTTTTGCTTCCTTTTGAAGAGCTCTATAAACAGTGTATGATTAAATTTCAAGAATCTACTGCAAGGTACATACGGGAAAGATATCACCATCTGATGGGGAAACCACAACAAAAATGAGGAAAGAAATACGTGATTAGAGAAATGTTCAGGTACAAAAATATCTAACTCTGCGTGATATGCACCAGATATCCCTTTCCTTTGTGGGATTTGATTTAGATGCCTTGCTTAGTCACAAGCTCCTCTGTTGGGAGCCTGCCTCTTTCCAGTGACTACATAAATTCATACACGAGGAACCTCACATTTTTAAATTAAAGGCCTAAAAGCAGATGACCTGAATCTCTTTCCAGAGAGACTAGTAAAAGTTTTTCAAGTTACTCAAATCAGCAGTTGAATACCTTTAAAATTCTAGCTTTGATTTTCTTAGGATTAAATAGGACACCTGAAGCCAATTAGGAAATTGAATCCAGGTTGTCTTTGTTCAAAACTAGCACTGCAATAATTATTCTGCTTCTCCATCCTATAAAAGATGCAAATTCAAGCATTCAAATTCTGGCTTTCATTTCTGCTGTAGTATCTAATTATTTAGAGGGAAATATAAACAATAGTGACTTTTCAGAAAAAGTGCTTTTAGTCACACAGTTACAGATGATACTCACAGTTCCTTTGTACTCATGCCCTATTCATTGAAAAGATTTTAAAATTATCATAAGAAATTACCATAAAGTAAATAATGATACCCACAGAGGAAGGCAAATAAACCAAACCCATTTGTATTTCTCTTAATATTCATAAAAGTTTAGTTTGCTTTTCTTCTCAAATCTATTTTTGCGCCGACGTAAAGTGCCTCCCCCCCAAAGCTATTAAATTCTTTACAGTCTTTTTTTCATCCTGATGTGCCATTTCATTGACATGTTGGAATTAGTTCAGAGATCACAAGTGCCAAAGCCCTCTGATCACACAGAGCTGGCCCTCCCACTACTGCTGCTGTTCAGAGCATCCACAGCTACAGCTGCTCAAAATGAGATCAGCCAGCTTATTCTCTGGGCTCTTTTCAAGCTTGCTCCTGGGGCTGCTCTGCTTCTACCTGCTCTGCCCTGAGCAAAGTGTTTCTATTGCACAAATACACAAGGACCAAAGAGTACCAGATGAGGTGCCCTGGCTCTTGCCTTCAGCCCAGCTCTGGTGAGGAATTCAGCACTCACTCGGCAGCATCATCAGGATGTCAAGTCTGAGGTCTTTCCCATCAGAGAGCTGGGCACAAGGAGAAATCTGTTCCACTACTGATTTATTGTTCTATATTTATCAAAAAGATACTTTTTACTGTCCATTATAATTCTCTTTTTTCCTCTCTAACATAACTGGAACATTTTTTCACCGACTGTAATTTAATAATAGCATACTTATAAATAAATGATTAATTGATGTCCTGAGCCTGTCTTGAACTTAAACTGTATTTATTTATGGAGTGGTATTTCTTACTGATGGTAATACATGAAAAATTAGGTGCTTGTGAAATTTGTTGACAAATAGATATATGAAATCTACAATATCTAATTAATAAAACAATTAGTTACTGAGGAATTTATTATCTAAAAATACACCCTTACTATAAAAACAGACATTACATGGAAAGTTTTATTGTAAATTTCTGTTGTTTTGTTTGTTGTTTTTTTTTTTTATGGTGTGATTTCTACTTCATACATTCAGGATGCTTTTTTTTACAAATGAATTCTTCTAAATTTCACTTTTTTGTAACAATTTTAAAAGAAACAATCAGCAGAGCAGAATTTGGAGTTGAATAGTATCAAATATATTAGAGCATGTAGGTGTATTTGAAACATCTGTAGTACTAATGCTGCAGCTTCTTGTTGAGCAGTTACTCCCATCCCTGGATGCAGCCTATTACCATCCAATACTGATACTGAGCCCATAACAATTATTCATTTATTTTCTGCTTGTGCCAGTTAATTTGTTTGTTTTGATATGGATTTAGTGCTATGGGCTATGAACAATAGCAGAGGCCCAGTAGTGTTACTGTGCAATTTAGGAAAAGCTCTCTAATCATTGCCACAGGAACTCCAAAATCCTGTATCTGCTCTTCTACCCTTTTCTCTTTCAAATATTTATATTAACAAATAATCTAAATTCATAGGACTGTGTGGGATGCCACCCACTAGACCAGGACACTCAAAGCCCAATCCAAACTGCCTTTGAACAGTACTAATAGTGGGGCACCCACAGATACTCCGTGTAAGCTGTTTCAATGCCTCACTACCCTCTGACAAAAGAATTTCTTCCTAACATCTAATCTAAATCTGTTCTCTCTCAGTTCTATTTCAACTCACATTTCAGTAACTATTTTTAAGGTATTTTGACTCATTCTCTTTACTTTCATTTCTCAAAAAAAACAAACAAACAAACAAACAAACAAAAAAATTGAAGACTGCATCACGTACCGATGCTTCAGTTGTTTCCACAATCCTGTAACAGAATATTTCCATCCATGAGATATATGTCACAGCAATTTTCCTGTTTTATCTTTTTTTGCTGGCTCCTATTACACTCTCTGAAGGTGCACCAAAGCTTAGAGTGAGTACTCCACATTTAACTCATTTGTGAGGACACAAGCAAAGATGATTACCTTGTTAGATTAGTCCTTGATTTCTTTGTACATGCTTTACCTCAGAGAAATACCAAACCAGCTGGCATGCTTCTATACTAGTCATTGAGAAGCTTGTTTGGCATAATTTATTTCAAAGAATAAAGACATATCCTACATTTATTATTAGGATCAAGTTGTCAGGGTAAGACTAAGAGATGGCCTTTCAGTACTCTTAAGTCTTCATTAAAGAGCTGTTATTTTCACAAGTTCATCTGAATGAATAAATGGGGAATAAAGTCAAAGATTTTAGGGATAAATTGGATGAATAATAAAAATATGATAGATATATATTATACAAGTGACGAATTTTTCAGCAACACTCCATAACCCACCTTTGTATAATGTCTTTGTATCTCACCTTTTGATATGCCCTTCAGAGAAAATCATAGATTCTTGTCTCTGATGCAGGTAAGGACTTCAGCAGTGCATTTGAATTTGCCTGATGCTATATTCACTTTTGATTTCCATTATTAGGATTTTGATATAAATTTTTTTGCTACACTCCATATCTTAATAATGTCACAATCTGATTAGAAAATTTCACTTCGTTTTTTTGGTGCTGTACCTGCAAGGAAGTTAAGGTATTGTCAGCTTAGTAAAAGACTAGAAGATGAAGCACATATCAAAAACCACTTCCGTATTCCAGAACTGTTCTGCTAGACTGTTGCTATTTGACTGGTTGTGTGGGTTTTGGTGTTTTCTTTTGTGAGTGGTGACAAAGTAAGAGAAGAAATGTTTGTGAAAACAGAGAATGAAGGCTGAAAATTGTTCAGGGGGTGAATTTCTCACCTGATAGACTGCTTGCCTACTAATGTTTGCAGCTGTCAATTTCCACTAGCATCTGCTACAGGTTGTATCACACGGGGGACTGCTGCACCCATAGCATGGGCATCCAATGTTCTGATGCAGGAGTTTCTTCCACAAAACTACATCTTTGCTTGATGAAATGGAGAGATGGTTTAAAAACTCCAGGACATGTGAAGGAAGCAGCACCTCTATTTTTTACAACAAACATTAGAAGAAATTAAATGGGCTGAAAGGAGTGTGCTGGGAAATAATTTATTTTTAATGGGGAAGAGAAAGGAAGCGAAAAACACTGAAGAGACGGAATGAAGGAAACTTTTTAGCAGTGAAATAGGGACACCTTCACTTTGACTCAAAAGGGCGTCCATAAGAATATAATTATGTAAATGTCAAGAAGGCTAGAAGTGGTTTTAATGTTGTACATTAAGATATATATTAATAATATGATGAAATTGGGAGCAGAAAAGCCTATACTAAATATAATGAAAAACGTTCTGACAGGAAGATACATTAGGCTGTAGAATAGTTTTCCATAGGGAAGCCATCACTTAAGGGCTTTTTCTTCCATCAGTATGTTCCCAAATTCTATGAAGATTCATATTCAGCTCTTCATGTCCAAATGGAAAATTAAACAAGAGAGATAATTTCAGCAAGTCCCGAAGTCCCTCAGTAATTTTAAGGAAATTCAGTTACATCCTCATATCAAAATATCCCTCACTGGGGTTAAGAATAGACCCCACTATATATATTTTATCCAGTTATGTTAAAAAAATAATTTATTTAATTAAAAAGTGAAGATCTTTCTCTGAGTTTAGATGTCAGGGTTTTTTTTTTTTTTTTTTTTTTTTCTGATAGGTCTGTTACACATTTTGTCCATCTTGCAAGATTTTGAGGGTATTGGCTGTATCTGGACTAAAGACTGCATGCACACAAAAAAATTTAAGTTCTAAATACTGTCTAATGTGCCTGTTTCCTGGACTTTCAAGGTTCAGGGTTCAAAAGAAAAGCTGCTCGTTACATTGAGGATGCACAGCTGCATTTTCAGGTTCAAAATATCAGTGATCTGTGTGAGGCAGAAGACAAACTGAGCCTGAAGCCTGAGATCAAGTCTGAGCTCTAGTCCTGGAGACAGGGTGTCTGTTTCTGTTATTATGATTAAAACATTGGCCTTTGAAGTAATGGGGCATATCCAGATGTATGGGAACCTCAGGGAAAAGGTAGATCTTTGCCAGAAATTTAAAAGTTTCGAACATCAACTCACCTTAAAGCTTTTGTTCTGTTTGTGGGATTCTCTTTTTGGTTTTGTTTTTTTTTTTTTTTTGTTTTTTTTTTCAGCCTACCCTTTTCAAATGAATGATTTTTAACCATTGTTTCAGTTTTCAAATTAGTCATGTAAGATGTTTTATCTCTATGTTTTTTGGTTTTTTATGTCACTTTCCTTAGGACTGTGGTTTGGATTTGGGGCAAGACGGCTTTTCAGATGTATTATGTTCTACACAGCAACTATGAGAGAAAGGATTTTCTACTGCACTGCCCTTGGTCTAGAAAATCAGGATTTCATTTACTTCTCTGTCATAAGTTATCTATATGGGATTAGGCATCTTGAGATACAAAAGGATTTTTCAGTAATATTCACAGGGACTGAAAGGTGCAAGACAGCACTTCAAGAAAGACCTTCTTAAGCACGAAGAGGAGTATAACACAATATACCTTTTTGGATATTTGTCCCATTTTCTATGAAATCTTGAGTAATTCATTCAACTTTCCATGTGTATAATGATATTTAATGACTATTTCAACCTACTTATGTGGTACTGTAAAACAATACTATGTGCTACATAGCAATGACAAGATTAAAGAAAAAAAAAATTACCTGTATTTTCTCTTTAGTTAGACGATTGCAAAATTGCACATGTTTTGCCAAAGAATTTTTATTTCATACTGTTAGCGAATTGTGAGGGTTGGTAACCATATAATTTTTCTTTACCCCAACAGAGACGGTTGGTTTCCATATTGATGCCATGTATTTTAATTATTTTTGTTAAGTTTATTGTGAAAAAATATAGGTCTCAGCTTCTAGATTGCTTTAAATTTGGTTTTCTGCTAAAATGATGCTTCTAGATAAATAATTGTGGTTATTAGTGTCTAAAGTATTGATTAAACAGCACAACAAATTCTCACATTAAAATATTGTGTGTGTATATATATTTATGTCTCCTTTAATTTAGTGGTTTGGCTTATTTTGTTTCAGCAATCCAGAAGGTGCTTTACACATTCCTACGAGTCCATATACAGTCTTCACTGCATACTATGTAGTAGGACTTAAATGAATTGATAAATATTAAGTCAAAAATGAGTTTAACTTCTCTGAATTGTAACTGAATTGTATTGAACTGCAGGCACTGTGAAAGTTTTAGCTGAACTTAGTCTCATCAATAAGTCTGCAATCCTTAGCTAAGAAGCTTTGCCTTTGAAATTCTCCTGGGGTTTACTAAATGAATTTAAAGCAATACAGATACCTTCCAAATCCCATAACAGAACTCACAAGTAAGCCAAATAAGCTGGAAAAAATCTGTAAGTAGGGAAAGGCAATTCTTGTTGAATTAATGAAAACTGAAAAAACCTGAATTCTCTGGTTGCTTTTAGCCTGACTTGATAAAAACCTCTGAACAAGTAACTTAGTAAAGACAATAGGAAGTGGGCTGGCCAGCTACAAGATCTTGGCCAACTACAATAAATAAAGCAATAGATTTACTAGCTTAAAAAAAAAAAAAAATAAAAAAGAAAAAAAAAAAGGTAGCTAACTGTGAAATGGGGTGCTCCAACCTGGAAGCAAACAGTATGGTTCAACAAAACCCAAGTATAATAAAAACCGCCAGTTTAAAATGCATATATGCCTGTGATTCTTTCACTGAAAACTAGTTCACCACTTTCCTTATTGCCACTGCATATAACCTGTTAAGGAAAAATGTGAACTAAACTTCAAAAATTCTGTTGTCTGAAATGTAGCATTGGGACCCAGAATCCAAAGCCATATTTGAATAAAGAATGTATGATTGACACTTTTATATTTAGTAGTACATAAAAGCATAATGAAAATGTTTCATTGTTGGGTTCTGGGCACCAAAGTCCCTCAAAAATACTGAGGATGTCACTCTATTTGTGCTGCATCCAGGAAATAAATAGGGGTTTTTAAAATAAATACTATTTTAAGATCTGTGTTGAAAAAGATAACCAGTTGCATGAGTTTCTGTTTATTTCTTTAACTTACAGTGAATTTTCTGTCCATCTACTAACAGCATCTAATTGTCCACCTTGATATATATACACCTCGGTTACCCAAATTAGATATTGTAAAGAGCTTGGGAAATGGAATCCAGAGTTTAACAGGAGCATTAGGAATAGAAACAAATAAGTACAATAAGAAAGGACAGGAGACACTGTGTTTGATGAGCTATCCCATTAGTATCAGAAACCAGTTACACGTGTTCAGCAAAGTCATGAATACATATACAAGATATATTCTCCCACTTGTTTTTTGTACATCATATATTATGGAGTAAGAAGAACACTGATTAATGAAGCTGTATTTGAAAGAATGAATTCATTTAAATTTAAATGTTATAAGTTTTAATATTTATTCTATGAATGTTGCTGAGAGATTTTCACCTGGCCCACTTTGCCTTGGTCTGGTTTTTTGCGATGTTATTGCAGTGCTTAATGCAATTAGTGAGTTTTCAATGAGGACACAGATCAAAAATGCAATGATCATGTTGGCTATATGTAATGGAGTTCATTTTTACAGAGTAGGAGTTACTCTCTCAAATGTGCATCATAAATAAATGAAACAGGAAAGGTTGTATTCATTGCTTATTTTAACCTTGTCCCTTCTTTTTTTTTTTTTTGTTAAATTTTTATTTTAAACTTAAGTTGTTGCTGAATTCTAATCAAATATGAACTTATAAAAGACCAAATAGTATACAGATATGTTACCAAAAATGACTCCTATTTCTGTAAGTTTCAAATGTTCTCTCTTTACACCTCCTTTGCCTCAATAATGTTTCGCAAGACAAGCTTTTACAGAATGATCAGCATTTTTGTGGTCTTAACTAATGTTTATTGGATAAAATCTACTATCTTCCCAAAAACAATGTTTAAATTTTATTCGTGTGAGCAGTAGCATTCATGAAAAGTAATGCTTCTGGCTTTCATAAAACAATTATATAGCAAGAAGATAAAGTATTTGTGATTGCTGTTGGTCTGGAGTTACTTGAGGTAAGACTGTCCAAAAGCACAAATATATCGTAATTTAAAATGTGTTCTTCAAGAAAATTACTACTTTTGCCCATCCTGGACTAAGTTTCTATGTTTATGTAGTTACTTAAAGAGTTTTGACCTTCAGAGATTAGATTATTAGTAATTTCTTGTTTTATTTCTCTTGCAAATGAAAATGTATGACTGTTTAATTTCTAAAGCGTCCAAATTAATTATCCCCAGATTTATTTCTCTATTAATACAAGGTTCATACTTCTTGCATTTTAAATGAGTGTCCATATTAAATACTTTGTGTCCTATGTTCAGGCATTTCCAATTCCCTGAAAAACTTGTCTTTTCGCTATTGATTCTGCCAAGAATTTTTCATTGGGTGTACTATTGTACCATGTACTTGACTACTAAGGTTTTGTTGGGTTTTGTTGGATTTTTGAAGGGAGGTTTCTCAAAACCAATGTCTTTATAGTACTTTTTTTCAGTCTGTTTATCCTCTTAAATTATTTTAGAAAAAAGATTCTGATATTCTTGTTTTGCTGATTCAAATGGATTTGCTCCGTTGTCTGTGGCACAAAAAAACCTTAAGGAAAGACTCATAGTCTTTTTTGTTTGGTTTTTTTTTTTTTTTTCAGATGAAGCTATTATTAATAGTATTTCAGTGTAATTTCAAACTATATAAACTTAATGGAAATGATCTTTGGAGTTCTTAATTATAGGAACCTTATGAACATGGCATTTTATTAAATATAATATCTGTTAATCACTGTTCTCCCGTCCTGTGATTAGTTAGCTAACAACCACAGAGCAATGTGAAAACAACTTATTCTATAAAATACTTGGCATTTACATTTTAACTCATCTGGAAACTAAAATAGTTATAATTTTAAAATATTTCAACAGCACTTTTTGCAGCTAACATTATATGCCTTCTTCAATTAGAAAGTATTAAATGTAAAGAACAAGCAAAATCCTAGGCAAGGCATTTATTTATATATAATGCCTCTAATTGTAGTGCACAAAAATGTTGTGTAATCTAAACACAGAGTTGACTTTAATATGAATTAACAGTACTCTGAAAGGTAGGAGGAGACTGATCGGAAGAGCTGACAAGTATAAAAGTAAGATGGAAGAGCTGGAGAGATGTCATTTCCTAGCAAATAATTATCCCCAAGCTGTGTAAACACGCTTAAACAAATACTTTATGAAAATCAAACCAAGAAACGAAATAGCAGATTTATCATTTCAGCACAAGTGCCAATAACTGAAGTCCATATGTTTACACAGGTCAGTCTCACAGAAAGATAAGTCTGTTTGGCCTTGCTCTAATCAGCACCAACTGCAGTTAACATATATTTTTACATACTTGTATCCTTTATGAACAGAAAGATATCAAAGGAATCTATAAAATAAAGGTTTAGACTTACAATCCCACTGTAAGGTCTCCTTTTTTTGGAGACTGACTCTCATTTTGTGATTCTAAGCAGGAAAAACATTCATTCTGGTCCATTGCTTACAACGTTGGTTATACAGCAAAGCATATGGAAGACACTTGTTTTAATTCTTCATAGCAAAGTTTGCTTTTATCATAGAACTAATGTCATAACGTATGTTATAAACTGATTGCTTCTTGACAGACAACAAAAAATATACTAAGGGATGGTTTTCAGACTGAGTTCCTGCACTGAATGGTGATTAAGTGTTGCAAAGAGTATAAGATTTGCCATAACTTTGTCCAGAGGACCCAATTCACTGAAAATTGTCCAGGTCTAGGATGAGTTATAGAAATTTGAGCCTGAATTACATTTGACTACAGGAGGTAAACATATTGTTTAATTACTGTATTTGAGGTTTTTCAACAGATAATAAGCTTTATGCTGGGAGGAAGTTCCTAACATCCCTGATTGTACTGTTCACCAATCGTACCTAATGGACAATATCTCGCCACGAGAGATATCTCACAAGAGGTATCTCTGTCTTGTGATGTTTGGTGTACCTCAAAAGGCTGTATAAGACATCAGTATTTTTGTGAGCATGTGCATGAGAAAAGATGTTTGATGTAATATCCAAGCTGGAAATATTATACTGTACTGTTTTTTTTGTTGTTTTTTTTTTGTTTGTTTGTTTGTTTTGTTTTGTTTTTTGGGTTTTTTTCTGTAAGAACAGCAATGAATCACATTTATGTTTGTTTTCCGTTTTTCTGTTAGTTTCTTTCTTTACATTTCCTAGCCTTAGCTTTAGATGATATTTTTTGTCCAGTACACACTGATTTCTGCTAAGACAAAAAGAATGAAATACAAAAAGTAAGAGAAATTTTGAGTTTCAACTCTCTGCATGTTTGGGAGGTACTATAGACATAATTGGGGCACAAATCATCAAACTGTGTTCTGTTGCCTAGCGCTGTGTTCTGTTGCTTAGCACTGCAGCTGCTTTCTTATTTCTATCCCAGTGAAATACTGACTCTCATCTTGCTGTTATGTTGTAGATAGTTCCAAAATCCTTGTTAAATCCAGCATTCCTCAGTTTAATTAGTCACTGGTGGTAGACTAAGTTGACTGGCTTTGGTTGTCAACTAGAGGCTCTCGGTTTTTTGTGATTGTATGCCCATGAGAGCCTGGGGTATAATTATTAAATCACCTCAGTCTCACCTGTGATGATTGCTGGTGCCAAATTGCTCAGCTCCAGAATGCTTGTTTGCATTGGCAACGCTTTTTGTCCCTTTCTTGTTTTCAGCACAGTGATTTCACTTTTCTTTCTTATCTACCCTCAGTTAAACTTAAAAATCAGGAGTATGAAATCTGCATTGAAAGTAGAATTATGAGTCTGTATCAGATACAATCAAAGCAGTGTCTGGACATATTTTCATCACATTGCTTTACAAATCAAAAAAAAACCCCATCGTATGTGTTTCATCCTAAAGATAATTAACGTCTGGTCATATAATTCAGTTGAGCTGTTGAAAGAAACAGTTGGTTAAAGATAAAACATATCTTTAAATATTCCTGGTTGTGATGCATTGGGAAGAACATGTGAGGTATGATCTTTTAGAGAAGTACATAGAAAAGTTACTGCTAGAGGGCAAAATAATAAATCCTCTCTCCCTGAAGCTTACGAAGTGTGACTCCCTAAGGTGAATTTCTTATCAGCAGGGGTATCACACTGCAGTAGAGAAAACTTTTTAAGTGTATGGAGAATGATTCATTCAACATAAAGTTGAAACAGTATTTTTCAGGTAAATAATTTAGTCATCTGCAACATAAATGATACATATATTTTAGCAACAAAACAGAAAAATTTATCAAAACAGTCTGTAAATTGTTAAATAGCTTAATTTGAGTGGCCATCAGTGACATAACCATAAAAAAGCCAAATCTTTTCAGTCAACATGAGACGTCATTTGATCTTAAACACATTTTCGGGTGGAGTCATTTAGATAACTATAGTGCTTCCTAATCACCTGACCAAAAGGTTTTCCACTCTGAGATGATGAGATGGTGGAAAAATTTCCCACATGTTTTAAAACATGTTTTAAAATGATTGGCGTCAAAATTTAAATTAAATATTTGAGTGTAAATCTTACAGGTTGCTTAGTTTACACATCCAATATCTTAGAAGACACATACTTTCACATGTGTCTTTGCATGTGAACACATTGCAGACTTATCTTTGTAAAATTGTATGAGTTCAATGCCTTTTTACTGTCTGCAAAGTTAAGAATGATGTCCACATTAGAAAAGAAACCCACACTTGGCAAATAATTTTCACAAGTAGAAATATATGCTATTTACTCAAGTCAGGGGAAGCATAAGAAACTTTAGCCCACCCAGATGGAATATCAAGTTAACAAAGTCCGATGTTTTCCAAGTAGAATGGTTAGGATCTCTTGGCTGATAGTTTTGTCTTTGTACCTAAGAGGAAGAAGATGATGTCATGACACAGATAAGTAGTTCATTTGTTCATTTGGTTTTCTCTTTAAAAAGCGTTACTCAAGAAAAATATTTAAATCATATTTTGTTCCTTCTATCTTCACGGTGACACAGTATTTTAAATTGTATCCTTACTTTCGTATCCTTAGTTATCCTTACTTTTCTGGCTTTAATTTTGTTCTGTTACCTGATTGCTGGGCTTGGGGCTTTTTTTTCCTCAATCAGGGAAGTTGTGGTAAAATCCTTCATACAAATCCTTCTTTGTATGAACATTCACATCAGGTTAAATTTGGACCCAACTGAAATGAATACATTTAATATTACTTTCCTAATTTTAATAGAGAATAAAAGTTCAGGGTAAGAGAAATATTTTATTTTCCTCCGTGATTTGGGATCTAGTGAGCCTCATACTGTTTAGTTGATACAGTGTTTTACTAACTAGATAGAGGAATTGACAGATAAGATATGATACTAAAGAGAAATCCTTTCCATGACTGAGATTTTTGGCCGATAGATTAGAAAAAAACAGCTAGAACATCTTCTAGATGTTCTATCCAGAACACCAAAGTTGCTACTTGCAACTTGGTTTGGCGGTAACATGTCCTTCTCCAATGGTTGCTCGGCTTTAGCAAATACTGAATATGGATTCTGCTGAGATCTACTAGTGTATTAGAAAGTTTTGGCTTTCATCAATGTGTGTTACAGTAGTAAAATAAAACCAATATTCAATTATTTGCTATAAGAAAGCATGTTTTTGAAAGAAATACAAAACATCTGAAACATTGCTGGTTGTTATTTCCAATGCCTATTGTTTTTCTACCATAAATTTAAGATTGTACCATGTACTTTCATAGGCAACTATGTAAAAGAGAATTTTATGGCTTAAGTAAAGAATACCTTCCAGTCCCTTGGTTTTGACAGGCAGGGTATTCTAAAATAAATTGATAAAGTACTTGAATCATTCAGATCATTCTCAACTAAATTTAAAGTTCAAGTGATTAATCAATAATGCAGTAATAGAATTTTAGATGTAAGTTAGACTGATATGGATTTTGTAGCATTAATGTCATTTTGTGTTATAGTGAACATTCACCTTAACCTATGCCTTAAAGCATTTTTCTTTTTAATATATGTATATCCCAGTAAGTCTTGTTACTTATGGAATCTTATCCATAGGAAGACAAATGCTCTAAAGCAATGAATGATTCGTGAGGGTTAGTTAATCTCTACAGCATGATTTATAATCCCATCTTGAGTAGTCAGATACAATATCCCTAGGTCCTGAGCAAGGAAAAAATGCAGTGATATTTCACTGTTAGCTCTCTTCAATTCTGGGGTTGGTACAGAGCCTTCTTATGGCCTCATTTACATTTTCCTTTGTATGAATTGAAGTACAAAGCAGTGGAACTCTCACAATGGAACAGATTTTCAACAGCAATAACAAGGTCACTTAACAATACTTGCTGAATGGTTTATACTCCTATTTCACAATTAGTTTGCAAGTCATAATGTTCTCTTCGTAACTAGAAAATTTTGCTATTATTCTGAAATTGAATTAGTTGAGACTAAACAGTAGTTGGTTACTTGTCTGTTTCAGTGGAGGTCCCTGTGGTGAGTTGACCTGGGCTGACCAGATGCCCACTCAGCTGCTCTCCTCAACAGGACAGGGAGAGGTAATAAAATGGAAAAACTCATGCATTGAAGTACAGAGACATCCCTCACTAGTTACTGTCATGGGCAAAACACACTCAATCTGGGGAAAAATGATTAATTTACTAACAATTAAAATAGAGTACGATGGTGAGACTGCTGTAGTCAAATGCTCTCCCCAGGTTCTTTTAGATATTCCACTTGTGAAAAATATGCTTAATACTGAATATACCTATTTGAAGATATTTTCTTTTACATGGGATTTCTGATTTAGCAAAGTGACACAATATATACTGAAAACACAACACTTGCAAGTTACACTTATCAAATTACAGAGAGTAATACACCATTCAAACACAATACTAATGTATTTCCCATTGCCAGTCTTTGTGACACATTCACTCTCCCAAAACTAGGTGTCCCCACATGCCAGGAGGGAATATGTGGGCTGAACCCAGCTCAAGCCGGTTGCTTTCTTCAAAGTTATTCTGCAGATTTTCTGGGGTTTATCCTTCGTGTTGGCTGAAGTTCATTCCCCCTATACAGCTCTGATTAGCTTGGGGAGGCACTGCCATCTCCGGTTAATCCATGAAACTGCGGAGAGCTGGTACCTAAAACGAAGGCTGCTCTCCGTTCCCGTTGTACTGAGATAGAGTCAGCTTTTTTGCCTCATTCTCTGAGCTTCGTGGGTACATCACCCTTGCTCTCTCATGTCTGAGGGGCTCAACCATGCCCTCCAGAGAGACCAGTGGAGCCGGCTGGGACCGTCTGTGTCTGGTGTGGGACAGATCCAGCCCCTCTAACACAGGGGCCGCATGCCAATGTTGCATGTTCATTCTCATCAGTTACATCATGCACCATGGAATAGAGTTAGCAGGTAATTACCTTTGATAGGGATGGTGTTTGCTAATGTCTTTACAAACAGTTCGAAGGTTCAAGTCTTTCAAGGTGAAGGTGTTAACGTCTTTGAAACGGGTTTTATTGTCTCTGCTAACTTTGGGCAGCAGGTTTGTCGCAGAGCCCAGACAGCTCGTCTCCTGAAACAGACAAGCCTGAGTTTCTGAACCTTGGGGTAAAATGACAGGTTGGGGGAGGGAATATGTGATAGGCGGTTCGGGAAGGCTGTACCTTCCTAGTACCTCAGCCAATGGGGAAATGAAGAGGGCAGCATGTGGTCGGGAGTTTAGGATAAAATAAGGCTGCGCCCTCCAAAACCTCGAGAGAGAAAACCCCGTGGGTATACCAGTGGACTCTCTCTCTTTATCTGAATAAAGCTGTGGGACTCCTCTGTCTTTTTAATGGACACTGGCTTTTCACTGCATGATTTTCCATACACTTTCTTCACTTTAACCTTGCTAGTAGGCAATTATTTGCAGTTAGAGAGTCAGCAAATTGTATTTGGTTCCCCTCAGACAACTATGCATTTAAATGTGCCACTCACTGGGTTGCACCTTGCTCTGCACATTCACATCCCCGACTTGTGCAAGGCACCTGGTGTTTTCAAACGACATTGTGCACATGCAAGGATCTGTGTGACAGAAGCCGAAAGAAACTTCTCCTTAAGGAAGTACCTGCTCAACTGTCTGGCAGAAGCTGATTTGACAGTAATGTAAATATGATTTGTTGATCTGTGTTTTACTCCTTGTGCTTAATGCTCTTATCCATTTATTTTCCTCTCAAGCAGTCAGCCTGTCTATACAATAACTGAGATGCTCCCAAATAGGGAACATTGTTTGTCTGATGTTGTAACTTTATAGTGAAATAGAAAGGTTGAACACAAACTGTACTCATAATTAACACCAAGTGTAATTAAAAACCTTAAGGGACAATAGCTCCTTTCCAGTGTGCTCATCACTTTCCCTAACAAGGCAACAGGTGGGAATAGTACTTCTGAGCACATTACCAGGAAACTGTGACTCCTGCTTGGTTTCAAATATCTGCATCACTGAAGAAGGGTGAGAGAGCTTTCAGCTGTGTCTCAAACAGCTATGTTTGGCAACTTTGTTCAGGCAGAGAGGTTGGGTGTGGTCTCGCTCAAGCCTGCTCAGGAGCTGAAGACCAAGGTTGCTGAATGTGGTTAAAGCCGCCACAGCTGTGCTGAGGGAGGCATGTACCGGAAATATACAAATTCTAATGCCTTGTGCCACTCAAATGCTCTTTGGACCAGCTACAGCCTTCCCATTAAATACACATATGTGCTAACACAGACACAGTGTATGCTATCCCCGAACACTTGTCTGCTTTAAAGGATGAGTGTTTAATTGAAGTCAGTATTCATTCAAGCACCATTTTCCATTTCTTGGCAAGTACATGTTTGTTGTGAGCAGTTTATTATTAGGTATCTTGTGTAAGATAATGCAGTTTCTGTTTATGGACTCAGTTGATTCTGGATGTCTAAAAAGCAGGAGAAATATCAGGCATGTGGTGGTGTATTTGTATCTCCACTTGAGACAGAGACAAAAATCTGGGAAGTTTCTGTACCAAGTGTATCAGTGTATGTGTAGTTGTTTGCGTTCCATAACCATCATTTACTCCAGGCATCTATGGATATTAAACATCCAAACAAATGTTTAGTCATAGGTAATTAAAATGATTCTCATATTCTTTCATTTTTTTGATATGTCATGTTTATATAGTTGTACGAATTTTATGTTCAGCTGTGTTATTGACTGTTCACAGGGTAATGAGGTAATGCATGTGAGTGAAAAGCTTGTCTAGGTAGCCTTCATTAGTTTACAAATATCAATTTATCTCTTTGTATGGCTGACTTATATTACAGTTGTAAAAAAAAAGATTATTTTACATAACCCACTAAACTTGAAATAATGAGACATCCAAGTATATTATTGTTGTTGTTCTTGAGGCTAATGTTTTCCTGTTGGATGAGGAAGGTTAAGGTTGTGGTACATTACAAAATTTATCATGTAACAACTTCTTTTTTGAGGCTTCTCAATGTTGTCAATATTTTTAATGGCAGACAAAACAAGGGAAAAAGAGTAAAACTCTCTCAGACTTACGTAATTCTGGTCCCTCATTATGCTGTTGGCATCTACAAGGTATTGATGAGATATGAACATACAAAGCATTTAAAATTTTTTTTTTTGCTTGTTTTCCTTTGTTCATTTTTGTTCTGTTTTAGTTGACTGCAAAAATAAGGCAGTTTACATAAATAAGATGTGGGTCTCCTAAATTTCAAAGTCATGGGGTATGGCTTACTTTGAAGATTAACTTACATTAATAAAACACATATATGATACGTAGTTTGCTTTGGGGGCTTGTTTTTAATAGTTGGTTTTATTTTTTTTAAATGAAGCTACCTTTGGCCTCCTGTTGATAAATAACTGCAATAAAGTGAATATCTGACAGTAGTAAATGACATCAGTAAAAATAACTGCTATTAGTCTCTGTCTCACGGAAGTAAAATTAATTCCCTCAGCCTAAGCCTTATCCTTGTACTGAGCAGTGTAATCAGAATTATTTTGATAGCTTGAGCTTCCACTATGAATCGTTGCCTAAGTGAAATTCTAGTCACTAATCACTGAACCATTCACTGTGCAGGTTGCATATGGCTTTGTTAGCAATTACATTTATTTTAAATTGAGAGAATTACTTGGAAACACTGTTCACTGAAGATTCAAACAGACCAGAGCAATTAAGCATTAGTTGCCAGAGGCCTTCAGTTAAAATTATTGGATGGTACTTTCACTATAAATGTTCACCTGCCTGATCCTGATCTCTGGAGAATCCTGACTGATTTCTAATAAATATTCACAATTTCTCACTAATNAGAAAAAAAAGGGAGGAAGAAAAGTCTAAGTTCACAAAGCTGATGAAGTGTGTTCAGGGGTGGTTTCTTCAAGGCGCTCCAGTAGTAGAAACCCCATGTGATTTCATCCTCTTTCCACCTGATGGAGCCCCTAAGCATGGTCAAGTTGCTGTACTGTCTGCCATTATTAACTGTGACTCCCTCAGTATAAGTACAAGACAACTGTAGTTACTGTAAGTTATTGCTTCTCCAAATTTACTGAGTCCTAATATATTTATAGTAGACATATAATGGACTTAGAGATCCTTTGGGTCTCTTTGTTTACCCCCATTAAAAAAGCTACTTTTCAAAACCATGAAAAAATACAATGGCAGGCTGAACTTATTAGAGGGGAAAGGAGATAGCAATAGAATATATAAGCAATTAGTTTTATCAATAACAGCCAAAACAGCTTCCACTGTAACCGTTGTTAAACTCCCAGTTTAAGTATTTTGGTCCAAAAATTATGCATTTGCAGCCTATATGTACTGGTTTTGAATGGGGGAAAGTTAATTTTCTTGACAGTGGCTGGACTGAGGCTGTGTCTTGGGTTTGTGCTGAACACGGGGTTGATCATACAGAGATGTTTTTGTTATTGCTGAGCAGGGTTTGCACAGAGCCAAGGCTTTTTCTGCTTTTCTGATGGCCACACTGGTGAGGACTTTGGGGGTGCTTGGGAAGCCGGGAGGAGGCACAGCTGGGACAGGTGACCCAAGCTGACCAGAGGGATATTCCAGACCATGTGACATCATGCTCAGTAGATAAAGTGGGGGGAGAAAGAGGAAAGTGAGAGGACATTTAAATTGATGGCATTTGTCTTCCCAAGCCACTGTTACACGTGATGGAGCCCTGCTCTCCTTGCCATGGTTGAATTCCTGGCTGCCAATGGCAAGTGGTGAATAAATGCCTTGTTTTGCTTTGCTTGTATGTGCAGGTTTTGCTTTCCCTGTTAACTGTCTTAGCCCCATGAGTTTTCTACTTTTAACCCTTCCAATTCTACACTGGTTAGGGAGTGAGTGAGTGGCTAAGATGGGGCTTGGCTGCTGGCTGGGGAAAAACCATGACAACCTGTCAGTAGGGACATTGGGCTTTTCTCATTTTATTTCCAGTAATTCTCTAAGTGGAATAGAGCCACAGACTAAAGATGTGAGGTGTCATCTTCGACTAGAAAGCATTAGGAACTAGCACTATTGTATTTGTAGAATATACCAGATTCTCAGTAGCAAATTTTAACTTCTAATTTCCATTCTAGCAAATGAATATGGAAGAAGTTAAACTTATATTTAACAATCGCTCTGTAATTATAGAGTGGAAAATATGGCTATAATTGCATTTTATAAATGTAATTAGCTATAAATACTGAAATAGAAATATATGCAGCCAGCACATTGCTTTTATTTCCAGCTATAGGATGAAGAAAAGCTTGAGATATGTACTTCCAGGGGAAATAATATAAATTAGAAAGACATCTGTTTAGAAATTTTTGGCCAAAAGTGCATTAGTAATGCATTGAATAGCATTCAGAGAGATTATATATTCAGTAATTGAAACACAAATTATGCATGCTTATTATTTATGAAATTTTAAGCATTGCTTAAATACATCAGAAAATGTAAATGGCATTTAAAACAATTAATTATTCAGAACGGCAAAAATGGAAAAGCTAGCAAAGCACTTTACCATCCCTGTAGTGAAACCAAATAAATGGAGAAGACTCTAATTTCTTATGCTATTTAGGCTTAATGTAGCAGCCTGAGTTCTTTGGGTGAAAACCTAGATCTAATTCTGAAGTATGCAAAGTATGCCATGATGTCTGTTCTTGTTTTTGATAAAGAATTCTCAAAATGTATGTGAATTGGGTCACCAAGGCATTTTACCCTTTTGTCTTCTCTTAGAAGGAGGGACTTTGTTTTAACAAGTAGTGTTATAAAATCGGGAAGGGGGAAGATGGGGGGAGGTCGACAGGAAATATCACTGGCTTTGAAGCAAATTTATCATTCTCTCTTTTCCTCTTCCCCTTCTTCCACTCCTGAAATACAGATACTACAGAGGATGTGAAATTAGATGAACACTTGACACCTTTTGATAACACTACCTTTAAATAGCTGTTAATACCAATATAGTGAGGAGGGAGGTTCAGGCCCAATAAAATAACATCTCTAGGAATATACCATGATTGTTGTTATTTAAAGTGATTTTCTTAAGGTTTTAGGACTAATAGTCCTAAATAGCTTTAGAGTTCTTTCACCTTGAATCTATACTATTGTATTTTTTATATTTCTTTTCCTCAGGGCATGTAAAATATCTATAGAGTTCAGGAAAGTCAGGGAAATGATCTTAGTAAGTCATCGGAGGATTTAATGTAATATCGCATAGACAGTGACATGAGGATAGTCCAAGAGTTAATCAGATTTATAAATGGGGAAATTAGGAGGATAATGAACTGATAAATCAGTAATAAACCTATTCTAAAGAGTAAGACATTTTTGGCTCTCTTCATTAAGATTTGTATCTCCTAAAGGAAAAGAGATTTCTTAATGCTAAGCCTTCTAGAAGTCACTGTGACCTATTTCTGAGAATAAAATTAAAAAGATAAACTTTCCTTTTAAATCCATAGGTAGGACAGAGAAGTCACAAAGGGAATGTAAACTTATTTTCTGCAGATAGCTCTCATGCTGTTTTAAAAAAAGGTAAATGGACTAGGGCTTCCATTGATTCAAATATCAAATCCCACTGTAATGGGTGTTCTTGAACTTTCTGTGATCCAGTAAAAGATTAATTCTGAAGAAAAAAAATTATCTTGTAGATGGATATATCACATTAGCAACGTGTATCCTAACGTGAGCTCATTGCCTTTTTCTGGGCTCAAAATATATATTAATATTTGCATCCTATTACTTTCCTCATAGAAATTGTCAAATATGTATTGAAAGTCTATTAAAAAGCATAACCAAAATTTTGCAAGTTTTCTGTGTGGGGAGAATGTGCTTTGCCATAATATAATTTAGAATATGGTCTGGATCCTTCTGCAATAAGTCAAAAATTCCTGAACACTCCTGTAGGCAGGATTAATTTGAAGATATTGGCCTTCATATTTGCAAGTCTAACTTAAGGACTTCTTTTTCCCCATTCCTAACTAGTTGTAATATATGTGTGATAATCAATTTTATTTTTTGAGTAGCTCTGCCAATAATAATGGAACTGTGGAAGTAATAATCCAGGAAATCACCTGCAGTTCTGTCTTCCTTATCTTCCTGTAATCACCTATTGATCTAAGTACTCAAGGTACTGGTAATTTTAAACTGACTGAGGGAAAAAAAAAAAAGTGTAGAAATTTATGTAATCATATCAGACAATTTTTGTTCAAAAGAGGAAAAAACTAGGCGTCAAATTTCCATTGAGTTTAGAAAAAGTCTGCTGTCTGTATTCAAAGAAAAAAATGAAACTAGAATTAGCAACACAACACAGTATATAATGAATTAAAACAAAATATGAAATTATAATAGACTGGTTAACTAATTTTTCAGGTTGGCATTCAGACCAGTTAGGGGCCTGAGCTTTAACCTGCTGATTGAAACCAATATTAAAAGCATGAAACTAGGATTCAATATCAAGACCCAAACAGAAAATCTACTGAAACCTATAGTAGTATATAATAAGTACATTTTTTTGGTGAAATTAAAAAAGAAAAAAAAGTGTAAGTTTTCCTAATGTCGAAAAGTTATTTTGCATCTAAACAAAATGTTTGCAAGACAGGCTTTATTGTGACCCTGGACTGACGTCTGTAATTCGGATCTGGAGTTAAAGTGCAAAACACTTTCTCTTTGGCCATAAAATGGTATTGATATTTGAATGCAAAAGAAATGTCTTTGTGATTCAGTTTTTAATAAGACTTTATTTTAAATAATAAAAAGGGAAAGATCATTACTTGATCATTTATCACTTCTTGATTACTCTATCCGCCATCATTATTTTGTATTTACTAGTTTAGTTTTTCCTGACAGTGAAAATAAATATTCTAATTATTTCTGAAAATTTTATGCTGTATTGTTTTCCACACTTTACAATAAGATGGGGTTTTATCTATCAAAATGTTCTCTTTTCTTTGTAATACTGCCCTCTGTTCCCTCTTTGCCTATAAGTTTCTTTTCCCTCACCCATATTCCTCAAGTGGAGAAATTGTGTAACTCTTACTTTACTGTAAAAACACCTCTGCCACTTAAAAAAAATTGCTTATCTCTTATCAAAGTCTTAATAGAGGTTTATGAGATATGCGACTAAATGATGTAGACAAAATCATGAATAAAAACACTTGGAAAACACAGATCTTTCAGGGAAGTTAGTTTGAGTGTTGATGGTGTTTCTTAATAAATTTGTCTGGAGTTATTTCAAAAATTCTTTTTTTTTGCTCACCCTCCATTGCCCTTTAACCATTGAGAACTGAAACCCAAGTGATCCATCCCACGGGCGACCTGCAGCAGAGCAGAACAGGAGTACAGTGAGAGACATGCAGGAAAAACACAATAGTGTTGCTGCACACTCAACCTCATATAATGCCAGAGGCAGGGGTGAGGGGAGTGATTTGGTACCTACTTTCCTTTTAGTTCTGCTCCTCCTCTTTTTCCATAAACCTGGCACTATTTAATGAGTGAGTTTACAACAAGTCAGTTAAGTAGGAAAGCATGAACCAGTCCAACAGAGAGGAAAAGGAGCTGTGCAACAGTGTTTTCCTCTCACACAGCTAGTTCCACTTTCCTGTACTGTACATGTACCTTGCAGAATTGATGACTTACTTTTCTTCAGTAAGACGAAAAAGAAAGCTCCTTCTGATGAGTCAGCTTACAGGGTTTCCAGCCTACACAATTACCTGAGAAAATTATATAAATTGCATATGACTTTATATCCAGGAAGTCAATATTATTGGTGTTGGAAGAGTAGCAGGAGGATTACCTCCCAGTGTCAATATTGAAAGATGAGAGGTGGCTGTTAAAAATCTTGAGGCATCAGACCACATTATTATTTCCATGTGAATACATTATAATAGTCCATATCTTGCTGTTTTTTTCATATAGTCTGCAATATAAGAGTGTGTTTTGTCATTCTTATTCCATGTGATATCTGAGACAAATTCATGTTTGTTTCACTTTTTCCTTGTTAAGAAGTTGAAAAACCCCACCCTATCTAATTTTTCAGGAGATTTGGGTGCAGACCCGTTAGAAAGACCCAAACCTTTTATGCTGTAAAACATATACACAGAGTTTCAGGAAGCTGGGGGAAGTACTCTCTATATTCTTCTCTTGCCAGGAACACATGCATGTGGCTGTATATTCTCAGCCAGTCTCAACTACTCTTCCTTTCTTTCATTTTATGAAAGCAAGATTCAGGCCAGAAACTAACAGAAGACCTTACAGTTTGTGCATGGATGTGTCAGAACAACATAGCACAGCGTGACCAACATATGGCACTTGCGGTTTTCTGTCTTTCTGCTGGGAGCATAGGAGCTGTATGTGGAAACATTTGGATGAAGTGGAAACAGAAAAATTGAGGTGGGTTTTATTTGAGAAAAGAGTCAGAAGAACAGCACTGGTGAAAATATCTGGGATCTTATCAGTAAGTTTTTATTATGTAGTGCAGTTGTACTGACCACCTAAAATAGTAATTCTGGTTATTCTGTCTACATAGTGTTTTCCCTATTTTCACTAGGAGTGAATAATTTGGCGTCTTAAGGAGGGAAAAAAATGTGGTAACAAAGGCTTGTCCTCAGCTGCAGGTGACATTGTGAATGTCAAAAGCTGTGGGTCTCATTTCCTCAGCTAATAAAGGGATAATGTTCATCTTCTTAATAACACTGTTGATGTTTACTTTGTTGATTGAATAAAGCTTCTACGTATTCTCTAACAGAAGCTGTTCCTGAAATGAGTACAGTTAGAGATATGGATGCAGAGGAAGCATAGGGGGTTGGGAACTCAAATTACTTCTGAGCAGTACTAGACATTAGTTTTGGAATTGGTCACATTTTCTGTTTTATACCTGTACTTCAAGACTAAGATAAAATTCCTGACCTTAGTTCTAATGAAGGTCATTCGCTGCTGAAATGTGTGAACATCAACATATCCCTTATTCCCTGGAGTTCGAGCCTCATCAGAAGATTTAAAAAAGAACTTTTCACTTTGGGGTTCTTGCAAAATTAAATCCGCAGGGTTAAATCCATGGAGTGAACTATTAAATCTATGTGTTTCTTTCAAATTAGAGTTTCTGGTGAGGAGTCTGCACTGAAAACTTATATTTTTATTTTGTCATCTAAGATAGGAACTGAAATTTATCAAAGCTTTCCTACTATCTGAACAGACAGGGTCATCTGATCTGCAAATAATTAGAAAGCTGGTGTTGCTTTTTCTGAAGTCCACTTAAGAGCATAAACCAGCTGTATTGCAGGAAAGATGTTGATCTTTCTACCATGTATTGAACAAATTAAGGTTTCTAAAGCTAAAGAACTTTGTTGCTTATCCCAAATAGAATTCTTTTTTCCTCACAGACCTTAGTAAGAATCTCATGATATTGTTCTTAATTGAATAAATCCATAAGGGTTCTAGTATATATCTCATCATCTGCCAAGTACCTCACTTCTTCAGCCAGGGAATTCACAGGGATTCTGTACTCCTAAAATTATGACACCTGGGGCTGGAAAGGCTGTTGGGAATGTGGAAAAGCCCAGCTAATAAAAATGCATGCCAACCTTATACATAGTGTTTGTTAGGCTGAGGTTCATCAAGGTCTCTACAGTGCAAGAATTCAGTACTCTACAAGCAAGAGATAGATTTGAACCAGAGGGAGAGAGAGAAATGCTAAACACTTCTACCTCTCCAGGGCGGCAGCTGTCATTGAAAATGCCTGCTTGCCTCAAAGGTTAGGCTGAAATCAGCTAGCTTAAGTTTTTATCCAGGACATGATTGATCAAAATTGAAATACTCCTGGCTGCAAAAAAGTTCCGCACCATATTGGCAATGCAGCCATATTTATTAAGAAGAGAATTGTGCCCTTAGGTTTTCACATTTCCATTTCATACAGTTAATTCACTTCCTCAAGAAACATTTTATTGTGATGAAAAACTGAAAATAACTGAAAGGAAGATTTGAAAAATATAATGAAAATGATCCTTACTCAGAGGAAATCTAAAATACATGTACTATATAATCTCATTGTATTTGTTGTTTCAAATTATGTAAATACTCTATTGTCTGACTTCAGATATATTTATGTGTTTAAATTACTCATTTTTCACTGTTCACCTTAGGGGAATCAGAAGTTGCAATTGAGGAAGCAGGAAGCAAAGTACACACACACAAATATATAAAAAAAGCCCAAGCTTAAATCTAAAGTAAAGACTCTGGAAATACAAACATCCCAGTCATATAAATTGCTGAAAAACCTGATCAGCTTTTTTAGTAGTTGTCGTGGGTTAGAGCTGAGTTGATTGACATGTGTTTTGGCTAATTGCACTTTTCTGAATTTGCATGTTTAAGTTTTGTGGAAGTGAGAGAAGTGGGAGTTGTTCTAGCTCTCTCGTAAAGCAGCAGAAGAAAAATGAGCTTCGAGCTCTGTCTCTTGTAGCAGATCTGGGCTTTTCCTTCCCCCGGTGCCGGGGCATGGGCCTTGGAGATGCTGCGGGAGAACCGTCCCAGAGCCGAGGGCAGCTGAGAAACAACCATGAGCTGTAGCAGAGCCGAGACCACTCAGCGTGGCTTCTAGAAACTGGGGGGCTTCCCTTCCAGCCCCCCAGCCCCGTGCAGACTTTGCGGGAGCAGGCAGAACTCTCTACAGCCAACACATCTGGTACCAGACTGAAGAAGACACCATGCAGTCTGCAGCATAAAGAGAAAGAGGCTTTTCTCCAACATAAGCCTGAGAAGCAGCAACTTTGCGACATGACGACGTCAAGGTCAGAAAGAGAAAGAGAAAGTAAGTTATGAGACGGAGTTCAAGATGGCGACGGGAGAAAGGAGGGCGGTGCCACATCTTTCGCGCGCAGCTTAAAAATACCTTTTGCAGGCCGTGGTAAAGCTGTAATATCACAAACTGTTTTTTCTCTTTAATCCATTTAAAGACATAGAGGGATAAGAATTTCGTTTGCAACCTACAAAAAAAGAAAAAGGTAGCCACACTAAGTCACCCAGAAGCTGTGAGGGACTGTAAGAAGCTTTCAGAGATTGTGTGAAGAAGAGAGCCATTGTGAAGAAGAGAGCCGTTGCTTTCAAGCTGAAATGGCTTATCTTTAAACAAGAGACGCCCCATGTGTAGCCCATGAATGTAGTGTGAAAGAGACTTCAGAATTTTCATGAGAGAAGTGTTTTGCACAGCAGCAGATTTCCAAGCGAGTCTGTCTACTAGTGCCAGTTTGGAAACCACGTTTAAACAGAAGAAAAAACTCCTTTTCCCTCAAAATATTAGAGAGACTTTTAAAACCTGCATTACTAACCAAAATCTCATGTTGTGTCATCCTTTGTGCAAGTTTAGTAAATAGAGGGGTGTGTTGGAAGAGAAGAGAGTGTGTTTTATTGCCTTAATTTCTATAATTTCTTTTATCTTTAGTTCCGTTAGTAATAAAACTTTCTTTATACTGTACTTACCCAAGTGCATACTTGTTTTGCCTTGCAAATTATTTTTTTGTTTCCCTCAATATCATTGATGTCCCCTTATGCAAAATAACAAATTTCATGAGAGCTTAACATGTAACCAGCTCAAACCACAACAGTAGTTCTTCAAAAAGTGTACTCTTTACCAATAGAAAACTGTTTTTTAAAAAATCATAGGAATAGTTACTAGTCTCTTTGATCCTTAAAAGTGAAAATAATGTGATACTGCTTGTGAACTTCTTTGGAAGAAGATCAAAATAAATATTTTTCATGAGGTTACTATTAAAAATATTATTTTAATGCCAATAAAGTTAGTTTTTAAGATACTAAAAATTGCCAGTTGCAGGAAGAAATAGGTTACTTTACTACAATTATGTACATTTATCAAAAAAACCCCAAACAATAGCAAACCCACAACTACCTCAAATATGTGTTAATAAAATATCAAGGTTAAGAACTATTATTAGAAGCCAGGGAGAAGAATATTAATTAAGCTTAAATATTAGAACCGGTACTTCATGATTTGGGGAGCCCTCCTAGCATGCTCATGTGCTTTCACATAGCAGAGAGCCTTCTTCTGGAATTTACAATATAAAACTTACCGGTAAATGGTAATTCATTGATTAGGAGTATGAAGAGTGGTTTATTTCTAGCCCCTGACAGGGCTTAGTTGCTCACATGGTTATCTAAATACTCCACAGCAAAAATTATGAGTTATTGTAACCAGATTTATCTTCTCCTGAAGACAACACACGAGAGTTGCCCAAAAGCATAAATGGAGGAGTTTATGCTATTCTTGTGTGCCGGATTGGGGTGGTACATATAGCTGAAGTAAGGAGTGGAAAACAGGCATCAGTGGTTTTTTTGATAGCTGGGAGCTTGGGCCTAGTACAAGGCAGTCTGAAAAAAACATTCAGCTCAGGATCCTGGCAGACCACACAAATTTAATCTGAACTATGTAGTATTGTCTCCAGCAAAGAGCTGATAGAAAAAAACTTCTTCAGTGTGGCACCATAATTTGCCATGGATGCATTTCTAGTACTCCAGCATTAACTGTTACTTTATTTTGATAAAATGACACCAACAGCTTCAGTATTCTACATCTGTATTTTTTAACCTTCATAACACAGTCAGCTTCAAATATCTTTTTAATTACCTTTTTTTTTTCTTTTCCTTTTATTTTTAAGCAAATGAGCTTAAGAACACAGAAACACTAATATGCCAGAAACACAGTAGAAAACACTATTGGAAATAAAGCTAACATTTGAAATGCTGTGTAGAAAAGAGTTGAAATACCATCTTATTATTTTTTTAATTTGAGGCCAGCATTTATCATTAACAATTGGGATAGTTGAACTGCATAATGGGCCTTATCTCTGACAGCAGAGAGATGGACTTAGTGTTGGAAATCACATGCTTCCTAAATGAAAGATGGAGATTTTTTTTTCAAAAGTTACTAGAATTTCTTATTGTGGGGGGCCTGGAAATGAACAAAACAGTAGGGGCAGAAAATAAAAAGAAATATGTATGAATGAGTGAACATGAGGATGTGAGGGTAAATTCTTATATAAACAAACCTTAAAATTAATCTTATTTATTCCTCTTCATTATATCCCCAGTTATTGCTGATAAGCAATAAAATAATGGTCTGAATTATCACTTATTTTCAGTATCAATCTTTGTTATTTAGAAATCTTCCATTTAGATCTAACATTTTTTTTTTCCAAGGACAATCCATAAAGAGAGCTGTTCTTAAAGAGCTGCCTTGTGAGAGATTTATCAAAACTTGACTACATAAGAAAGCACATCCCAGGAACCTGAGTTGTTTCATTCAATAAACTCATCCACAGTACCCATATTAAGAAGAGTAAAAAAAATTCTTTAACTGACTTCATCCTCTCACATGTAGTATAATGGAAATAAACAAATTCTTTACAGACAACATAAATTTTCAGTGCAACAAAATGTAGAAGTTAAAAGCTATTGCTTCACTGGAGAAACTGTGTTCTTCGTATTCAGTGCAACAAACATAATAAAGACAATAGTTTTAAATCAACTAAAGTTGTAATATCAGTGTTAACAGAATGTTTTCTAGATTTATCATAGAATCATCAAGGTTGGAAAAACCCTCCAAGATCATCAAGTCCAGCCTTTGACTGAACACCTCCATGCCGACTAAACCAAAGCACTAAATGCCAGAACCAATCATCTTTTTTAACACTTCCAAGGATGGTGACGCCACTGGGAAACCTGTTCCAATGCTTAACCACTTCCTTCAGTGAAGAAATTATTCTCATTCAACCTTTCTTCTCGTTCCTTTTTTATTTTAACATCACAAAAATATAGGAGGTTTTTTTCCCCTGATAATGTCTATGGCAAGTGTCTTTCTAGTTAGCTGTGAGTACATAAATATCTACATTTATTTATGTTTGTCTTTCACATCTAGCTTTTAATATTCTATTGGTGTGCTATTTGCCTGTATTATTTTATTAAAAATTACTCAACTTCAATGTACTTTTTGTACAAAAATATTCAAATCCTTCATAGGACAATGCAGCAGAACTTTCGAGGGAATTTCTGCTTATGATTTTCTTAGGTCAGAATGTGATTTAATATGTACTAATTTGATTTAATACAGAAAGTACGGTGTTTACAGACAAGCACTATTTTCCCATAATGGTATTAAAGAATATAGTTTTGTTAACCTTTTGATATATGCTGCCATATGTTATGGAAGGATAAACAATCTTTGCA
Organism: Oreocharis arfaki; assembly: GCA_013398015.1. Classification (NCBI taxonomy): domain Eukaryota; kingdom Metazoa; phylum Chordata; class Aves; order Passeriformes; family Paramythiidae; genus Oreocharis; species Oreocharis arfaki. The sequence continues at coordinate 346,653 of VZRR01003436.1, read as the reverse complement.
TTATTCAAAGCATATGGAATTACTTGTAATATGATTACATATTGTGGGGAAGGGAACAAAACTTAGACCATGGAGGGAAATTGGGTGATCCTTGGGGCAATGTGTTGGTGCAGGATTTCACTCTGCTGAATCCACATAATTTTACTTGCAGAGTGGGGGACTCAGTAGTCTGTACATTAAATTCTACTTAAACCAGTGATGTCATCCTGACTCAACAACTGAAACTGTTTGAAAGCAAATAAAGCAGATTTTTTCACTGTTTTTTATGCAAATTCCACTATGATAAAGTACATGTTACTTGAGAAGAAAGCAAGGAGAAATTATTTTTAGAATGGGAAAGTATAAATTGAAGTTCACTCAAACTTTAATTGGAAGCAAAATATTTGGGTATATTTATATATATGTTGGTATGGACCTTCCAGTCCAGCAGCCCTGAGCAAATCTTTTCAGAAGTACATCTATGAGATGCCTTTCAGAGTGCACTGCTTTTAAGTTGATCCTGGAATTTGTAGTTGGATTTGACACAGAAACTTACTTCTCATGTTAGTTTACATGGGTCTCAGTCTCACATAAAGGGGGAATGCAGCAGTGGAGGCTTGGAGACAGTGTTGAGGATAAAGCTTTGGAAGTATTGGGGGTCTAAATCAACTGTTTCCTGTTCATGTCTACAAGACTGCATACGTTTTTCAGAGCATCAAAGTAATGCCTCAGGCAGGCCTAGAAATCTTTTTTTTTTAAAAAAAAAAACCCCAGGATTTCCACTTCAGATTTTTACCTCTGAAAGTTTAACCTGGTGCCAAAACATTCACATTCACCGCGATCTGCTAGAATTTAACTCATTCACATATCTACTAAAGTGGCTTTTTAATTTAAGCCTTCATTTGTCCCAGAGGCTACTTTCAGAGGTAACATGGTACAGCTTGATGTTATACTCTCACAAAAAGCTGTTTCATATTAGTCTAACCTCCAATGAACCTAAATATTTCAGCTGGAGGTGCCCATTCATGGAGTACATTTCCTATTTGCCCATGGACACAAAGTGATGAAGAAGAAATCAGAAGGGGAGGAATTTTAGCAACATTAAAACTAGTGCTACTTGCCCTGACTCATCATATTTGACAGTCATGGGTGTTCCTATACATGTGTACATTGCAATTCATGCTGCTGGACTTCACCTTAAACCATCTCAGTTAGTCGTGTCTCAAAGGCTTCATCTACAGATATCTGATGAGAATTTTTTTTTCTGTAAGGGGAGGAGAAATTCTCATATGTAGGTGTAGATAACTTATGCACCATTTTAACAAGCAAGCTCCAACAAAACTCGTATGTACCAATACAAGAGGTCATCTACAGTCAGGGATGTTACAAGGAAGTTTCTGCAGAGTTTTGAGATGGGTCATGTGCATCTCATTTATTGCTGGGTTTTCAGCCATAGGGTGCAAAGCTCTTACAAGCTAAAAAAGATTTGGTATTTCCACTTTGCAATGAAGAAAGCATCTTACCAGCCATGTCAAAATTGGAGTAAGTGACAGTTATGGAGATTTGTAAGATTTTGGCTAGTTAAAATAATTACAGTTCCATAGTAATTGCCCAGATGTTAACCAGGGCACAAGAATAAATTCTCCTATTTAGCATCCAAATAACAATCCAAAAAGAAGAAAACAGAAGACTGAATATTTAATTATGCATGCAAACTTAGTTTCAGCAAAAGTAGCTTGTCAGGTAGTGCTAATGTGAGTGATGCTTGACCTAGAGATGTTCTAATCTTTCAGTAAAACTGAAAACAGATTTTCAGCTTTTTTTTTTTTTTTCCCCCATCTTTCTTTTTCAAGTCCTCACAGCTTCATCTGAAAGAACTGGAAAGAAAAAAAGACACAATTTTGTACATGAAAGAGAACTGCGGACTGTATTTTTAGTCTTACTGTTTAGCAAGTCAGAGAGGTTAGTTTTTCAGCCAACTGAAACATTGATTTTCATTTAAATCTTAATCTCAGCAGTGTTTTGCTATGTCATTGGCATTTGTGTTCTACATCAGGGGATTAATGGCCACAGAATAGAAAAGGCAGTTAAGATATATTTTGTGTCAGAAAATGTTAAATAATGCAAAGCACCAGATTAGAATACAGATATTTTTGATAATTGATACATTGCCTTCGCCATCTCGCTAAGTGATAATTCTTCTGATAAAGTATTCATCAGCGTGCAGAACTGTAGTCTACATGTAGTACTGACTTCTCTTAGTAGTTAAACATAATGAATTTCTCCTAGCTTCTTATCCCTGTAATTTAAAGTTCTGGATATGAAATGAAAAGTATCCTTTTTTAGCTTAAATTTCACAAAAGAAATGCAAGAGGAATTTTTTTGTGACTTTGGAGAGACAATTATTGAAATATCTGTTTCAACTACTACGTGGGGAGCAATTAGTAGTAATGAAGGCTCTTTTTCTGTATACTATGAAGACTCTGATTTGACAGTGTGTTTTGTATAATGGATGCCAATATCTGCCTTTCCTTGTCTTCTTTTCTTAAAGAGCATATTTAGGGATAGGTGGACAAAAGGAGTCCAGAAAAGTGAGGCAAAAAGAGAGTATACTTAAAAATTAAAAAAAAAAGGTTTCCCAGAAAACAGCACCAGAGAGATACAGACCATTTGCATTATTTGTTTTTTGAACAAATGTTACTTTTTATAGTACAGTATGTAGCTGTGAATGTCATTAGTTTTAAACCTAGGGAAGTATTGAGCACAGTCTTAAGGCAACAAAAGCATCCACTGATTTTCCTAAGAGTAGTATCCCTTGTATAGACTGGACAATGTTTTTAAAATCTGGTTTAAAAAAAAAAAAAAAAAATTACATTGACACACAGTGAGGACATCCTTTTCTAACTGGTCCATGCCCGGCTAGCAGCTGTAGAAATGTAGACTTTCTGAAAAATTTAAAGTAAATGTCCAAAGTCTAAACTGTAAAACAGATGAAATACAGACTTTAAGGAATCTGGGTAGTCTTTTATGTTTTCTGTTCATCATACAATAATTCTTTCAAAATGGATACAGCTTTTTCATTTCTACGTTTGTCAAGCCAATACAAGAACGTAGAACACACAACTGTCTTGTATAAATGCACCTAATCTCTACCTGAATAGAGATTTACACTTCCAGAGAAACTTACTAATTTTGTTGTAGTTTCAAAAAGACTGAGTTGCAGAATCTGAAAGAATATGTAGTAAGGTTTCTAAAGAAATAATACTCGTCTAAAAAAAAAAGACACTCCCCACCCCACTCCCCAAAAAACCAAGCTAACCAACCAACCAACAAAACAAATAAACAAACAAAAACCCAACCAAAATCATTCAAACCCATGTACTGAGAAAACTGATTAAATAAAATATTGAGAAAGATGGACATATGTAGCCTGGTGACATATGAAATTACCTTGTACCACTGGTTCGTATAAAGAATACGTATCAATTCAGGAGCATAGTATTAACAGCGTTAGGAGGTTGAGTGGATGTATTTATCATATATGTCAATATTTTTAACATATTGAAATAGATAATTTTAATTTATCATTTTAGCATGTTTTCCACAAGCTACAGGTATAAGCTGCAAATTCCTGATGGTGGTAATAAAAAGAAACCTGTCTGCATGGAGAGAATTCTCTTTGTGTGCTACCTGGGAATTAATTTCGAGTCACACTTGGAGTTTTTGGCATTTATATGTTCATGAATATTACTCTCTGTGCTCATATATATAGTTCTGTACTACTGTGTCTGAAGTATCATTCAAGGTATCTGCAAGGGCTCGTAACAGTTGGATAATGTGTAAGAATTTGGTAGAGAATAAAAGTCTCATTTTCAGAAATAGATCAATGTGCAGCATATTTCTCTGCTCTGGCTGAACATATGGGAGCTTATGAGTGGGATTTTTATCCACTTGCTATTAAAAGAACAAACAAAACAGACTGTAAAAGATAATAGCCTGTGCCCTGTAGCTGCCACATCTCTTTTGATCAATGTACTTACAGCAAGGTTCCCAGTTCCAACTTGTGCCACCTTCCATGGTCACTGGCTTTTTTTAACTGTCTTAGTCTAAGAAGTCTCAAGTTGTCTTTTGTCCTGGCTAGCTTGGGATGAAATTTTTATTTAATTTATATTGTTTTTATCTCTTGCTGGCAAAGACAGTGAAAGAATTGTGGTGTTTACAAAGCTAAAAAAATGTTGGCTACACAGTTAACCACAATGAGCAAGTAATTCAGTGTTAGGAGGTCTGTAATTTCATTCTTTCACTTCTCTTGATATTAGTGAGGTTTTTATTTGCTTTATTTTAATGAAAAATTTCTTCATGTTTTAAAAAGTGCATAGAAATTCTTCTTGTGGAATCTGGAAGTAAGGCAAGATCATAAACTGACTTCATATCTTCAAACTGGCTGCTTTTCCATGTTGCATAGGTAAGAAATGCAGAAAATTGGTCGCAGATTTCTCGTGTCCTCCTTTTTAGGCTTGAACCACTGACCACCTGTGTTTTATTATTTTTTTTGAGTTTTGAAACTTTTTGGCCTTGATCTTTTGTATCTTTATTAAGACTTCAAATCTAGTGGGTATTTGGTTTAATTAAACCAGTGCAGCAGAGCTGTATGGTGGTATTATAGTTACTATGAGTTGCAGACTAATTAACTTAATACCTAAAGATCTAATGATGTGATATTGTTTCCATTTGCATTCCTTTTGATAATCGTTATTGCTTGGGACTGCTACGTCCCCAAATTCACTACAGAGTTTAAAGAGGATTTTTCATTTAAGTTAAACCAAGAAACACCCACTTAGATCGACAGGGCTTGATGCTGAGATTGTTTGGTTCTAACCCTCCTCATCATTTTATTCAGCTGTTGACACTGTGGAAGAAAATCAAAATACAGCAATAGAGTCAGATCTTCAGGTGGCAATAATCTCTTCAAACAGTACCAATTGAATGTCTGCTACAAAGGTTATAAATGTTATCAGATTGCTAAATTGATATTTCCAGCTAACTGTTTGGGGCTTAGTACTTTCAGTAAGGTAAATCTTACTAGAATTAGTAATTTCTAATCCTTAGTAAGGAAAAAGAATCTTATAAGATATGTTTATTGATTATCTAAGTGGGCCTAGTAGCAGTAAGATTATTTGTTTCAAAGAGAAACAAATTGCTATGCATTTCTACAGAGGTTTAGTGATTACCTCTAGCGGTGTTTGCAGAGAGTGGGGTGATAATGTGTGATGGCTGACATCCAGCTGATGTCATTTACCTTCTGCAGCCTAAGTGGATGTAACTGAGGCCAGAAGATTGGCATAACAGTGCCTGGTACTGTGACGGTGGTTATCACTTGTTTGTGTTGCAAAGTTGCCTATCTTTTCTAGCCTGGAGATTGCTTCCCCACTGTGCTAAACAGTGTGCAAACTGTCTAAAAGATTATCCTTGCCATGAGAAACTTTGAAAGCCAGACAGAGACAAGCACAGGAAATAAAAAGAGAATATTTGCCTGTACGGACATCGGAAGCCAGCTACCACCTGTTTAGCCATTGCTAAGATCTTTATAAGCTTTACATCAAGAAAAGTTTTCATGGAGAGGTTTGAAGAAGGCTTTTTTTGGCTTTATGGAAAGATCTTATGAGGGTGAGAGCACATGTAAAGGTAGAAAATCATGTATTAGAAAAATGTAGTGAACCGATAATGAGGGCTAAAATCGTTGGCTGATCGGAAATGGAAATCACTGTTATGAGGCAAGATCTAAGCATTAAGTTCTCAGAGGAACTAGCATTTTTTAATATAATGCTGTTATTCATCTGCCCTGTATTTTTACAATCATCATCAACCTCTGGGGATAATATGCGGTGTTACATTATTCCTTCTCATCCTCTTTCTGTTTGACACTTACTGCTTCTCTCACCTTCACTCTTGATAATCTGTCAGTAAAGCTGCTCGGGCAGTATTCCTTTGGGACTCTGAAGAGGATTAATCTCTGATATGAATAATATCTGCAATATTTCATAAATTGTGGGGTGGTGGTTGGCACTTGTGTATTTGTTCTCAGTCAGAGGACTTCTCTTCCTTTAAAAAGAGGAGAGTCTGGGTCAGCTAAAATCTTGATGGGAGGGAGAGGCTGCTCAGTCAAGTGGGAGCCTCTGAGTCTATCTGGGCAGAAACTGTTTCAGCCTGAGTGTGCTGGTAAGAGGTGGGTAGAGTCATAGTGATGAACTAATTCTGCAACTTGATTAGCACCAAAGATTCATAGAATAGTTTAGGTTGGAAGGGACCTTTAAATAAAGTCATGTAGTCCAACCTCCCCTGCACTGAGCAAGGACATCATCGACTAGATCAAGTGTGAATCTACTTCTGAAGCAAGAACTGGACAGATTTTGCCATAAGCAAGTGCATTGTGTTCTGCTGTAGAGTCTGGAATGCTTTTATTACTCTGTTTCAGTGACTTATCCAATGTGGCACACCTTGACTTATAACAAGTTGAGAAGCCGCTTCAAAATAGTGGAGATCAAAGACAGCATGTCCATGTAGTCCAATAAACTCTGTAGTTTGGTCCAAAGCAATGTTAATGTGGTCACAGTACCGTGTGTTGCAGCTAGGCTGGATGGGCTTGAGCCAGCTGGCTGGTAAGCAGCTCACACAGGTGTCTCTGTGTGTATTCTTCACTGTTTCCTCTTCAGTAGCATGAGGGGATGCGAGTGAACCAAGATGCTTTATGTGTTCGTCTTTCTTGTCCTGGATTGTAAATTATTCCTTAACAAGTACTGTAACCCTAGAATTTCCAAATATTTGGACTGCAGCCTGCTACTGCCTCTAGAGCCTTTTTAGCCAACTTCTCTTTCATAGTCCTCTGTTTTTAAAAGCTGGAAGAATTGCATGGTCCTGTGCCAAGAGCTAACGCAGTACTTTCTAATGAGTGAGAACACAGTACTATATAGGTACGCAGTAGAATACAGAAATTATTTTTCTTAAAATTCATTCAAGTGAGAATGTAATTAGAGAGTCATAAGAATCCTACAAAGAGGAATACTCTAATATAACCCTAACTGTTCCTAATTATGTGCCACATTATTGAGCTTGACCTACTAAGCCTGCCTCCTGAATACAGCTTGTTAAAAATGTCTAAGTAACACTAGAGACTGCTAGAGACATTGTGAGGTAAAATGCATTCCTCCCTATATATGATACATTTCCCACCAACAAAGTCCCTTTCTAGCCCCAGTCCTTATTGGTAGCAGAAGAAGCTGGTTATCCTGAATTCAAAGGAGAATATGTAATAGTGTTTTTCTAGGCTTGCCAGGAACTTGTTTAGGCATGTTCTCAGAAAGTGCAATTTGCCTGTGTTTGTGCTTCAGAGTAAATCTTGTGTTATTAACCACTTTGGCTTTGGACTTTGTACATCCTGCCAGAAGCCATGAGGTGATGAGATCTGGAAGGAGTAATGACATCTCTCTTTGTAAGACATTAAGGTATCTTCTCCACCCTACTCAAGATATCAGACTCAGCCTGACATCACAGCACTTGTTTCTCAGTGATGCATTTATAAGTTCATTGAAGCAGAAAGGGGTGGGAGGGAGAGCAATATACCCAGGCGGTGACAGCCTTTTCAAATACGTGATTGCAAGGGGGGAGAAAAGGCAGAGCTTTCATGTCTGAAATGTGAAGTCTGTTGGAGCAAGGTACTTTGAAAAGACTTCAAAATGAGCCCTGAATAAGTTTTGCTGCAAATGAGTAACAGTTTAAGATTTTTCTCTTGATGCTGGTGTGAAAGGCTCATGCCTGTAGATATGTAAGGAGGCTTTGAATGTTCCCTACCTACAAAGCAAAAGATTCAAACACCCTCCCCCGTTCTATCTTCTTTCAAATCCTATATGTTCCTTCTAGGGGTCTTTAAGTGCTGTGAGGTAGCAATCCTCCATGGAAAATTTCCTAGTATTTTAGTCTCTGAAGCTCTGTACAGTGTTTCACAGGTGAGGGACAGGCTGCTCAGGTGCTTATAACAGAGCTGTAGCCCTTAACTGTAAGTAGAGCTAGAATTTATCGGGGGTTTTTTTGTTGGTTTTACCCCCTTCCTTATCATACACTGTCAAATTTTCTTTTTTTTTTCCCTGCTATCTCAAACTTTTTAAACCTTTGACATTCTTCTATGGTCTCTTCCCCTTTTTTCCCCTTTTCTGTTTTCTACAATAATAAAACAGAACAGGCTGCTGCAGACTTTTCAGACATAGAAATTGGTATGTTACTCATTATGAATGATGATTGTGAAATGAAAAAGGCTTATGTAAAAAACTTTCAGTGGTATCTCCTACAATTCTGGGAGCGTAATGCATTCCCCTTTCCTTTACTATTTGAAAGTATTCTGGAAGTGACAAGCAATTATCAAATGACATTCTTCTATTTCCTCTTGACTCTGCATGTTTTTCTCTCAGCCTTAAGAGTTTAATACCGCTACTGCTGTGCAGGCCCTTTTAAGAGTAAGTGAATACTTCTGAAGGAGATGTTGATATTCTTGGCAGGATGGGGAGGAATAGAACTCTGATGACCTCTCCTTCTATGTCCCACTTTCCTTGCATTTGAATTACACCATCCGTGAAAGAAATCTGTAGTCTTTTCCATAAAAGCTTTAACATTTAATTTCTGCTGCTGAACACTTTTAATTTATTTTTATTTTTTCTTTCTTGTCTTTTTTTGAAAAGAATGAATCTCCTATTGCTAGAGAATACCTTTTAATTGTGTTGCATATTAGGGAGTAAAATCATTAATCCCCTAGGAATCTTATTCTCATGCATTCCTAAAGCATCTCTTGTGATCTTTAAATAGAGCAGTTTTCTCATTACTACTAATGGCAATGGTGTGAGCATGATAATATAATTGCTGTGGATTCAAGAAACATGAATTGAGTTAAGGGTCAGGAGTTGGTTTCTTTTGTTTTTTTTTTTTTTTTTTTTATCTGCTCTCTTTTGCTGTCACGTATTTGAATTTTGCTCAGTATTCAGTGGGATATTTTTATTGGTGAAAGTCCAAACATGATGCAATGTAATTTTTGCAAATAAACATTTAAGGCAGAAGGAAGAAAGAGCTGAGAAAAAAATTAACCCAAAATCTTCCCAACCTCTGTCCTTCCCTCTTTTCCAGTATGTTCTGTTATTCTGCTTTGACTAGATTTTGATACATCTAAGAATGCGATGGGGTAAATTGTGAAGAAGCATGTTGCAGAATGGATGTGCACTGCTTCCTCTGGAACAATTGCAGGAGTGGTTATTAGTGGGTTAGCACTCATTAGGAGCTGTGAATAAGCAGCCCCAGACCCTGAGGGTACGTCTACACCGAGCAGCAGCAGAGCACAGCCCAAGCAGTGCCCAGGTAGCTCCAGGCAGGCTGGGGCCTCAGCGTGGCACAGTGCAGCTGTGAACGCTGACAGCAAAGTGGCTGTGCTGGCAGGGCAGTCCTCAGCAGCACTAATGAGCACAACGACACACACTATTCCGCTAAAAACTTTGGTTTTTTGTCTTTGCCCTATTTTCTGAGTCTTTGGGGATTTTTTGTTTGTTTTTGTTTACATTGTAAACAGGACACTTGTAGGCCTCATCTAGACAAGTTATTTCACTAACACTTGTATATATATAATACATACATATAATTAACATGCATATGTATATTCGATGCAGAATGATAACTATCGAGTGATGTAGACTTTATTCTCTGCAAAAGCTCGTCTTGAAAGCAAAGTAATTAAAGCATTAAAGAGGGACCCCCCCCTCCTTTGTTAATGCAGCACATGTACAGGTGGCTGCAAGCAGGCACAACTTTGTTACACATAGTGGTTTCTATTACAACGTATAATGTCTCTGTGATTTGTTCTCTGCAAGACTCCGGGAGCCACTGGTGATACATTAGCAGTTGTTTATTGCAGTTATGCATTGATTTATATTTTGGTGGTTTGGACCCTTTTCAGTATCTGGAGCACATACATCAAGGTCTCTGAAGCTCATGCTAACTGTTCACCATTTGTGTCTCCAGCTGCACTCTGTGCACATTACATCAGCCTGCTGAGCTGAGCAGAAGTGTTCACTATCCCCTGTTTCGCAGCACTCTTGTGATGGAGGAGGTGAAACTTAAGGATGTTTTGGGAGGAGGGAGTTTTACCTGAATGAGGCTCACCTCAGAGAAAAATGAAGGGAAAAAAAGAAGTTTTGTATAAATGCAATGTGCACCAAATAAATGTTCCACACAGGAGCAAGTGCAATAATCAAGCATACAAGCTGGAAAAAAAAAAAAAAAAAAAAAAAAAGGAAAGCATCTAAAAATAGTAATATTTAAAGACCTATTCATACGTATTTGGGGATGTTTTCACATAATTTTTAGTTAATGCCTGTAGTGGGTTTATCTTAGCTGGCTGCCAGATGTTCATCCAGCTGCTCTGTCTTCCTCTGCCCACCTCCTACAGCACTGAGAGGGAAATAAGATGGGAAAGCCTCTGGGTCAAGACAAAGACAGGGAGATCCTTTACCACTTACCATCAGGGGGAAGAAAGACTTGACCCAGGGAAAATTATTTTAATTTATCGACATACAGGATGGATTTCAATAGTGAGAAACAAAAACTTAAAAACACCCTTCCTCAGCCATCCCCTTTCCCCCACGTCCATTTGGGAAGTATGTGCTAGCTTTCTGCTGAAAAACTAACATGTGAGGCAAATATGTGCAGGCTTTCATGTGGTGATCATTAAGGACTGATGGCATTTATTTCATTAGCTTTAAAATCAAATTCCCTAAAATTTCTCATGAAAAGGAGCTACTGATGAAGAGGCACAAGAGAAACTGAGGTGAGACACAGAAAATGCAGAAAATCACAGCTCTTTTTCACAGGTTTTTTCCTGCCAGAGACTGACATTCCTGTTTGCTTGCAAAGGACATGCATGACATAACTGCTGGCTGTCTCCATTAGTGTCTGAATTTGGGATTTTACTACATACTAATCCCATCTCTGGTGCTGCATTTGGATGCAGCACTCCAGCATGCGATGCTGACTAGCAGTTAAAAGGAATATTGATGCACCGTGGTACATGGCCACTTTCATGTTCTGCTCAAAGCGGAAAAGGCTGCTTGGAAGCAATGATGCTAATCACCTGCTTTCAAGGCAAGAAGAGTGTTTCGTTGTGCCCCCTCGTACCTGCCTGATGTGGGTACCTAGATTCAGCCATCTTAAGGATTTTGAAGAAAGATAGATGATCACATCCTTGATAGATTTCTTAGCTGTTCTCCTCAAGCTATAACCCATAGTTACATTTCTTTACCTAAGTATTCTGGGTGCAAAGCTGACTCCTCCATAATCAGTTGATGAATACCTTACCTCTTCCAGAGGGCTGGAATTGTAGCAACTAGTTTGTGTTAGTGTTGATGGATGCAGCCTTACTTTCTCTAAATAAGAGATTAAGGAAAGGTTATTGTGTGGGGGGGAGAGAGGTGATGAGCGGGGCTAAAAACAGGAATCTTAAAAGATCTTGTTATAGAAGATTGTGAAAGGCTCAGGTTGAGATTTTTAGAAATCAATAGTTTCACAGTGGTTATGCTGTCTCTTTTTCCATTCACTCTCTCTGTCCTTATTTTCATCACGACAGTCATGTTGCTCAAAAGTATTTCAGTAAAAACACAAGCTGTTAGTAGGTAAAAACAAATGCACAAGGTCTAAAACCCCTAGCTAAAATATTGAAAAGTAAAATGATGCCTTACAGAGAAATACTAATTGTTTCTGCACAGCTACTTTTAACTTATGAGAATGACTTCAATTTTAATTTTCTGAAATGGCAGAAATTCAGTGCAGTCTGCCAAATCATTTCAAAATGAAAGTATTAATCAGAGATTTTTATGACTCACTCTTTCTTCATGGGTGCTGAAATTACCCCAGACTTTATTCTGCCTAGTGATGTAAGTATTATCTGCCATTACATTTTCCTCACTCCGTCTTCTTTTGGCTAAGCTTTGCATACAACTCCATAAAGCCTCACGGCTCAAAAGAATTTTTTACCAGATAGTTTCTGGTGTATAATCAATCTACTGGCACTTGCTACTGGCTACCCACCACTTCTGGCAAAGTTAGTGTTGAAAAAATGCTGAAAAATTATGCTGTTACTTCAATCTCATATTTTTTTTTGATGATGTGTTAAACCAAAAAGACAAGTCTTGTCCAATGATTTGCTTTGGGGTCTAGAATGTAACATGCAAATGAGAAAAAATAAGTTATGCACAGGCAGACAGAACATTCAAAAATTCATATACAATGGAGGGTGTAGGGGGTTTTGTTTTCTTTTTAGATGATCAATTTTGTCCCAGCTATAGCCATAGCATACAGTTTCATTCAGGTTTAGAACCAGTCTCCTCACTGTTTTTCTCCATTTGCTTGCATTTCACTTATGCTCCTACAGGGTTTTCTGCTGGTCTGTGTTCTGCACACACTGAGATAATCCACATTCTAGATGTATGTATTTCTGTTAACTGCAAATGAAACTTTTTCTAAATATGTATATTTACATACATTAAATATACAAGGTGGTTTTTTTTCATTGCCTAATCCTATTTAATACAAAGTCACAGATTTTCGTTACTGATAGGTCAATTTAATCTTACCCTTTATTTCAAAAATGATCATAATGTAAATTTTTGTTTTGTTGTCATGAATGGGTTACTGGATCTTGATTATGAAATAAAAGGTTAGTTATACAACTAATGTTCAAATAACATCACTGGAACTTTGTCATCGTGGTATTATGTTATATCACTTTGTGCAGAACCAGATGGGAAGGGAAATGAGAAAACTCCCTTGGTACAAATACCATCTGATGAGAAGAAATAAAACCACCTGCTATGCTATGTAAAGGCAGAGAGTTAAGGCTTCTTAAGATAAATAAAGTTTTTTACTCTTTTTTCTTCTTCTTTCTGGCCCTTGTAGACCTACTATTTCTTTCTTTCTACTTTATTGGAATTATTAATTGCAATAGCCCATGGCCCAAAATGCACAGTTTATCCAGTGGTGAAATCTCACCTCTTTTTGAGTAATTAACAGTTCTTGCACCTCTCTTGTACTCTCTTTCTTTCCCTATACATACTCATTATCATGGTTTGTCAATTACCTTCCAAACTGTATTAAAAAAAGATAACTCTCTAACATTAGCAATTGCTCAGAAGTTGCTAATAGCTCTCCTGAGAGCACTTGTCTCACCCCATATCTCCCACCTTATCAAAAGGTCACATTAATTATAGGACCCTTGCTGGGAATAAATCAATGTGTCAATCAGAGACCCACAATTGTGATGCAGCTGGAAAGAAAAAAATCCAGAACAAGGTTATACTTGGGGCCTTTTTTTTTTTAATACTATATTTGTGAGTTAACCTAAGAACAAAGAAAAATAGGAGCATATTGTAGATCAAGGTTTATGTATATTTTTAAATGAACACATTTACTTGCACCTTGTTATTGATTAGTCATTCTTAGAATTAAAAAAATATATACTTTTCCTACTTGTAAGATGTCCAAAATTAATTGCCTTCCATTAAAAAGAGAACTTAGAAGAGGAAACACTGAATTTCAGGGTTGTTCAGTTTCTCTGACAAATATTTCTGTATTTCTGTACTCCTGTCTTTAGTCATTCATCTGAATATTTTAATGGTCTGTCATAAAACAATCACAGCTGTAATTAAGATTTCCTCATTTAGTCTCTTTAAGTCTAGGTGCATTCACAGTCTGCAAGGATGTTTAAGGTACTCAATATATGTAGGAGTGTTTGTTTAGTTGTTTTGTGAAGCAGAGAATTTCTAACTGAAATGGCAGTAGATTAGATACTGCATGAATAAACAGGAAAGCAAAAATGTTTCATTTATCCAGTGTCTCACTCATTTTTCCTTCTGATCTAGTTTTACTATATTAAGCTGGTTTCCAGTGGTGATAAGCTGCATAAAAACTCATTCACAGACCACTGTTAAATCCCAAGATTTAGATCAAATTCTCATATATTGTTATTACCACAAGTCTAATTCTTCAAGATCTTAATTGTGAGCTAACTGCTCAAGCAAGTTAACATAAAATTGAATTTGTGCGCATCAACTCAAGGCGACAGAAGTGTCTAATAAATGTGATTTATAAACTTCTCATTTTGCTGGCCATTAAATAAAAAATAATTTATGTGTGCATATGTTAATATAGGAAACAGTCTAATAACTTTCTAAATAGAGTTGGATTGGTTGTTACATCTATTTAACATGGTGTCTAAATCAATGCTTTAGATCCAGACAACTTCAAGTCTGATTATGATAATGTTGAGAGGCAAAAGTGGAAAACTTCCAGCTCTAAATGACCCAGGTGGAGAGCTCAGGTAAGAGGAAAAATGAACAAAAGATATAGTAAAAGATCAATTCAAATGGAGGAAATAGATTCTTTCTTTCCCTCCCTCTCTCCCTTCCTTCCATCCTTCCTCCCTCTCCCCTTCCTTCCTTCCTTCCTTCCTGCCCTCCAACAGAAACAAAATTTTAGTTCCAGAGCAAGTCAGTTATTTCCATCTCCTTCTTATTGCTCAAAGAGAAGAAAATGTTATGCTTGGGAAGAAAACAAGTACCTGAAATGTTACTAGTAATACATCACATCTCTGTTTGAGGCTTATAAAATACATGCTGGTTGATATCATGTTACACCTATAGGAATTTGAGAGCTTATTAAAAGAGATTTTTTTTTTTAGTTTTCTACCTGCCAAGACTTGCAATTCTGCCATAATATCCTGATGCAGATATCAGAAGGAAATTAATATACTGAAAAAAGGTAAAACAGGCTATGTTGTGTGATGTGTTATGGTAAGAGATCCTGGATGGAAGTTGAAGACTAAGTTTAAAGCACAGGGTGCTTTGGTCTTGACTCCAAACCCTGTGGAAGTTGCCCTTATGGTCAGTTTGATGCTGCAGTCTGTGAAGAATACTGCACCACATCCGTGTCCCTTAAGTCTAATAGCAGCTAAGGTTGCTTTAATTACTCAGTGTTTTACTTTCATTGAAGCTGGTGTGGGAGCTGGAAAGAAAACTTACAATCTTCCCTGCTACTTCTGTTTCATGTTGAAAAACTGGTGTCAGTGGAACAGCGGACAGAGTGAAGCTAATGTAACATCCTTGCTAATCTTTCTGATGCTGGTTGGTTTATGACCTGAAGTAACAATGTGTATTTTCAGAAGTGCTTAGAGCAAAAAAAAACCCTAAATTCCTCCATGCTATTCTACTTATAAAAACAATTTCTCCCTTTATGTGCCAAGGAGAAATCAAGTTTCAGGGTCTCTTTGTAAAAACCCAACAATTTTTGGCATCTCTAAATCTCATACTTACCTCTGAGTCAGCTAATTCTATTTTATTCTTTGTAAACTGGAGTGCTCAAGCCCACTTAATAACTATATATTTTAACATGAAATTTATTGAGGATGAGAATCCTACGATGCTTCAGATCGGCTTGTTGCAAATTTGTCTGTGCTTGGCTGCCTTTGGACTTTTTAAACAATTTTAGTTTAAAAGTATTTAGAGCATGATAACAAAAGGCTATATCTATATGTGCCAAAATGACTTAACATGCAGAAAAGAAATGGGTTCTAGAAATTAGATGAAGTTTTGGAAAAAATCAAACCAGTTTTGATCAAAACCTAGTTGGTCCATTATTGATGTTATTTCTGAAACTTGTTACCCTGAAGTAAGTATCAAATTTTCCCTTGTAGTACTGAACACGGGAAGCATTCTTAGTTTAATTTTGGAATTTATGTGATCCTCCGCTGTAATCAAAGGTAAATCTCTCATACAAGTAAAGTGTTCCAGAGGCTGATTTAATCAAAATTATACCTATAGACATAGAAATAAAATCTAAATCTCAGTTTCTCGAATATTTGTGACATATTTGTTCACTGAAGACTAAGCAATGAGCAGAGAGTAGAGAAGAGAAGAATGAATCACTTGCAATACTGGACCTGCTTAATTTATTTATTTACTTTTTTTTAAAATATTGAGACCAATTTATGTCTGAAAATATTTTAAAACTAGCATGCCTAATAAACGCCCATCCTGTGATTCTGATCACAGATGAACACTGTTGCTAGCTCCTTTTCATTTCCTGCATATACTATTTCTTTTCATTATTACATTTCACATAAATCAAGAGAGTAATAAGTAACCAGAATACAAAAGCTGGACACTGCAATTCATAAATGGTTGTATCATTAGTCTCATCCTCCTTCTCTCCGTAGAAGTGCCTGCAAGAAAGTGACTGTAGTTGGTACAGCTAATTAGCAGTATGCCATTACAATTTCCAAAATATGTGTTGTAATATTTATAACTCAGATTGCAGGGCATATCCAGTGCTGTATGAAAGAATAAGTAACTCCTATGAATAATTTCTACTAGAATTAATGATTTCTAACATCAGAGTTCACATTTAGTGCACATGTGCCTTGATTTCACTTAGGCCAGAGCACTGTGTTTGCTGTGAGGTCTAAAAAAAAAATGCTCTCTTGAGTGTGTCCCACTGTAGATGGCCACTAGATTAGTCAGGCATGATTCACCCTTGGTGAATCCATGTTGGCTTTTGAGAGATTGCACTGCATCTGGAGTCATCTCTATTTAGACTTCTCCCAAAAAGTCTTCTTTCTTGCTCAGAAGTATTCAATAAAATAATGAGATTTCTGCATAAACTACATCACTGTACAGTACATGGAAACTAGATGTAGGATACATTGAGGATATTACTTGTAGGCAAAATATCATGTGAAGTGCTGCAAAGCATGTTTCTATAGAAGGTATAATAAATTGCTAAGGCTCATAGGTTATCACAGAAAATAAGGTGTTTCCCAGATGCCCTTGACTGAGTCAGCATGCACAGAGGATGCATTATTAATTCAGAGTGTCAGGTTTGCTATTTCTGTTAGGCAAATCTCAGGTAAAAATATGTCTACTTTGTTCAGATCTGAAAAAAGTTTAATAATTTGTTCATTTCTATGTAATGATCATATGCAATGATAATAAGCTGAATATTAATTGAAAATCTGTGAATGGACAACGTAGTGTTCATTCTGAGGCCAGAAGGTGATTTTTTTTTATTAAATCAGCAATTGAGAATTTGATCATGAACAAGAAGGTCAGATGTCCTTTGACATGCTGAAATATTATGCTAGATAAGGCATCAGAACTATTCTGATTTCATTTTCTTTCTCTATTTCTTGAATTCCTATCCTCACAGTAACATAGACACAAAAGGAAGAGATTCAGCTTAACCACATCGCAATTTGAAAACTATGCTTTTCAGTCTTGTAAAGTACAAAACATTCTGATTCCTGTTTCCCAAGGGCACCTAGCATCTCTTTGAATCTGAGTACAGTACACAATAAACTTCTGCTTCTTAATAACATTGTTTGCATATTTAAAAAGAAAGGTAGGTTTACATGCTTTGTTGAACATGAGATTTTCACCCAGCTTTCTGTTGGTAAAAAGTAATCTAAGACTTCTAGAATCAGGCAATACTGCAGCATGATTTGTAAAGGACGATGGGTAGAGTTTGGCTGCAGCCCGAGGAGTAGCCTCCCTTTGTACCTCTGATTCCAGAAGCAAAGCGAAAGCCGTTCTGCAGAGATGGACAAAAACGCAAAGCTACCACTACATTTCCTAAAGAATGTATTCACTTCCTAAAGCTCTGAATAAACCTTTCTGGTATTCAAATGGCTGCAAATCTACTTGAAATGCTTTAGCGAAATGCTATTAACCCTTATTATCAGAGGCATTATAATCACACATCAAGTGAGAATTGGGCTACATTGTAACACTTTTATATTATTGCTCAATTACAAGTTCAGTAGAAAGATCACCACCCCCCAACACATTTTTCAAGCAATCTTTTCCTTATCTACTTGTCATTGAGATCACTGAGATCATTGAGGAAACATTAGTATATTTTTCAGTCTAAATATCATTCTGTCATGTTTAAGTATTTTAATATACAATGATGGTAAGCCATTCCACACAAAATCTTATAGATTATTAATTTCAAGAAGTATTTAAAACATTTTTCATTTGTGTTCTTCTGGATACATTTATTTACATTTTGATTTTTAAATAATAATTGTTCATAAAATAGAAACTTTTTGGCAATAAAACATTAATAACCATGCTTTTTTCCTGCAATTAAGGAACAAAGGACATCCTAAAAAAGTATTTTATTAATAATTTTTCCCTTTGCAGATCTGTTTGATTGACTGGCTTTACTCATTAACTGGAAAACTCATTTACATATGAACAGTATGTTCCTTTCTTAGGAAATTATAATAATTTTTAAAGAATACCTAATTAGGTACATTGATTTTCTTTTTTGACAATAACTAATCTTGAATCAACTACAATATAGAAAAAATAATACCTTAATGTTTTGAAGGATGTGTTAATTTCACGCGTCTCCCCTCGATGATAATACAATTTCAAATGTAAATCTTTCAATGTTTCAGGTAGTTAAGGGTAGAATCCTACATTCTGTGTAGAATGTCTGAAAATACTACAAGTTCTAGGAAAGTCTTCCTCTGGTCTTAACATAGATGGTTCTCTTTCCTAGTTTCCTGGTCTCCCAGTTGGAGCTGTCATCTGGCTAAAGGAGAGAGAGCAAAAGGCACAGAGCCCTGTGCTTTCTCCTCTTGGCTTGTCATAAAATGCTGCTCTTTCCTATTTGTCTGAATTAGTCTCATGGAAGATGTTGCTGGTCGCTGGGAAAAATGTTGTAAATCTTATTTCTAGACTTAGCATATTTGGACTTTATGAAAAAGCTATAATTTTCTTTGTTGTTGATAATAACTTTCCAGTTAAAGAATGCAGACAGGAAATTTTAGCCTTAACAGTTTTTAGACATTTCTAAGGCTGCCTTCCATGTATATTTTTAAAGATAACTTTATATATATTTAGGTGTTTCATCCAAATAAAGGAGCAAACAGAACTTTTTTTCAGAATTCTTGCAGGAAATACGAGCTCTAAATTTCTATGCCAGACTGTTTTCTGAGGCAAAAGACAGAGACCATTAAAGTAGTTTCATGTTCTGTATTTCTAATGCAAGTAAAATGAAAAAAACCCTATCATAAAATAGAAGTGCCTATCAAAGCTTCATGAGAATATTTGACAGGCAATTTAGCTGTCTAGCAGTAGAGTATTTACTGCAGGCAGAGAGGACATGTGTCTTTAAAATTTTTGGATTTCTCTTGTGTGAAGCTATACACTATAATTAAATGTAACTGTGTTATCACATTGTAATGTAATTGTAGTGAATGAGATATAGAAGCAACCTAAAAACTTGCTCCATATTGTATTTTAAAATATTTCAGTGTTCCTGAAATAAAGTTAGCTTGAATCAGTAGTTTTAAAATAGGTATATTAATCGTATTTGATAACATCAGAACTGAACTTACTTTACCCC
The DNA here is from genome assembly GCA_013398015.1 of Oreocharis arfaki. Lineage (NCBI taxonomy): Eukaryota > Metazoa > Chordata > Aves > Passeriformes > Paramythiidae > Oreocharis > Oreocharis arfaki. The sequence continues at coordinate 327,183 of VZRR01003436.1, read as the reverse complement.
TTTAATAACAAAGGATTTTTTTTTAAGTTTTTAAAAAGATGGAAAATTATTTTTCATAATTTTTCATTTTATATCTCTGCATCTTCCATGTTCCAGCCAGAATCCATCATGAAAGGCTACTGTTACTGTATTCTTGGCCCAACTCTGAAAGAACTAAGTTTCTGTGAAGATGTATTTTCTTACCAATTTGTAATCTTGACTGTTAGACATCCATGTTTCACAGAGAAAGTTTTATTACTAAAATGTCAGAACTATCAGAAGAAATCACTCTGCTACTATTTTCTTGACCTGTCCTATCTTCAAACATTGATTTTAAAAGTAAGTGATTAAGCCATTCATTTAGTAATAGTTAACTAAGCAGATGTTTAGGTAATTTAACCTAAGAATACCTGAATATGCTGAAAATATTTTATACAGATCTTAAAATTGCATTCCTGTATCATTACAGAAAAATGACTGGGTTTATGGATTAACATGTTATTTCTATGAGCATCTTTTTTAAAGATTTTTTTTTCCTGTAATAGAAAACTTTTAAAGATCTGCATCACTCTAGGGGGCTAAGGCTGGCTGTGGTGACTTGCTCAAACTGCATTTCTGTTCACTAGGAAATAAACTAAATTCCTTCAAATGTTCTTGAGAACATCTCTGAAATTCCTCCTTTCCTGGCTGAGGAATCTTCTCAGTTCTGGATCAGTCGATGAACCCAGAACTGTGGGTGAAATCAGCACACGGTTGAGCAGTGATGGGAGGCTGAGTATGTCTTTGCTACACAAGAAAGCAGAGATGTGGAAAACTCTTCTACTGTTGGGCAAGGCATTAGGATTCTAGGAAGGCTGTTGTAGCTACAGGAAGGAAAAATGCAGCCTGAATATGGAAGATATGAAGTGAGCGACAGCTGCCTTCAGGACCCTACAGAAAGCAATATGTGCATTTACCACAGTGTGCGTTTATAGAGGTCAATTTGAGGCTACCTTTAAAAATAGACACAGCTGTTGTACAGTGCTGAATTGAATTAATTAGTCCAAGTTTTAGCCAGTCTTGCAGTGGCTTCCCACACACATTCATATATATAAACACCCTGCAACACAGCTCACAATTAATTGTTGTTTACAGTTTATTGTATTTATCAATAAATATATCACAACTTCATATATTATTTACAAATGTGTTTTGCTTGATATAATTAGTGACTGATGCAATGTTATACATTTAATAAACAAAGGAGGGATACACAACTGTGCTACATAAAAGCTACATATAAAGAAAAAGAAATCTTTAAAATGTACTTCATGTCAGGGTCAAAAGAATGTTTCATTCTCCTGGTTCTGGAAATGATTTTTCATCCGAGATGGGTAATTCAAAAATAATTAAATCCCTTTTAGATTGCCTGCAGGCAATTTTATTATTTAACTTTATTATTTTTGTAACTGCATGGATTCTAAGTCAGCGTGATAGATCTGTAATTGTTTTCACTTCTTTATCTGCCGTGTTTTGTTTTTTGCCTCTCCTCTCTCTACAGCAGTCATTGTCTTAATTTTGTTTTTTGCTCCAAGCATGCTGTTGGTACACAACAAACAATAAACACTAATTACAGTCATCAGCCACATTCTATAATCCTTAGGGCTTGATGTAAAACCTGCCAGAGCTGGGAGGTATCCCTCACATATAGCATGATAGTTAAAGCTCCACAGTTGGAGCTGGGATGCTGTGATTCTTACCATGGTCCTAGGGCTGACCTACTGCATGAATTCATGTATTGCAGGCAAAATGTAAAACATGTACAATTTTGCTTACTGATATGGCAAGCTGTCCAAGGCAAGTGCTATCATTCAGACTAAGTTAGTCAAGTCTAAAGAACAGCTGTGAGAAAGGTGTTTGGTGACAATGTGCCTTAGCAGGGTGTTATTGTGACCTTGTGGAGAAACAGCTTTAAGAAATAGTGGCTGTTTCATAATCTATTCGTGCTGAATCAGAGAGGCTTTGTGATGGCAAAGCCTTGTGCAGTTAGCAATCAATAACACATACAGTCATACCAGCTTGTTAAATGCTCAATTCTAAAAATTCAGGACTGGTAACAATAGTATTCCCACCTGATGAATTTAGCAGGCTGCAATATTGTTCTTTATTAGTGATAAAGTTTTACTATATGAAAGTTTTAATGCTTTTTCCCTATGTAGCTTTCACTTGTTTTGGTACTTTAAAGTAGTTATGTTTGGTCTCATAGTTCTGTTATTTTAACCAGCTTTTAACCAGAAATGTAGTATGTTCAAAATGTTTTATTAAGCTGTGTATCTTTATTTTAGGGACATTTCTTTCCATGAACATTAGACTGATACTTCTTGCCTTGAGAAACCTGCTCCCCATATTTTTTTTTTCTTTTTTTCAGCTGTCGTCCTATTAAAAATCTATGGCCAGATTTCATAAAGTTTGAGTTCCAGTCTCACAGTGTTGTTGCTCAACTGGCGATTAGAAAAGAATATGGAACAATCAGATACAAGCCTCTTTCTTCCTCACATTTATAGCTGATTTTTCTCATTTCTCTCATGTTTTAGGAAAAAAAAAAATCATTCTAAAAGTCAGGAAGTCGGTATCATCAGGAAGCTGGTATCATCAGGAAGCTGGTATCAGAAACCAGCCACTGTTATTAAATAACTCTTCACTCAATGCAAATGGTAACTTTGTTCCTCAAAAATGTTGATAATGATCATGGTATTACACACCTTCACTTAAGCAGGTCAGCATGCTAACAGAAATCCTATACTACATGTAGAAATATACATTCAGCTTTATTATTGGTTTAGAATGATACCGCAGCTTTTCTAGTGTTACCATTTGGGAATACATATGTCTTTTAGTGTTCTTCTTTAGGTAAAGTCTTGCTCCAAACGCTGTGTTGACTTAAAACGACAATGGGCAGGAAGCAGTATTATTGTTGCATTGAAAAGAGGCATAATGTGACTTTTTTAAAAAGCCTGATCCCTGTGTAGAAATTTGTCAGGACGTGTGATACTGATGTGGAACTTCAAGGAAATGTGTAGAGAGCCTTCTGTAATTTGGAAGCTTTAGTTCCATTGTTAGGATTTCTCTCAGGATACCCTAACTGAGATACGTTTCTCATCTTAGTACAGAAATCACAGGTAAAAACAGTTTATGGTTCCTTTATCATGCTGGGATCAGTACTGGCTCAGGAAATACCAATTCAGAACTTTTTTCTCCCCCAAGTCTCAGACAGTTTTCCAGCCTGCTGGAAGCTTTCTAGGGAAGTGCTCTCACATACTTTCTGCATTGCCTCGATCCAGTGCTCCCAGCTGACAGCTCTGGAGCTGATGTAGTAGCCCTAAATTTAAGCAGCTGCATCGGGTAAGCTGACCTACAGAGTGAAAGGACACCCAGGCTTCTGGCAGAACTGCCAGGTGGCCTCACAGGAGGTGGGCACATTTCAGGGTGGAGATTTCAGCTCTGCAACTCAGGAATTGTCCATTTCACCAGAGCAGCAACTCTTCAGTTGCTGCAATCGCTTTGCTTTTAATGAAGGTTTGGCTCCTGTCAACAGCCAGCGTAGAAGCCCCGAGGTCACAGCTGGACAGTTTTCTAGATAGCACTTATCTGAAACTGAAATCAGGCTGTGATCTGAAATAGTGCAATTATGCTCCAGTTTTGGGCAATGTCACAATATATATATTTAATCTAGAAACATCTGTTTCTATTGCCTCGTCTCAAAAACCTTCAAAACTGCCTTTGTTAAAGTAGGGCTAGAAAAAAAAAAATCAAATCTGGAGAAATTATGTGTTTTGCATAGAACAAGTTGAGGATAGCCAATATACTAGTTTGTTTGGAAATCTTTTAGGCAAATTTCTCTGTTGAGACTCAGGGAAGTGTCCTAACTAGTTTAGTTATAGAGTCCAATTTAGTTTCCAATTTAGAGTGAACAGTTATTTTTTCAATATTCCCACATTTTCTTGACACCATTTTTGTAGTAGGTGTGTGGCATAATGTTAAAATGTGGCAGAAGCAGCTTGAAGCATAGTCTGTTTAGTTTCTTCTTACATCTTAATTACTAAATTGGTCTGCTTACAGTTGGGAGCATCTAAGTAGGTGGTTGAGTCAAAAAATCACACCTGAAATAAAAAGAGCTGTAATTCTAAAACATGAAATTACAAAGTATACACAATGTATTAGAAAAAGAAGTTGCATAGTCATCAGTATTATGAGGAAATCAGAAGAAAACAAACAAATATTATTTTGTCAGCAATAGTAATTTTTTTTCCCTTTAAAATGTTTTGGCACTTCCTCTCAAAATCTTTTTTAAATTATTACAAAATATTTTCTTCTTTGGGACCATTATTCTAATTCCTCCCGCTCTGCCTTTTTCTTGGTATGTTTTGCCCAACAAAGTTTTCCATAAGTTTCGCATAAGTTTGGAGTTTTTGTGTGTGAGAAGATTTTACAATTAAATGCACCAAATTTCTTTTAATTTTCAAGAGTTCTGAGTTTAGATGGATTATTTATCAATTGTGAGACCAAATATATTGAAGCAGTTTTGTTTTACTGTGGCAAACCAGCTTTAACAGTTAAATACTCGTTCCTTTAAAGAACAAATAATTTGTTGCCATTAAGAAAGAGTGGCACTTCAAAGAGAATTTCCAAGCAAAACAATTCAACAGGAAAATTAGTAGTTTTAATTTCAAGAAAGAGTTGAGAATTAGCCTGTGTAGATGATTGTAGGTTTATTTGGCTGTTAATAATGCCTAATGCTGCTACTTATTATTTTGCTCTAGAATCATAGCTTGCTTTGGAATTTAGAAGGGTTCTTTGAAGACCATGAAGTTCCAATTCCTGCCATGGACAGGGACATCTTTGACTAAACCAGATTGCTCAAAGCCCCTTCTAACCTGGCCTTGAACACTTCCAGGAATAGGGCATCCACAACTTCCCTGGGCAACCACCCAGGACTCTCACAGTAGAGAACATCTTCTAATGTCTGTTCTAGACTATCCTCTTTCAGTTTAAAGCCATTCCTCTTCTCCTGTCAATGCATGCCCTTGGAAAAAGGTCCTCTCCTGCCTTCCCGAAAGGCCCCTTTGGGCCTCCCCAAAGTCTTCTCTTCTCCAGGTTGAACAATGCCAAATCTCTCAGCCTGTCTTTGTAGAATAGGTGCTTCAGCCCGCTGATCATCTTTGTGGTCCTCCTCTGGACTTGCTCCAACAGGTCCATGTACTTCTTATACTGGAGGTCCCGGAGCTGGATGCAGTCATCCAGGTGGGGTCTCACCAGAGCAGGGGTGCAGAATCCCCTCCCTTGCCCTCCTGACCACTCCACTTTGGCTGCAGCCCAGAATACACTTGGCTTTCTGGGCTGCAAATGCACATTGCTGGGTCATGTCAAGCTTCTCATCTACCAGCATTCTCAAGACTTTTTCCTCAAGGCTGTTCTCAATCCTTTCATCCCCCAGCCTGTATTTATGCTCAGTATTGCCCCAAAACAAGTGCAGGACCTTGTTCTTGGCCGTATTGAACCTCATGAGTTTTGCATGGGCCCACCTTTCCAACCTGTCCAGGTCCCTCTGGGTGGCATTCCTTCCCTCCAGCATGTTGATGGCCCCACAGAGCTCAGCGTCATCAGTGAACTTGCTGAGGATGCCCCCAATCCCACTGTCCATGTCACCAACAAGATGTTGAACAGCACAGGTCTGCACAACTGACCCCCAAAGAATGCCGCTCATCACTGGGCTCCACTTGGACATGAGCTGTTGACCGCAGTTCTCCAGTGCAAGCATCCAGACAATTTCTTATCCACTAAGTAGCCCACCCATTAAGTCCATCACTCTTCAGTTTAGATACAAGGATGTTATTTGAGATGGTGCCAAATAGTTTGTACAAGTCAAGGCAGACGACAGCAGTTGCTCTTCTCTTATTCACCAATGTTGTAAGCCTGTTGCAGAAGCCCCCCAGATTTGTCAGGCATTATTTGCCTTTAGTGGAGCCATGTTGGCTGTCACAAATCACCTTCTTATCTTCCATGTGTCTTAGTAGTTTCCAGAAGAATCTGCTCCATAATCTTGCCAGGCCAAGGCCACATCATACAGAAATATATGCCTTACTATATGGTATCACGGGGATGTTTGTTAGCAGAATGGGGATACATGCAGTAGCAGAAAATGAAAGATTCAGTCATCTTTGGAAAGTCTGGTACTTATTGTTGGTAACAACTTTCATATTTTTCCACTCATATGATGGCTGGGCTACCAGGAAATGCAAAAGTAGCCCTGGGACACATTTTGTTCCTTTTATTTTATCTAGCACACAGATATGCCACTTGTTAAAATAGAAACAGTAGCCAGTCCTCACTGCTCACAAAATCCTGTTGTAAAGTGCTTAAGGGCGTTGTGCAAAAAACAGAGAATATCTATTTGAAAAGCCTAGAAAAAGTGGATTGGTGTGAGAAGGAAGTAGAATGGAGTGTTCTGGAGAGTTGTTATTTTTAATACTGTGCTTGAAAGGTATTTATCCGTACATACTAAAATTAATCAAAACAGTGCTTGAAGTTTGATAAAACTTTCACACCTCTTCGAAATCCATTTTTTTTATCTGTTTTCCTTTGACAGGCTGTTATTGGTTGTTAAATTGAAAGAGCAATATATTACAAAGTCTTTCTTCATAGACTATCATGCAGAAATTATTTTCTACTTCTTGTCAATATCCATTCTTCAGTTCTCAGAAATACTGTTTTCACAAACTAGAATGCAACTAGTTTTATATATAGGTTTCCTTGGAAAAAAATATAGTATAAACAATTATTACATGTCCAAACTAGGCTTAATGAACTCAGTCCTTCTATTTAGGATGGTTTTAAGAGAAACTCCTCCTTCTATATATATAGAAGGAAGAATATTTATATATATATATAAAAACAAGAAATGCAGCAAATACTAGTATATCTGTAAAGAATCAACATGAGTGGCTTATTTATACATTATATGTTTTCACAAATCATGGGTACTTTGTTGTTTTGGAGGGTTTTGTTAGTTTGGTTGTGGTTTTTTGTCTATTTGTTTTGCTCATGTTTTTTGTTTGTTTGCTTTTTGAATTGTTTGGAGTATTTTGAGCAGGACTTTGGATAAAGCCTAAAACAATGCTTAGAGCCTTGGAAATGATAGTGAATCACATAACTCAGGATTCTGAAAGTAATTGAGACTTCTTAACACAAAGTGTATCTCTGTACTTTCATATAATACAAACTGATATAAAGATATAAATGATATGCCTATGCTTAAGCTTTTAAATTGGTGAAATACATGACATAAGGATATTAATTCTCTCCAGTGTTCCTTCCTTAATTTCAGTGAGTTGAAGGAGTCTTCTTGATACACCTGAAATAGTGAAATTGTTAAAAAATTAAATGAAAATTGATAAAATCCAAAATATTATATATTTTGTTTTATCTTCCTTAGAGAAAAGAGCAGGTAGAAGCAAGTTTGCTCCCACGAATCCACAATATTGTTTTACAGGAATGAAAATAAAAATATATTATTTGCTTCAGAGAATAGCTGTAGGGAGGCACTCGAGCATTGGACTATACACTCAAGAGAAGACTCTATAAGGAGAAGGAAGAAGCTCTCTGATAATGTGCTTGACCCAGCCTACCAACAGAATATAAAACATGAGTTTCCTGAAGCTTGTAATTCACACAACTCCTAACAAATTACATATTTACCTTTTTTTTTAACTCATGTTATATCTATCCTTCCC
>VZRR01003436.1:258243-319386 GCA_013398015.1 Oreocharis arfaki | reverse complement strand
TTTTTTTTAAGTCCAAAGGCAACAGTCCTCTCTTTCGCTTAAAATTCCAGGCAGTTGCTCTGAAGATAGGCTTGCACTGAGGGGATATGACAAACTCATTTGTCTAATTGAGGAATATGAACTTAATTCATTTTAGAGTCCAGCTGAGGCAGTTCTGTTGGAAGACTTAAATTTGATTAAATTTGTTGAGCATTGAGTTAGTTTCACAACTTTCACTGCTTTTCTAACGCTGAGACTTACTTATAGGCTTTCTAACAGAAAGAAACTTCTTTTTCACAGGTCTCCTGGACATGGTTAAATGTACGACTGTTCTTGTATAGTGCAATATCCCTTCTTACATCCTGCTCTTATATTCTCCTGTACATGAATGATAAGAAATTTAAGTTTTGCTTATTGGATGTTTTTTTGGTGTGATTTTATTCACAGTCAACTGTTTTCTATTTAAAGTCACTCCAAGCCTCTTCCTCTTGTAATTGTTTCATACAAATTATTTTCTGAGAATATCTCCTTATCTCTGAAATTTGTTCATTTATCCAATTCTGCCATGGGTTATCCCTTCAAGAATAAGGGGGCTTTCTTGACAACATTTTTTTATAATGAGCTTTGACTCTTGGAGCTTAAAAGCAGCCAGGATCCCTCACACACTGTGCTGTTCCTTTTGAAAATACTTTGTAAAGCTGAACACCCTGGTCATTTAAGGGGATGTAAGCTTTCATTATGTTAATAATGCTTCTCTGAACAAAAATATAAAGAGTGTAACCCCCTCCCCTCCATATACATTTCCCCTTTGTGTCTGATTATTATTTTACATATGTTTTATCAAACTAGAGTGAAAAATACACTCTGAGGTCTATGATGGTTATTGATTCCAGTGGGGCAGAATCCAGGAATACAAAACTGAGAAGGAACATCAAAGATTTCAGTTCAGATTTTGAGAAGATAATGGGAGGAGATGAATGCTTGTTATTGAATCTGTTTGGACAGGAAGAAGCAGGTTTTTTCCTTATCTTCATTCTATCCATTCCTCACGCATTTATCTGTCAGGTGTAAAACTNCAGCCAGGATCCCTCACACACTGTGCTGTTCCTTTTGAAAATACTTTGTAAAGCTGAACACCCTGGTCATTTAAGGGGATGTAAGCTTTCATTATGTTAATAATGCTTCTCTGAACAAAAATATAAAGAGTGTAACCCCCCCCCATATACATTTCTCCTTTGTGTCTGATTATTATTTTACATATGTTTTATCAAACTAGAGTGAAAAATACACTCTGAGGTCTATGATGGTTATTGATTCCAGTGGGGCAGAATCCAGGAATACAAAACTGAGAAGGAACATCAAAGATTTCAGTTCAAATTTTGAGAAGATAATGGGAGGAGATGAATGCTTGTTATTGAATCTGTTTGGACTGGAAGAAGCAGGTTTTTTCCTTATCTTCATTCTATCCATTCCTCACGCATTTATCTGTCAGGTGTAAAACTCCCAGAACTGGACTTCTGCTTGCACTGGAGACCTTCAGTCTGTGCAGAGACTAAATGACTCTGCACTTTCTTCCTTCTGCAGCAGCAATACCTCTAGATCATGAAATGAACTCCCTGGAGCTCTTTTCAAATGGCTGGCAAATCTGAATACTTGATTATGCATTTACGTAATATGGATATTCAGAATTGGGGTATTCTGAGTAATGGCTTTAATTAAAAGTCTACAGGGTTTGCAATTTGTCTGCTATACCATTATACTGCATATATATATATGTATATATGTATACATATATATATATATATATATATACCATATACTACAGTCTTGACTAAATGAGGCATAACCACACCTGAACATTTTCCTTTCTGAGTGACAGAACCCCTCTGTTCCAAAGTTATGTTTTCCTAATGCTTACTACTTTTTCTTTCACTAAAGGCTACCATCATTTCCATTTCATTGTGAATTGAATTGTAGTTGTATCCACAATTCCGTATATAGTGAATATCTTCAAATATTAATCCATAATAAAGTTTTTAAAATATTTTGTAGATATCGGGGGTTTTCTCTTCCAAATTGTGTTGTTTTTCATTAGAAATACTTCTGAAAACTTACAAAGATGTGATTGTTTTACTGTGGGCCGCTTACTTGTATTCGGAATTACCTCTGCCTACCTGCACTTCCTATTATTTTGTTAACCTGGTAAAATGACACTGAAAGATTTTTTAATTTTGCTTTTCTCTCCCCTTAATAAAAGTGTATTTTCTAGAATCAACTTCCCAAACATATTAGTTGTACTTTTATGATATAGCTTTCCACTTTAAGAACACTTCAGTTGCTCTGCAGTATCAAAGAGCATCCAATTAAATTAAGTTGGCATCAAGAAATATGTTGTGCTCCTGCAAAAGGAAACACTCACAACTTATGGAGAAATCTTAATGTCAATGATCACTTTGCTTACGTATTTATCCTAATTATAAAACATTTCCTTTTTTAAAGTGAATCTTACGTAATACTCAAAAGTCTATTTTACATACCAAATTGAAAGCTTCTCTTCAATGTAAATTTCAAACTCTAAAATGCAAAAACATAAAAGGAATCTACTTACAGAATTGGAAAATGTTTCAAGATAGATATTTTTAATTACCTCTTGGTTCCTTTAGATATTTGACTTTATTATATATATTAAGTCCTATTCTCTTGCCTGAGTGCAACTTCTAATGTTCTTTCTTTATTGTTATCTTTGTTTCTGCAGTAATTGACAAGGAGACTAAAGTTTAAGACATTTGTGTAGGAAGAGTTTAGAGGGATGTGGTGAACAGAGCTATAATAATTGATGGGGAAGATAAACTTGTACGGAGAATTATGTAAAAAAAAATGGACAAAATTACTTAGTTGAGTAAATAGTATTTAAGAGAAAAATTGAACGACAAAATATAAAGCAACTGCTTTTTTCACTTGCTTGACTAGAAAATTTATTTTTAAATATAAAATAGAAACCACAATTTTGTAAATGATGTTCCATCTCACTAGAATTATGCTCTATTCATTAGAATCTGTACTAAGAGAATGCCTTTCTTAATTTTGCTGTGTTTTGCAAGTCCCAAATTACATTTTCTGAATCCCACAAGAAAGCTCTGATTCTGAAGTTCAAAAGATCACACTCATCTGAACCATTTCTTCTATTAATATGAAAGCCTGGATAATTTCATGGTTCAAAGCAGTAGGCCTTGAAAAAAGTCAGTGACAAAACTCTTCTATAATCTACAAAGTTTGCAGTGGTTAATGGGAGTGAAGTTCTTCCAGGTTTTTGAGAGCAAAGACTCATTTAAAGAGCTTTCAAGTTGGTAACAGCTGTTTGCAAAAAAGCTCCAGAAATGTATAGCCTTTGGATCACAGAAAGAAATTATGGATGCTCATATATTTCAGAAGATCAGAAATTTAGAGGGCGAGTCAAAGAATCTGTAATGTTTTACCTTCAGCAGCCTTTCCTGGGGGGAAATCCTTGGTGTCCATTTTATCAATGTCTGCTCAGGTCTAACAGTGGATCCTTTCTGACCTCTTGAGTTTCAGGGTCCCAAAAGAGTATAGGACATACGACATCTACAAAAACACTACTGATTTTTGTTTTAGCAGACTTGGACATAGTGTTCAGCATTACAGCACTGGAAATTGTATTTTGTCTATATACTTCTAGGTTATCTGAGACTTAAAAATAGATGTGTGAATAGTACACTAGGAAGTAATTTAACTCATTGAATTCCATTAATATTTCACAAAAGCAATGGAAAGTCACTCTGTGGGTTTTTTCTTCCCCAAAATCACTACTACTTAAATTATTGTAGACCTTTACAAATTTTTAGTTTCAAAATTACTTGACATACGTTATTTTGAATGATAGAAACAATGACTGTATCAAGTAAAAATCTGCAGGAAATCTGTTTGAGATCCAATAATATTGAGGAATTTTGTTAAGGTACTGAATGATGGAATAGATGGTATGTTTATTAAATTCAAGGCAACAGAAAAATGGTTGGTACTATCAGGTATGTTAAAGCCTGGGCTAAAATTCAAAATAATCTTGGACTTCATTTTATTGTTTGGAGGTTTGGCTTTTGTTTGTTTATTTGTTTACTTTGGAGATCTTTTTGTTTGGTTAGTTGTTGGGGTTTTTTTTAAGGTCTCTTCTTTAATTTGTCAGTTCATTAAGTCAGGACACTGTTAAAAAAGGGGTTGAAGAGCTACAAAAGACCACAAGCTGGATATGACATAGTAACATCATGCTGATATTTGCTTTATACGCAAAAGGCAGCACTTCTGTCTGTGAAGGAAATGCAGTAATCCTTCACTTGACTCAGCAGTGGTCAGGCTAAGTGTGCTCTAGTAAACCAAATATGACAGGGTCTCTGTCAGGAAAAACAACTGGCAGAGAATGTCTCATATCACATCGTTATACCACTTCCCACCCTTCAGGAAAGAAACACTGGATCCAGAACACCTGCTGGGCATTGCTCCTTTTGTGTCTCAGAATTGTGTTTTGAAAAATGCGAAATTTTTATTGGCCAAGCAATGAAAGCTATACTAACAATTTAGATGTGCAAGAAAGTGAGTTTCACAGCCTGAAAGTGGAAGTATTTATTTTACTGGTGCAAACATAAGTGTGGGCTGCTTTGAATAAATTGCTATTATTCATCCTAAGGAAGAGTCCATCCATCTCCCTTCCTTCTTTCCTCTCAGTGCTTAAGTATTTTTCAAATAAGTACAAATATTGCACTGTTTTGGTGGAAACAATCGGCAAAGTTTCTATGGTGACTAAGTCAAATTGGACAAGAGCTATTGAGACTAAATTTTAGCTTGGAATCTTTGGATGAAACACGAAGAAATCATTATATTAGCTTTCTTGTCTTGGTTTTCTGTGATTGTCTTGAAACAATTGTACATAGCTGAATGTATTTATAAAAAATCATCATATCTTACATTTGTCTATACTCTATTATAAAGAGAAATCAGTCTCCTCTATTTTTAATGCTCATTTATTTGTGATTAAAATTTATTTTAATGCAGCCATGCCTGATTTTGCATATACAGAAAAATAATTCTTCTCTAGTTTTTCCCAGTTACTTGTTAACTGACTGTTTATTCAGACATAATAATACAGCAATTCTTACTTAGTTTCATACACTACAGGCATTTTTTCATCTTGCTTTCATGCACTGCTGTCTAGGAATATTTATATGGGCTGCATTTACTAGCTATATCCTTGTATACAGCTGGTTTTTATTTCTTATTAAAACAATTGCATTGAACGCAGGTTTCTTGATATTCCAAAATACAAAAATATGTGCACAGGTTAGGTGTGCTATCTTCCTGTTTGTTTTCATTCAAATCTGGCTGTGAAAAAAAAAAAAAAAAAAGTAGACTGACCTCGTATCTTCCATACTGCTCTTAATAAAACTATTAAATTATAAAAATGAGTCCCAGTACCGATCTCTGTGGTACTCTACTCAATGTTGTACTTTTCTTTACATCAAAGTCAAAATCACAACTATAACAGAATTTAAACTCCTTTCTTACTGATGTGAAGCAGCTATGTTGAAAAAGAGCTGACTTAAAAACTTGTTCATAATATATTCACCTTCTTCACTGCAAAGCTGGTCTAAAATCCTGCATCTGCCGACGAGCTGTTTGTTTGAAAAACAGGTAACACAGGTTCTGTGAATTTCCACTTATCAAGTTCTATGATAATCAAACTGTAGTTTGGTTTAAACTGGGATCAAGTATCTCAGATATTTTTCAGCTTTTATGATTTTAAAGGTAATATTTTAATGAATATTTAAAAATATATTTTAAAAATAATTAACATTTCCCCTGTAACTTACTTTGTGAATCAGCTATATATTCATGTGGTTGCTATTGTGTTCTTTGCATTTCCTATGTAGTATGGAAATACAAATTTTGCTGGTTTAATGAACTATTTTTTGCTTTATTTCAAGGTTTCTTTTCTAAGGATAAAAACATCATACTCAATGTAGATCATGGAAAAATCATATTTATTATTTTAACTTTGTTTTCCAAGTACTTTTTGTGTATTTTATATATTTTTAAATGTATATTTTTCACATATATAAGTATTTTTATGTCTACTACTTTTAGCTCATGTGAGTCTCTATAATTCTATTTTATAACATAAAATATTGTATTTGTACTATCAATAATTTTTTTAAAAATACTTACTGAGCTTTAATACCTTTTGAATTTTGATATATTACTAGGCTTGTCAATACTGAAACCTTTAGCTTCTGCTCACCAAGAATTACTTACAGGCGAATTTTACATTCTAAGATACTTAATTCCCTTTTGTCAAGAGAAGAAAAATTTCTTTGAGAAAATCAAGCTGAAATTCTATCACAGTTCCCCTATCATCATGTTTGGTTTTTTTCCATTATTTTTTAAAGAACATGTTTTCCCCCTCTATATCTTGCTATGACATAGACATTCTAATGAGTTAAGGCTCCAGTATGCTATACGTATATAGAAAGAAATGGGTTAGAACTCAAAATTCGTACATATAGCTATCAGACATTCAAACAGATGTACTAATAAAGTGGAAAAAACAGAATACACATCTTGTTTTACTTTAATAAAGGAACCCCTTGTATTATGTTTTATTATGGCATTATTCATGGCAATAAGTTGATATTTTCATCTTCATTTTATTTACTTATTATTTCACTTCAGTCATTTTCTAGCTTTCAGTCTGGCAGACTTCCAAGTTTTCAGTTTAGTAATTTTTTTTTTCTCACAATTATTCATGAATCATAATAATAAGATATTCCCCTGAGATTTGTGCCTACATACTTTTTAAATGGCATCTTTCTAAGTTGGTATAATGCAGCAGAATACCATATGGTGGCCCCACCTTAAAGATCAGCATTGGTGGAGCTTCGTATTATCTTTCCTTCTAAGCTTTCTGTATTACTGGAGCTGGAATTTAAGGACATAGGTATGATATGGGTGTTTATAATAGTTCAACACAACTTCTTTGGAAAATATAGAAAAGCAGACAGGATTTTGATACACGGAAGGGAAAAATACCCCCAAGATATACAAAAGGTGATAACCCTCTAACCAATGAAATCCTTCCAATTTTGTAGAAGAAAATTTTGAAGAACTATTACAGCTTGAGGAATTTTGTGTTTAACCTCAGGAGACCAACTCCAGCATATTCAAAATGTAGTATTCTACATGTTTTTTATATGTGCTGATTGAAATACAATGAGCTGTATATGCTTAGCTATAGCAGTTAGATATTTTTGGCAATTTGAAAGCCAATGAGGTCATAAATAAGTTTATTTTGTAATTTTGCTATTCGCTTCTGACTGATTTCTCTGAATGATCTTTTACTGTTTGCATATGGTATATGCCAGGAAAAAAAATCAGCTGTGTAGGCAGAAAGCCAAAGAACAGCCTTTTATAAATATGTGTGTTTCTGTGAGTAAACAGCAATGTAAAACAAAATTTGGTGTATTATGATTTAAAGACATAACATTTTGCGCGAAAGGAAAATATCAACAGAACATGAAAGAAGGTTGATGGGGAGCACCCAAGACACAGTTAATTACCTGGGAAGTGATATTTAGCACCATGTTTTTCTGTGGCCTGTTATTTTGTTTAAACAGCACTGCAGAATACCCTCCATCCATTCAAGTGGAATTTGTGCTGGCTGTTGCAAACATGAATGATAATTAACCCGGTGTGATTCTGAAAATAGATAGAAGGAAAACAAGCAAGTTAGACTCCTGAGCCAGAGCAAAATGCACCCTTTTTTAAGGCGGTTGTAAATGTTGTCAGAAAAAAATATGGGGAAGGGGAGTAAAACAGTTCTTAGTATAATTTCATATGCAATTCAGAATGCAATAAGACTATCTTTTTAATTAGCACTCCTGATAATACTACCTATACGTACAAGGATTTCTGAAGTCCATGGAAAAACAGTGAGAGCCATGCAGCACAGGAAAGAACCTTCTCCAAAGGGAGACGGGTAAGAAAGATAAGCGATTTAAAATAAATTAGAAAAGTTCAGGAGCAGTTTTGAGTTTGTTAATGTCCACATAATCTTAATCCAGCCCCTGAGCGCCTCTATCATGCAATCTCAGTGAAGTGGAGCTCAGTTGGTTATATCAGAGAGGGAGCTGGAGTGAGTAAATGTATGCGTAAGTAGGAAGGTGCTGATGATACAACGGGATGGTGCAGTTTCAGCCTGTATCGTCCTTCATGAGCTCTAGGTGGTCAAGTTAATGATCAGTAGTAAAATGATACCTGCTTACTTGACTGCACTCTAAGTAGCAAACTGTGGTTTATAGCTATAGAACTCTTTTTTCTATTTTTTACATTAAAAATATGCCTCTTAAGCACCCCTTGATGGCATTTCCCAGAAAAGGTTGTTTTCTCTCCTGAAGCATTTTTCCTTACCAAATGAAGTCCTGCCCTGAGCTGTGGAAGTTTGAATTTTGAGTTTAAGTGCAAATGATTTTAAATAATGATATTATTACCTTTTATCATAAATTACAGGATATCACATATGATTTTGAACTAACTAAAAGTGTTTGGAAGCCCATATCCATCAAATAATTTACTGCAATTTTGGTAGCATTAATCCTGTGGAAAGGGCAGTCATTAGGAGAATGATGAGATACCATGGAAATCCAAGCTGTTCTCCAAATAATTATACAGTTGTATTAAAAAAGGAAAATTGCCAAAAGGAAACTGGGAATCAATATTCTCCTGCTCTGAAATGCAGTTTGCTTTCACACTGTCAGGTGTTACCAGGCATTAGTTCAAGGTGCATGCCATCAGCTTGGATTTTTAGAGCTACATGTCAAAGATCTTAATAGATGTTTCATAATTTTTCAAATATTATTTATTCTTTTTTATAATAGAGAAAATTATTCTCTATTTTTATGCAGAGAATTAATCTCTTTTTTTTTTTTTTTTTTTTGGTGTGGCTTACTTTTTTTGTTTTTTTTANTTTTTTTTTTTTTTTGGTAGTGCCATACTTATTTTGTTATTTTTAGTAAAGGTGTATTTAATTTCTACCCACAGACACTGTTGTTGGGTATAAATCTCTTCAGGAGACCTGTACTCATATCTTCTATATATATACATTTGATAACAACTTGGTCTTGCTGAAAATTGTGTTCAGCTTTGTAAAACCATAAATATGCAAGAAAGGAACAATCAGAAGCTTTCTCCTCAAGGGGGAGAGCTTTTGAGAAAAAGCTAAATGATGCCTTTCATTTTGCCCATATTCCCTGCCAGTCATTCCACCACCACCACCCCCCCCCACACACACTTCAAATGACACCTTATCTATAAATAATGGATTGCTGTTGTGATATCTCCTAATGCTGTCCTCACAGATGCAAAACTGTGCCAAGATTTAAATATTCTCACTTCCTGGAAGTGATTAACATAAGTCAACTGATTTACTTCCATCTGTCAGGTGGCAAAAGATTAACCAGCAGAGCTAAAGCAAGTAATTTGTGGTGGTTCACTGTCATGAGAGACAAACAAGTCTCCTAATTGGAAATTGACAGCTCTGGCACTCATTTGAGCGAAGCTTTTGCTTGCATTGCCTCTTGAGTCACTTTGCTCAATCTATAGCTAGTCATTAAAACACCATGAAATTCTCTCTGCAGGTACATAAAGCAGATTTTTGCCTGTGGCAGACTTAATTAAGGTAACAGCTGGATATTCAATCTTCACATAAAAAGAGGAAAATACAAGTGATGCTAATGCTTCTCAAAGCATCATGAAAGGAAAGGTTTGCACGAGCAGTGAACGATCTTGTCATGATGGTATTATCATATAAATAGTAAAAAAAAAAAGTAAATGTTGCAGAGGGGGGAAAGTTGGTTATGTCAGACATCAACTCAAACAATGACTGCACTATAACAACACATGTAAACTGATTACACTATATGGGTAAATGGCTTCTTTTCAAAACTAAACATCTGCAGGCCTGAAGTGTTCGGATGTGATTCTGAATTCAAATGAGCTAAATATTTTTGCAATGTAATTTTATTCTAGGAAATATTTATTTATGGAGATTTTTCTCTGCAAACAGAACTGCAAAGAACAAAATTACAACTTGCAAAAGATCTGCTGCATATGTATGACGTATATCCTACAATTTTTTGACTGTAATATCTTCAAAAGGCTACGTGGATACGTAATCAGGACACATTTCTTGAAGTGGAAAAAGGAGAAAGGTGTAGACAATTTCTGGTTTTATTGTACTTATTAGTTCTTATGGAATAACTGATTATAGTTGTTTTCTGTTCTAGTGGCTTTAGATAAGTACTACTTGTGGCTTATAAAGGGTTGTCCACACTATGGGGATTGGTCTTGCAATTGTATCTCGGATACCATTTCATTAAATGATCATTTTTTTTCTGAAGTTATGGGGTTGTTGTTTATTTTTCCTTGCTACAGGAAGGCTTTGGAAGAATCCTGTGTTTCCACTGACTTCAAGCTTCCTTTTCATTGTCAGCCTAAACAGAAAACTGAAATAGAGAATAAAAAGTTTTGTTCTCATGCTTCATCCACTTTGCTCCTATTCAGCTGCACCTGGAACATATTGAATTTTGAAAATCTTGATATCAGTATATTCTTTTACAAATTGTAGGAAGTCAGAAAGATGCAGAGAGTTTTTTATGAAGTTATAAAAATATAAGTTGCTTCACTTATTTAGCTACTTAAACATACTACCAAAGGTGAAAAAGCAACCACTAAATTCTTGACAGCAGTGTGAGTTGTCAGTTTAGGGATGATTCATGCTGAAGCAGTGTTGTGTACATGGATCACTTGTAGATTCCCACAAGGATTCATCTTTCAGAGATGACAGTCACAGTAGGCTAAAAAATAATGACACCTTGAAAAAGTCCCAAATATTTAAAAAGCAATGAATGTGGGTTCTTTGTGTTACGATAGCTGCGTAACCACAATGAAGTTAATAAATCTGCAGTAATAAAGCTGTTGTAATCTCTGTCAGTCTTAGGCATACATTTTTCAAATCCGTGTCATCAGCTTCTCTCCAGTTCTATACTTTGATTTTACATGTTGTAATCTTTTATTGCACCCAAATCAGTGCCAAAAGGGGCCCTTTTCTCAAACTTATTAGGCTTCCTTATTAAGGATTTTCACAACAAAGCTTCTACTTCCATGAAAACAGTAAAAATTGTGAAAAAATTGTGGGAAGTATGGGGAGTGAGGTACATGAAGTGTGTGTAGCTGCTACAGCTAGAAATTAGTAAAGTAAGTGGACAGGTGTTGTAAGGGTGCTGATGTTTAAGTTAATGGGACCAAAAAAACAAAACAAAACAAAAA
The DNA here is from genome assembly GCA_013398015.1 of Oreocharis arfaki. Taxonomy (NCBI): domain Eukaryota; kingdom Metazoa; phylum Chordata; class Aves; order Passeriformes; family Paramythiidae; genus Oreocharis; species Oreocharis arfaki. The sequence continues at coordinate 308,019 of VZRR01003436.1, read as the reverse complement.
AAAAAAAAAAAAAAAAAAAAAAAAAAAACAAAAACAAACAAAAACAAAAAAAAAAAAAAAAAAAAAACAAACCACAAAACAACCCACCAAAAAACACCAACTCAGAAAAAACAGATAAGAAGAAGGAAGCAATGAAATACTAATAGAAAATTCTGTTTTCAGGTCTACAGCTGGGAAGAACCAATATTTTGACTTTCTCAGAAAATCACTGATTTAGAGAGGTACAGAATAGAAGGAACAAAATTTCTCAACTTTAGTTGACTGGAAGTGCACAGCCTAAAGTTTTCTTTTGTCTTTCCTAGTTTCTGATCTAACCTATATCCAGAACTGCAAGGAATGAAGTCATGAAATCTATGCCTGTTTAATATTTCTCTTTTTTTTATGTCATACATATGAGCTAAGGTTTAGTGTTTGGCTACCTAATATTTCAAATAGTTCAAAACTCTTTTTTTATCTTTTTCAAAGAATTTTCAAAAATATGTTTTTCATGGAGACATAAAAAAAACCCCAAAACAACTGAGATAGACATACAGGCTTCCTGAGAAATCTGAATGAACTGTCAGATTTGGCAATCCACTTGCACCATTCTGGAAGAACTGAAGGGCAGGTGGGTTATCCTGAACTGATGCTAGACATCTGAATTCAGGAAACTGAACTTCACACAACCTTGTTTCCTTCTTTTTGTAGAAAAAGAAAAAAAAAATTCTTCTTGGAAATATAGTTCTTTTCAGTTTAAGGTGAGTATGTTCATTTACTTTAGGGCGTCTCAAAAGACACTTGCGCGCTAGTGTTCAGGCAACTGAATCTCACTGATGTTACCTCAAAATAGAATGTCACCTTTAGCAGGTGATGAAAATGCTCTTAAATTAATTGGCATGTCTGGGGTTTTGCTGGTGGTTTTTGTAGGAATAAAAGCTCATACAAGTTTCCATGATGAGTTACATTAAAAAGGTACTGCTCTTTTTCAGGCTCTTGTGTCAAATTGCATGGTATCTGAAACCAAAGGAGGAGCAAGAAAGCTTATGTAAGATAGTGCTGGAACTTGGATGTTGGCTCTTACCTTGAAATATGAGTGACATCTAATGTATTTTTATAGGAGATTTTATTACCAGTGAAAACTGTTTTTAATTTTCATGAGCAACAGGCCCTTCAGAACAATAAATCCACAAAATGGTTAGTTTTGCAAGGACTATAAAGAGTGTCATTACCAAAACAGTTGTTGAAAAATCTTATGCATGACCTTCTTTATTAAAGCAAAATTTGTTCTCTTCCTTTTGTTAATAAGGCCATAGTTCATTTTTATTAAAGCACAGCATATACCACATGAGTGCTGCTCTGTGAACAGAGAGGCTTGGGGAAGGAAGACAAACAACTTCGGAAGAAAAACTTCTTTTTCCTGTTCTGATTTCAGAAGTGTCTAACATATCCAATATAGCTTTAATGGAACCTTTTTCATTGTATTGGTAAAAACTTTAGAATACATTAAGTACATAGAACTCTTGGGTCAAATTCCTTAAGTATTCACCAAATAGATTTAGTTAAAATATTTAATATTACATGGAACAGCAGATGGCTGATGGAAACTATTGCTGAGATATTTATTTTAGTTTAGAAGAACACCCAGGTATTTTGTCTTATTTTTTAAATTAAATTGTACATTATGAATAATTTCAGGTTATATTTTTTACTTCTTCTTTTCAGTAGGTGCTGCATTCACAGGTGAACTTTTGGAAAAATAAATTGTAAAAAAAGAGGCCCTATTGTGTCTGTAATTATTTTTTTACCTGGAGCCTACTCAATAAGCCTAAAATGAGAGTAGTACCTGTCTTGCAGATTGCTTCCTAATGTATGGGGTTTTTTCATTAAACAGAATAACATGAATATAACATGAGACACTCTTGTTTCTCATTATGTTAGTTGGGATTGCTAAAGTTTCAACGTTGTGTCTAGCTTCATCCATGTTAAATGGATGGAAGGCTGGAAACCATTCAGCAACCCAACTCCCTAGTGATTTAACCATCTCACTTATTAAATGTTTTTTTGGTTTTTTTTTTCTCTTGATCTTTAAAGATTTCTAAATTATAGGATCATTTACATTGCTGCTCACAAGTAAATGCATTTTTAGATATCCAGGGTCAAAAGTTGTATGTATTTTGTATTTATAAATACAGCAATCAAAATAAATCAATGATTGATTCTGGTTAGCAAAAGAACATTGGGAAAAAATGTTTTATTATTAAAATATAATAATATTTTCTGTGCTCCTTATTGTTGTTTGTGTGTAATGAAACTTTGGTTAAAATATAGCTTTACTGGTGTTCTTTAAGAAAAAAACTGAAACTTTAAAAATAAGTAAGTAGAAATTAGTTGTATTGATGAAGTAAAGGGAATTGAACTTTCTATTTTAACATTCAGGGAAAAATCAGGTACCTACTGGTATTTTGACACTATGTTTTCTTATTCAAATCATATGCTCTGAGCATGATAACATTGAAATTGAGATAGAAAAATGTGGGGAAGATGACTTTTGTTTGGACTAGTAGAAAAGAAAAATAAAACTAATAATAATAATAATAAACTTTAAATTTCTTGGAACCTACTGGTCTGACATTCTTACACTACAACATTGTGTTTGACACGTGAAATGATCGCCAGACACTGAAAATGACTGCCAAACCATAGTCCATCTGCTGTATATGTGGCCAGGGAATACTGCTTACCAGGTCCTTAGGAATATGCATTTGCAATTTTCTTGTTCTTAAAGGCTGATGAGGATGAGATTTGTCACAGGTTCTCAGGGTCATTACCTCATATTAGGATTCTCAGGGAAATGAAAAGACACCACTGGCATTGTAAAGAGCCCTTTTGGACAACATCTAGTGGATATTCTGACAGTGTGATCTAGGTCACATGCTTCTGAAGTTGGGTTGAACGGTACAGATTTATTTGGTTCCAGGTTGTGGCCTATTTATTAGTGATGGTGCATTATGTGCAGTTTAGTATACAAATATAATATCAATGAGAGCAGAGAAGGAAAAAATTATTAAATACAGTATGACTAACATGAGAGTTTAGAACACACTTCAGAAAAGACATTCGGGGTTCATAATACAAATACTTCACATTTTGATAAAAATTGAGAATAGATTTGCTATTGGTAAGTAAAAAAAAAGTGTAATTTTCAACAAAAGATGCAATTCTTAACTTTGCCCATGAAAGCAATTTTGTTCTGGGTGCTTTATGGATGTACAAGTTGTGATATTATTTCTTTCCCTTCCTTCTCTGAAACCTCTGGGCTGGAACCATGCTCTGTTACTATGTACCTGCAGTATTTTGGTCAGAAATGTAGATACCTTGTTCTTGAATTTCAGTTGATAAACTCAATGTCTACTGTACCTCTATTAAAGGCTGATTAATTGATCATTAAAATAACTTGTTTGTACATGAAAGCTCACCAGTTTTCAGGAAGCATCCAGGAATCTCCATGTAGCTGTGTGCTTATTAGATACCACAAAGTAAAGTTACATTCTGGTATTTATAGACCTACTCCCAGCGAAATAGTAGAATGACTTCCACTAATATTGATAATCTTGGAACAGGACGAGAGAAGATGAGGGACAGAAGGGCTCAAAGCTACCTTTAGTTATTTCCAGATAACTTGTAGCAATCTCAAATGAAGTTTCATCTGTGAATAAAGGCAATATTCTTTCTCTTGTGCCCTAATTTCTTTAATGACATGGTATTTTTAAGTAGTATATTCAGCTACCAAGTGATAATTTAACTGGAATAGGTAGTAAACCTGGAGTACAGCAGATATTCTTAATAGCTATGATTTACTTTTACAACTAAATAATACAAAGTGAACGAGTGTACTCATGACTTACTCATAATAAGAGATGAATGAGTAGTATTAGAGTAATATGCATGCGATGATAATAATGTATCTATAATTAAGTTACATACAATATGCTTATTGTATGTATATCACACTGATAAGCTTCATATGATGACAGTTCAAAACTATGAAATGAATTCAAAAGTAAACTATTGAATTAAAAACAGAGCCAAACCTCCTTAACTTAAAAGACTTTTGAATAGAAAGACAAAAGAAAATTAAAATATTTTTGTCTTCTTTTCCCAGTGCTCTTATGAGCAGTGATTTTTTTTAATAGTGTTGATTAATTATTCCAATCTTTTTCAATAAAGGTTATTCATAAAAACAAAAGATTAATAGAAAATACAAAATTATTGTTTGTTTGTTTGTTTTTTCTAGAAAGATGGCATATTTATTATCCCTCCTTCCAAGTTCTTATACTTGTCTGTAAGCTTCTTAAAAGACAAGTGTTCCCTTAAAAAAGGGAGTGTTCTTACTATCTTTGTCAGGTGCTGAAGTTCTGTTTCATTCTCACTGTGTATCTTCACACTGTAAGGACTTCTTGACCAATGAGAAAGGAGCATTTTCCATGCAACTTACCAACACACCTCTAAGCATCAGTTCCTGGACAATCACAGGATGCCAAGATCCAGAGATTAGCTACATTTCGTCAGTGCGTGTATAAAGAGTGGCAAAATTTAGCCATCAAGAAAGTTTACTACTCAGGGAGAGCTGGTCACTGATTTGATTGGTATATTGAGGTTGTGCAAACATGTTGATGGGTATTAAAGGCTTTTTTAGCTGTATGGTGTTTGAAGGTCTAGTAGAAATTTTCACTGGGAGGCAACTGCTGTACCAATAAGTCATTTAAGTCATTTGGTCATGCTCTGGTTTGTTTTCCTTTTTCCTTCTTCCTAACAACTTTTCACTCTTTGAGCAATTTGAACAAGCTTTTTTCTTTTTTTCTCCTTAGTAGTGTGATTCACTGGTGGATCAGAGGCCTTTTGGAGCTTGCTTCTGGCCAATATTTTTTTATTGAGGTACTTGGGGAATATATGGGAACTATTTGTTTCTAATTATTCATCTTAAAAGTCATTGCTGATGTTTCTTGCAGAGTTTCAATTACTCCTTGTTTTCTAGAAAAAAATCAGTTTCTTTTTCTAAATATTCTTCAGCTCTGCATTTTCTTCTTCGACATTGTGCCTTTTGCAGCACTTAAATTATTACCCCATGAAGGACAATGTGTATGCCTGAATGTAGGTATGTATTTCAAGGATTTCAAAAATATAACAAGATTCCTTCATTCTGATTATTATACTTCTTTGTGGCTTGGATGACTTGGAAAACAATCTCTTTGGAAACCTTTCTGTGTCCCTTATTTTCTGCTTCCCCTCTGAAAGGCCCTAAACATGGAGACTGGTCTTGTAATTCTGTATAAATAGTTTAGATGTGATGTAGTCTCCTTGGAAAAAATTTGCAGCAGTTTTTTTTATTTAATATTATCTCTTTTTTCCATCTATTTTTTTTCCCTCTTTCTGCTGTAATTGTTTTAGGATTTTGACCTATTGCAACAATCTCAGAAGAAATGCAAACAAGTCAGCTGTGAATGTTTACCCTGATTTGATCTGCAACTCTTGCTCTGCTTAATCTTCTGTTATGTGTCAACCATAGGCTTCAGTATTAATGATATATTACTTGTATGTTTTGCTGTGTCACAATTGGTAGTAGGAAATTATTCTCCCACCTATTATTAATGTGACTTTAGTAGGAAAATATTTTCTGTTACACATGGATATTTCAAGTTCCATTCAAATATGTATCAACTTACATTAAATATCATCAGTTTGCAGGAATGGACCTCAAACATATTTATTTCACCAAAGGGCATGCTATGTGCTGAGGCAGAGCAAAGATCTACAGGATAATTTTTCTATAGAAAAGCTGTAATTGTTCTTCTAAAGGATGCAAAACAGTTTGATAAACATACAGTAAATCATATCTAGTGGCTCTCTCCACTTTAATAAATGTGGGTTTTTCATAGTTACTATGTTTCTAAAGTATTTTAGTAATCCTTCATATTCAAGGCTTTTTTTAATATAGTACAAGTCAGATTTTGTTAGATTACAAAAACAATGAATTGTTTTGTGGCTTTATTTTTTATGTTTTACATTGGCACGTGGGAACATTCAGTGTCATTCTTAACTGTTTTTCTTGTCTCTTGTCAGTTTAAGTAGGGCCTTTAATCTTATTTAAATGTCTGGTTTGTTCTGCCTCCATTTCTGATCCATAATAAAATTAATAGATATGTCCCAATGTTGCTCTTGAGTAAGGTAAAACATCGACACTATAAGCCAATAATTTTTTTTTAATCTCTCATGGGAGAGATGGTGATTCATGACATTTCCAGGTGTGCTTAGAACAATTTCTCTATTATGGAACAAAAATGTTTCATCTTTGCTTAACTGTTTCATTTTCTAATTAGGATGCTAACATCAGTGCATCCCTTGTGTGTTCTTTCTTTTTGAACTATTCAATCTAGGTCATACTTTCAGCACCTTTCTGCATGGCACAGTAAAAATTAGACAAGGTTAGAATTAGATATAGGCTAAAATACTTAGAAATAATTTTAATAGTTATTGAGCTTAAACCTATGAATAGCCTACAAGGATTTACATTTGTATTCTGGCTCAGTTCTACAGCACATTAACTCATTTGCAACCCTTAGTACTTTATGGCAATATTTCTATCCTGCTTGCTAACACTACATTAGCTAATGTTTACATATATGAATGATTGTGAGCTGTTGGAGTGGGTTTCTCCACTTATTCACAATCACAAGCAACAAAAAAAAATTGAAAAGAAGAAAAATTTGTGTGCAATTATTTAGAAGGTCACAGCTTTTAAACAAAACTTACGTAATCTTTCATTTAAGTTTTCCTATCATTAAAATATTATTATTTATTTCAGATTTCAGAGCCTTCATAAACCAACTTTGACTGCCTAAGTTATACCCAGATAAAACTAAGAAACAAATTTTTCTACGGGAAAATATCCCTTTGCAAATATCCCACAGACAAAAAGGTGAGTTAACAAAGAAATCCAATCATTGCATTGAACAATTACTATATTTAGAGCAGATTTCTACAGCAGTACTTACGTGCTTAATTCCCAATGATTTCAGTTAAGAGGTGGGGGGAGGATGGGACTATGCATCAAGTCTTTTGTAACAGCTGTCTCCATACAGAGAACTGTGCACGTTCCTATTTTAAACATCCAGGGCCAGCGCCTATCAGTAAAGGCAGAATGAAGATGTTGCTTAGCTTGAAGAAAAGTCAGAGGGAGGAAACTATAAAATACATTCAAAACTCTTTAAGAAAAATAAAAGAATAATTGCACCAACAGCTTTTTGGAAAAAAAGTAATAGGCTTAAACTGCAATGAGGAAGCTTGAAATTCGGTGCATGGAACGTGACAGTTTCCTTACAGTAATAATTGTAAGGTATTGGTCAAATAAGGCTTTTAAGATTAAGCAACAGTGCTTCTGACCATCAGTGTGATACTGGGTACAGTTGATGCTGCCTTGAAATAGGCTTGTGGTCTAGATTACTTTTGAAGTTTCTTGTAGCGGTGGTAGTTAGCAATCACTGAAACATTAAAACAAAAACCACCGTCACAAAGAACTTAAGTAACCTGGATAATAGCAAAGGCTACCTTTTGTAACATCATGGAGAGTTTTAAACTGGAAGGGACCTCTGGAGATCATCTAGTGTAATCTTCCTCCGAAAGCAGGATTTTAGATTAGATTTTCCAGGGCTCTGTCAAGCCTACACTTTGATAGTTCTATCAGGGAAGGTTGCAGCACACCTCCAGGCTACCCATGTTAGTATTTTAACTGTTCTCATGGTGAAGATATTTTTTACTTATATGCAAACAGAATTTCCCCTGAATCAGCTTGTGCTCATTGCCTCTTTTTCTGCCATTGTCCACTCTTGAGGAAGAGGAATTTCTATGTTCTCTATAAATACTTTTCATGGTTTGTAAGTGGATTGATAGGATTGCTGATGTTGCCAGCAATCTGCATTTCTTTTGAAGGGATACCAAAGTTTTGATATGTATCAAGCTTTCCCCTGAGATCTCTTTCTTGTTTTGCCTTAATCTCAAAACAAAACCCAACAAACAAAAAAAATAAACCCAGAAAACCAAGCCTACTTCGGAGCATCTACTTTCAAGTTTCCCAGTATGCTCAGTCTTAAATCAAGACTTCCTTCTCAACAGAATGCCTCTGACAATATATATCCATTTGTTTAAGCACTTCCTAGGATGCTACTATTACTGATGAGAGAGAGATATTATAGCCTGCAGGCAGGACTGCCAGCCAACTTTCACAGGAGTGCGGCAGAGAAAATGCTTCTAAGAGATTCAACTACTTTTAATAATTAAGTAACAGTTTTCAAATGTTGCATTTTTATATTAGAAGAATAGTGCTGTACTTTGATACTCATGTTTGTAATGCTCTATATCTGCTTTTATGAATACAAGAAAAAAAGAGAGCAGAGAAAGAATTCCTTAACCTCGATTACTCTTCACAGAACAAATGCAGTATAGTAGAGCTATCCTGAAGTGCCTCTAAGATTTCTTACAGCATGGTTTCTTACAGTTCTAAACTGATTTCACAATAATGTAGTCATAATTTCAATTTAATTACTTGAATCTTATGCCATTATCAGGGATACTTATGTAAAAAATTGTTGGGGGCAGTATTCACTTATGTCACAGTTTTTATAAGAATTTAAAAAAAAAACATAATAGGCAATATTTATCACATTTTTTAAAACATCTAAAACTAGTTGGTTGTTTCTGATGATTTTTGCTCTAATATACCACTAATGTAGTTAAGAACTTAATATCTCTGATCTCTAATGTTACCGTATGTTCTTGGTATACAAACTGATTCCACAAAATTAGTATGTTCAAGAATAGCTCCTAGTCTTCAGTACCGAGGACACGGTGAACACAAGTGACCTGAAATATGTTTCCAGAAATGGTTGTAATAGTTTTCAACTGCTTGAAGGTATTCTAAACCATAATTAGGCATTAGGAATGAACTCCAAAACCCCATTCTACAGCTGGAAAGCAAAACTTACCTCCACCTGGATTTAACTCTAGCTGAACTGCCACAACCCTTGACATTTCAAATGCATTGAATATTTTATCATTCCATTCCTATGAATCTGTTTTGTCGAGACATAATCCAAAGTAACTTTTCTAGAAATAGCAGAGTTTTGTTTTATTTTAAAGTTGACTTGCTGTGTCACACCTCATTTGTCATGCCATTCTGCATCTCGTAAACAACCCAATACAATGATACGCTCCATAAAATGTGAGTTACGTCTCCAAGATTCCATCCAGATTGTCTCCATTTCTAATGGCAAGACATGTACATGTCCTTTATACGCAGCTGACGGATCTTGGCTCATAATTTCTTGAAAAGGTAAATAGTGAATGGCAATTAATATTTGTGACATTCATTCTGACTTTTGCAGAAATATATATTAATTTGCCAGTCTAATCTTGGATTTTATTGCTTTGGTTTTGGTTTCATTGTTTGGAGTTTTTTGGTGACCAAACCACAGGTACTTTTAAACCTGCCATGATTTTCAGAAGGCAGATACTTAGTATTTCTAAGAGGCCAGACATCTCTGTCACAAACCCTTTACTCGTATCTGCCACTTATTTATGATAATCTTGGCCACTTACATAGGATACAAAACTCTAGCAAGAGACCAATCATTCAGCACAGTGGTCACTTGAGAAAAATGTATCTTTGCAAACAAACAGATGATCTACAACATAAATCCTTCTGTTCATGCAGTCTGCTTTCAGTCGCACCAGAAATCAGCATAGTATCATGATTTGATAAATTCTGTCAGCTGCTTAGTCTTTATGCTAACAGTATGCACAATTGGAGTCCGTGAAGGAAAGAACTTACTGCTTTGAAAAAGAAAAAAGTGCTTTCTTAGGTACCAGAGCAGGCAAAACCAGTAAACAGTCTGAACTTAATTCAAAGTTCGTTGACGTCAACAAATTTCTTTCCTTTGACTTCTGTAACTTCTGAACAAAGTCATAATGGAAAAGGGTGATAAATGTATTGGCATTACTGCTAATCTAACTTAAATACTATAGATTACATTATTGTCTGACATTCAAGCCATAATTACATAAATCTGCTTCATGTATTTGCTGTCAATTTTATGGATGTTTCATTCACTTAGAAAACAAACAAAAGCACCATGTTCTGTTTGCTTTAGTATGCAAGAGATCTGAGTGCTTAAGAAGTTTATTTACACTCATTGTTGCCTCTAAAGATGCCATTTATGTGCAGATTCAGTGAGACGTATGATAAAGCCAACTTTGGTTGTCAGGTGATAAGAAAATATCATTCCTAAATCTGTTTCATAAGGTAATTTAAAAAAAAAAAAAAAAGGAAAAAAAAGGGTAAAAGAAGAGAAGATACTAGACTGAAGATTCCCGAAGGCAAATTAATATATGGGCTTAGCAAAGCCATAGGGAAGATAATTCCAATCAGACAGTTATAATGAGATAAGCCACATGGATAGGTTCAAAACCAGTTTTGGCTTTAGGAAATTAAAAAGAAAAAAGCAGAAAATTAAGAAGGTGTTAGAAGTATATAATATAAAGCGCTTATCATGATAAAGCTAGAAATAGATGTCAAATTTGGAGGGTTAAGGAAAAGCAGTGTTGTCTGCACCTTTATTTCAGCAGTTTATTTGAATCAAAATTTTTTTTTTGTTTGTTTAAAGCTACCTTTTTATTTAAAAGGAAGCTACAACTAATCTAGAAAACACAGTTCTCAATCAATCCATGTTATGAAGAATTCAGAGTGCATTTAGATTCATCAGTTTCCTTTTCTGAGCTCTGCACTGGACAATTCTGCCCTGTGATGAAAAAAACATGGTTTTTTGAAGGGGCAGGTGGAAAGGGAGGGAGAGGGAGAGATACTGTGTTCTTTTCCTCTGACTCAAACAGAAAATGCAGATAAATAATAAATACATTTTTTTGTGATGTCTGAGAATTTTCTATTCATAAGAGGTGTTTCCCTTGGATGAGATACTGTGATTCTCATTATGCATCTTGGGATGTACAACAGGTTGAAGATCCTACTTAGCATCTCTGAGTATACCTTATTCAAAGCGAATCGTAAAGTTGCAAAAGCGGATTCCCTGCAACTGCAACTTGCTAGACTTTAGACCACTTCCCTTACTTCAAAAACAAAAGCACTGAAGACAAAACATAAAGCCATGTAATATTAAAGTTCAGAAGAAATCTTCTTGCTCCCAAAACTCATGTTTGCTCCCTAGCATTTTTGACTAAGGAGATGCAGTACAGCAGTTCAGCTGAAGTTAAAGCTTCAGAAATCTTTCAAACAAACAAACAAACAAACAAACAAACAAATCTAAAGAGGTGTAGACAGAACTGAGATATCCAATTTCTGCAACTTCATCTAACCCCACCATACCTGCATCAGGTATCAGGGCCATCTGAAGGCAGCTAGGTCCCTGTATTTGATCCTCCTCTTCTCAGCCAGGTGCAGGAATTTAGGGACTTGAACTAGGGAGGCTGTGTGCAGGAGGCAGCTTTTCAATGTCTGAATGCCATGGACAAATTAAATACTTTCTGTCTGCTTTTCCTGAAATATAGGGAGTGTGTTGATGGAAGAGAACTCTTTATGTCCAGATTTGATCTAGGTTGTGGCCCACTGAACACTGGGGACTTCCTAAAACAAGCATGGATTTTGCAGGGAATATTTCTTTCTCCAATATCTAAGGGAACATGAAAGTTGAATCCTTCAGTTCTGCAGTATAGGTTTTTAGAGCAGTCGTGGCTCGACACTGGCCCAACGCCAGGCACCCACGAGAGTCGCTTGCTCACCCTCCCGCCATAGCTGGGCAGAGGAGAGAAAGAAAAAAAGTTAACGAAGGCTCCATGAGTTGAGATAAGGACTGGGAGAAAAAAAAAAAACCAAAACAAAAACCACAAAACACTTCAAGGGCAAAAACAGGCTTAACTTAAAGTTACAGAGTGAATTTATTGCTAACGGAATCAGAGGATAATGAGAAATAAATTAAGCCCTTAAAACACCTTTTTCCCCCAGGACCCCCCTCCTTCCCACCGACAGCACAGGGAGACAGGGCATGGGGGTTTGGTCAGTTCATCACTGACATTTTCTTCTGCTGCTCTGGGAGAGGAGTCCTTCCCTGTGAGGCCGTAGGGACCCTCCTACGGGCGACAGTTCTCCGTGAACTTCCCTGGCACGGGTCCACTCTCATGAGCAGCAGCCAAACTGCACCTGCTGCAGCGTGAGTCCCTCCCACGGGCACGCAGCCCTCCCGAAACTGCTGTGCCCTGGGTCTCTCTTCCCACGGGGTGCAGTCCACCAAGGACAGGCTGCTTCAGACTGGAAGCAAGGGCCCCCTGTCTCCACTGGATCTTCCACTGCAACACAGCCTCCTCCAAGCATCCACGAGCTCTGGCATGGACAATTCTCCCATGGGCTGCAGGTGGATCTCTGCATTCCCAGTGGGCCCATGGGCTGCAGGGGCACAGCTGCTTCACCATGGGCTGCACCACAGCCTGCAGAGGAATCTTGGCTCTGGCTCCTGGAGCACCTCCTCCCCCTCCTTCTTCACTGACCTTGGTGTCTCCATGTTGTTTTCCCTCACATGTTCTCACCTCCTCCTCTTCTCTGACTAGAAGCAAAATCCCCATGACTTTGTTCTGATTTTTTCTTAAATATGTCATTACAGAGGTTTTAGCAACCTCTCTCATTGGCCCAGCAGCTTGTCCATCTTTCAGAGCCATCAGAGATTGGTTCTGCTGGACATGGTGGAAACTTCTAGGAGCTCCTCACAGGAGCCCTCTCTGTGCCCCCCCGCTATGAAAGATCAGGCTATGCAAAACCAATACAGGAGTTTTATTCTTTTCCAATAGTAATGTGTTGTGCCCTTTGGTTTCTTCTTTGCTATTTACAAGGAAGGGGACTTCGCCATCTTTTGTTCTGGCTTTTGGATTTGTACACACCTTGAGAAACTGTCTGTGCTCTGTTGGTTGTTGGGGGTTTTGTGTCTTTTTTGCTGCTTATTGTCTAGGCAAATCTCCAACTTCCCAGAAATTGTCCTAGTAGATCTTGTAACAGAGCACAGACTTCTCAAATTCATTAATTAAGTGGTTTGGTAGCATTTTTATTTCATTTCTGGTCAAAAAGTTTTACTGTAGAATGCTACTTACAGCTTGACAATGGATCATTTCTTTCAATATTGCATTTATAAATTCATAAACTACAGCACAAATTTATCCTCTACTCTTGCAGTTCAGACGCCTTTGGGATTAACAGTGCAAATTAAAAGTGAAAATTGAATTTTTCCTCATTTCCCCCAATTTAACTTCACAAAAAGAAGAAATTTGTATAAAAGATGTATATGAATATGGATTTATAATGTGAACTTTATTAAATTTTGCTCCAAATTACCTGTGTGCAATATTAAAAAAAAAATGAAAAAACTGAAAACAAAAATGACAAAACCTCTGATGAAATAATAATTTAGCTGTAGCTAAAGATTTATACTAAATATGGGATTATCCTCTGTATTTTAATGGTTACATTAAACTTCTGAGGAAAGAAAAGGAAGTTTGATAAGACGTAATCGCTTTATCAGTGTGACTGATGTTTTAACAGTGTGTGTAAAATTAGCTGGACAAAATTCAGGACCTAAGCATGCAAGTTAAATCTGCAATTATTTTGCTGAAACAAGATCACCAGTAGTTGCTCATATAAGTTGCTATCTTGGGTCTTGGGTTAATCTGCATGGGAACAGAAGTGAGCCTTGAAAGTGTTAAACTACAGTGATTACAACTTCATCTCTAGCAGCGGTTGCAATAGACCTGTACCCTCTGGACAGGCAAACAGTGTTAAATTGCTGATCAGGAGAAGCAAGTGTCAATGACCCCGCCCCCCGCCCAGCACAAATGTGTACATGTTTTTTGTTTCAACCCCGACCAGCATCTGCTGTACTAAGCTTAGCTCTGCAAGTTGCAAACAGAAAAGCTTTTGACAAATTGAATTTTGCTGGCAAATTGATGGAAGAAGCTAAGATATCTCAACTAGCTAGAATATTTTTATAAGGCTCATCTTACTGCTGTTAAAAATGTCCCTCATCCCTAATCTGTCACAGGGCTAGCCCATCTCATCAAAAATTTCTCAGATATCTATAAAAACCTGTGAAGTAACTTACACTTCTAGAAGAAGTGGCCAAAGCTTGTTTTGCTAGTCATTATTTTTCTATAGTTTTGATATATACTGCTGTCATTTCATATCCTCACATTGTCTCTTGCCTTATGTTTAAACTGCAAATTGTCTGGGACCTGGATCTTCATTTTCATATAGGTGCATACAGTGTCTGATACAAAGGGGTCTGTGAAACTCAGCAGCAGTAGTGGAAATGTATCTCAGATGCAGGTACGTGGAAAAGAACGATTGAAATAGAGCATTTATGTATAGCATAACCTTCTCAAGTATTTTCAGAAGAACTAAATATAAGCTATTTATGTCATTAAACAGAGATTAGAGTTGTTACATATTTATGTCTAACTAGGAAAATCACTCTAATTGATTCAATCTTAGCTCAGAGCTTGAACAAAATATATTTGAAAATCACAGAACTTCTCTTATGTTTATGAGAGCATAAGAAAAATGATACATTGCGATTAGCTGCTGCTTCAGTCTCAGAAATTTAAAAAATATAAGGATACTGGGGTGAGAATTGGAGTGAACAATGACCTCTGTAAACTTAGAAATCCATGCTGTATGTGGTGGAAAGGAAATAAAAAGAAAGGATAATTCCTGTGTAAAAAGGTGATGTTAAATCAATTGTCAATTTTTTACTAAATTATGGCCATAGAAGATTCAGTTTATTAAAAAGCCTGACTCAACTCTTGTTTAAATGTATAGTGCAACTGAATTTGGTAGACTTGAATTATGACTAATAGTATTAAAATATTATACTATCTCAGAGACTGTTAGGGGTCCAATTACTGCAGCCATTTTGCGTGAATAAAGCTAAACCCTTCCATCTGTAGTAAACATTTACACTAATAATGAGAAAAAAAAGAACACTGCTTATGCCATTCCAAAAATCAGAACTATCTATTTAGCTGTATGCAAAGCCATCTAGTGAAAAACTTGGCATTAAATAGTTCGGTCCTGTTGCTAACAATGTTATCAACTTGCTAAAATGTGTCGATATTGCAGAATTACAGAATTCTTAGGGTTGAAGGGACCTCTGGAGATGGTATAGTTCAATCCCCCTGCCAAGGTAGGGTTACCTTGGGCAGGTTACATATGAGCACGTCCTGGTGGTTTGTGAAAGTCTCCGGAGAGGGAAACTCCGTGATCTCCTTGGGCTGCCTGTTCCAGTGCTCTGCTACCCTCAATGTAAGGAAGTTTTTCCTCACATTGAGGTGGAACTTCTTGTGTTTTAGTTTACGTCCATTGTTCCTCATCCTGCTTCTGGGCACCACTGAAAAGAGTCTGGCACCATCCTCTTGACAAACACCTTTGAGATATTTATACACCTTAAGGAGATCACGTCTCAGTCTTCTCTTTTCCAGACTAAATAGGCTGAGCTCCTGCAGTGTCTCTTCATAAGAGAGATGCTCCAGAATGCATGCATGTCCTTAATATACAAGCTAAAGACCTGAGCTGTTTCGCAGAATGATTGAGGTTGGAGCAGTCATTCGGAGATCATGTAATTCAATCTCTCTGATGAAGCAGGTTCAGCAGGTTGCACAGGATCATGGCCAGGCAGGTTTTTTTAATATCTCCAGAGAAGGGTGGTCAGAAACCTCCCTGGACAGCTTGTTCCTGTACTCTGTCACCCACAAAGTAAATTTTTTAGCATATTTAGCTGGAACTTGCTGACTTTCATTTTGTGCCTGTTGTCCCTTTTCCTGTTGCTGGGCATCATTGAGCAGAGCCTGGCCCCATCCTCTTGCCCCCTGCCCTTAAGATATTTGTATCCATTGCTCAGATCCTCTCTCATTCTTCTCTACGCCAGGATAAACAACTCCCTCAGCCACATAACAGAGATACTTCTGTTCTCTATAATAACCTTCACAGCCCTTTACTTGACCTACTCCAGGAACTCCAGGTCTCTCTTGTCCTGAGGAGCCCAGAACTGGACACAGCTCTCCATATGTGGCGTCACCACGGCTGAATAAAGGGGCAGGATCACCTCCCTCAACCTGCTGGCCATGCGCTTCCTAGTGCACTCCAGGGTACCATTGACCTTCTTGGCCACAAGGACACACTGCTGGAGCAAGGACAGCTTGTTGTCCACCAGGACCCCCCAGGCCTTCTCTGCAGAGCTGCTTTCCAGCAGGCCAAAGTCACCTCTCTCGAAGTCCAGGGTAAAGTCTACATCTAAATGTTGTAAAGGAAAGAATTACTTATACTAAGTATACCAGTATGAAATGAACAAGTCATCAATTTATAAGTGGAATCAGAAAAAAAAGGAATAATTTTTGAAGAGTGCTTTATTATAATACCTGACACCTACCACTTCTGGCAAAGGATGAAAGGAACACTGAGAAAAAAACAGGAATATAAGAGCCTGGTGTTAAAGGCTGGATGTAGAGTAGTGGCAGTGGATGCAGGAAGGAGAAAAACAACAAAACCAAACCTTGTTTTAGAAAAATACACTGGGCATTTTCACAGATCTGTTTCTAACTCCTTGTGCAAAAATCTACCGATACTGTAAAAAACACTTTTTGCAAAATCATGTTGAAGGCTTCCCTATCAGTGTGAAATATCTGAAAAGGATTGGCAATATGCATTAGGGGAGAAAAGATAATTTCAGCAAAATTTTAAGAAGGTGGAATTGGAAGCCTTTAGAAAGGATAACAATGATTAAATGATATAGCCTTTATGATGCAAATTACCTGATGTGAATGCATATTTTGTCACTTGGGATTGTTTTTAAGGTTTTTTCAGTGCCGGTTATCTGAGAGGAACAAACTTCCTGCTAGAGTTTAGAATTTTTTTTTTGCAGTTGCTAACCTTATTGGCAATATAGAAAAGAATTTAAGGCAGAAATTTTTGAGACAAGTCTTAGAGTATGCTGTCATTGAAAATACCATTGCTGGAAAGTTTGATATATCTTTCTAAAATGACACAGTTACACAAATCTAGTTTGTTTCAAAATATTATTTTTCACCTGTTCCAGGTTTGCCCTTTGGTACTTCCTTGTCTGTCTATACTTTGGACACATTCTTGTAGCATGAAAACACTGCATTCTTAACATCCATTCCAAAATTATTAACTAAAATAGTATTTTTCATTAATATGATAAACTATATTTTAATTTAAAAATGGCATTTCCCTGCTGAAAGGATCACTAACCATATTTATACATTGTATGTGCTTATTTATCATTTTGCAATGCTGTTATCAACTTCTGTACGTGGGCAAATATTGTTCTGTGATCTATTTTTCTGGAGGATTTCTTGGCTCTGATGATACTCTTTGTATTTTCCTTCCTTTCCTCCAAGCTATGTACTTTTCAGAAGATGATCCATGTTCTGTAATAGAGTCACTAGGAAAGTTCACTGTTTGAAAACTTCCTTAGGATAGTTCAGTGTTTGAAGATATTCTTTTGTCCAAAGTCAAGCCCAACAGATAAAATATTCACAAAATAGAAACAGTAATAAAAGATTCATTTAAGATGTGTCAAAAGGTCAGAGCTAGTAAGTTAATTTTTACAGGGTTGCTGCACATTTTATTGATGAGAAAATATTTAATAATCCTATTTAATAAAATCATTAACATTAAGTATTTTATTCATCTAGCTGTTTGACCCGAAAATGAAGTCAAAATTTAGTGGAGTTAAAAAGATAAAAGAAATATTTCCTTTAGATCTTGAAACACTGGAAAAAAGCAATGTTTCCACCGAAGAATTTATTCTTTATAGCACTGTCTGTTTGGATGAAATGATAATTTTGATCGTCTTCTAGTTATGCCTTGTTGTAAGCTTATTCGGTAAACAAGCGATGCAGACAGATGTTGCTAGCAGACACAGTGGTTTGCACAGCAGTTTGAGAACTCCTCTTCCATATCTGGGCACTTCTGGGAGCCTCAGGGTGTGTACTGGTGTTGCTGGTATGCACTGGTACAGCTGCTACAGAGCTCCTACAGGCTTTTGCTTCTGTTAGCAAAGTTTAGTGTCCATCATATATTGCTGGTCAAAGGATACTTTACCTTTCTGTTTCAGCTGACTTCTGAAGAGGCTGTGATAATCCCTGTTCAGCTGGTGCTAGGGAGACACCTGTACTGCCTGCCAGCCCAGAGATCAGCTCCAAGGAGCGGCCAACAAATGCATTAGTTTGTGCACAAGCATGCACAGAGAGGGGGCAAAAGCTTCTCATTCCTCATACAAGTGGTGATGGACCACAGCAGAGTGCCATCCTGAGCCCAGAGCAGGCCTGGAGAGGGGATGCAGCTCTCAGGGCCTGTGTGGGCAGAGGGAGAGCCCACAAAGACTGAGGAAGTGTGATAGAGTCATAGAATTTTTGAGGTTGGAAAAGACCGCTAAGGTCATTGAGTTCAACTGTTAACCTAACACTGCCTAATCAGTCCACCCCTAAAACAGGGAGGGAGAAGAGGAGGAAACTGCACTCTGGTAAAAAGATTAGCTTGGAAGCCTAGAGTGCTTTTATGGAACAAATTATTGTCTGGTGAACATTTGTGGATTAGTGTCTAAGCAGAGATAAGTGAGGACGAGAGTGTGGGGGTTGATTGTTGCAGCCTACTAGGTCAGGATAAAAATGTAAAAAGCCTTCTTTAAATAGCTCTAGGAAGTCTTGTGATCACAGAAACTGGTGCTCGTTGAAGACTCAAACCTCCCTGACATCAGCTAGAGGGGCAGTGTGATGAAGTGTGAAAAATTAAGGAGATTTCTGGAGAGTTCCAAGGATCAGTTCATGATACAGACACTGGCCGGCACAATCACGGATGACACAGATGGGTCTGCTCTTCCCTGGGAAGGAGGCACTGGCATGTGGCAATTACTGGCAGCCTGGGCTATGGCAGCCGTGGAACAGTGGAACTGAGGTGTTGCGTGACAAGTTTGTGGAATCTCTAGTCCTTAATACATTCAAGATCAGACTTTTTAAAGCTCTGGTATATTAGTCTGATCTGATCTCATAGCTGAAGTGCTTTGAGTAAGAAGTTTGGTCTAGGCGCTTCCTGATATCCATTTCAACTTGAGCTATCATTTGAACTCTCCAGTTATTATCCATCATCAGCTGAAGGTCCTGTTGAAAGAGGAAAGATGGGAGTTGGAGGCTGTATACAGACAGGGATTTCAGCACTCTCTGCAACAGAACTATTTCCTTTTCATGGCTGTGAGATTTATTTTAGCCACCTGTAAAATTAAGATATTTTAGTGCTGATTTCCTTGTTTTCTTCTACTAACTTTGTTGTCCATTGAAGACAGTAGAGGATTTGAGAACAGAGAATTTTTATAAGATTAAAACTGCAAGTTCTCATCTTCTACCTGCGGAGGCCAGGTATCTGAAACTATTATTCAACACTACACTAAATCTAGAGTTCTGAGTTAGATCTGGGGCCACATGCTTGGTATGCTGATTCCATATGAAAAGTCTATCTCTTTTAAGAATTTTTAAAAAACATTCATGGGTTGCTTTCTCACAAACAGGCTCTTTCTGGCATTTTCAGTCTTCTTGCAGCACCAGGACATCATCACAAGTTCTTCATTTCATCTTCAGGTTATCCAGTACAAATGGCACAAATGCTGACTAACCATCACAAATAATTTTGTAGAGAAAATCTACCAGCAGTAATAATGGCACCTGATTATACAGCAGTAAAAATGGATAGCAGCTTTTGGGTTTTTTTGGCGGATACAGGGTTCTATAGAGATTTTGAAAGAGAAGACACTGCTGTGTAGATTTCTGACATAAAAGTAATGTATGACAAAATCATGTAAAGAATAATCAGAGATAATCTTAGTAAGTAATCATTTACTCTATTTATGTTTACACATGGACATGAAGAATGAAACAAGTGTCTGAAAGTAAAATGTGGTTTGTACCTTTTTGTAACAGAAACTTAACCTTGAGTTTCTTGTCTGTTTCGTTATATTCATCTAGGAAATAAATTTGTCAGCCTTTAATCCAGATTAATATGTTTTATTGTTTCTCTTTTAGAAGTCTTTTAGGAAAATCCTCCTTTAGTTTTAGATGTAAAACTACTAGTATTTTAATGAAGATGTTTACATCTTAAGGCCTTTTGTTTTAATTCATTCAGTTGGTAATTTCTAAATTTATCTCCGTGTAAGAGATTGAGTTGAAAATTTCCTTTTGTCCTCTCTTAGATCTTGTCCATCATCAGTTTCTATGGAGATTTTTATTTTCAGATCTTCTTTTGCTTGCAGCAGTAAGTAACCTAGCAGAGAACAATGCTGCAATGGACTTTTTTTTTTTTTCAAGTAGAGATTCAACTCTAATATGAAGTATTAATGCTGACCTCATATGCGTACGCCAACAGATTGGCACCTCTGGCTGTCACACAATCCAGGCAGATGGGAATTAGTTGTATTTTGACATTCCTAAGTTTGCTGTTAAAGCTGAGAAAGAGAGCTTGCTGGAAGTTTGAGAATTGATTTCTTTTTGAAATTGAATGGAAAAGCTTGGGATATCTGAGCTATTGAAGCAGAATACCACAAAAGCATAGGGAAGAATACAAGGACTTTTGTCTTAGAGTTGTTTCCATTATTCTAGGGTTCGGATTTGTGTGAGCTTGAGGCTGCCTTCACCAAGCTCAATGTTTCCAAATTTGGTACCTAAGTTACAGTGTGCCTTTCAGTAGTTGTCTCTCATGATGTTCTCTTTCCATTTAAATGCTACAACTATAACCCTGCTTCATCCATTCCATGATAAGGGAATAATAGGATTAGCCATAAGCCAGTAAGGAAGAGATGCAGGAAGAAACAACCAGATGCCCCATAGTTTACAGCCTTCACCAAGCTCAACTTCCTATTTCTTCCTATTTCTCTGCCAGTTTCAGATGGAAGCTTTTCAGAAGGAAAAAAAAGGAGGCAAAACATCCACACAAAAATGCAATGACACTTTGTATATTCAACACCCTGCAGAGCTGGACAGATTTTTTTCGGCTAACATAGGACAACTCAAAAAAATCAGTTGTTCAGCAGCAACAGGAAAAATCCTCCAAAAAATGTAGGAATGGGAAAGCTGCAAAAATATTTATGTTTTAAAATGCCAAGCTGAAAGAATTTGATGTCACCTTGAAGTAACATATTGTAGCATGCAAGGATCTTTAGGGGTAAAATGGGTTTTAAAAATACTAAGGAAGAGATGAAAGCATGTAATTTAACTGAGAAACAGAATGGCAGCAATTCCTTGGCTAAGCAACTTCTGTTTTACTTGAAGACTGCAAAGAAAGGTTCATGCTTGCAAACCAGGTCAGGGCTACTTTTTATCCCTGTTTTTCATCATTAGACAGGCTACCAGAAAAACAAAGACTAGGGAATGGATTCAAGTGTATGAGGAGCCAAGTCCTTTCATTCACTTGGCTTTTAAGGTAGTTTAAAACATATTTTGGATTTGGGTAACTGTTTCATCTGCTGGTTTCCTCTATTATTACCAGACTTAGGCTCTGATTCCTACATCCAGTATTATACTGAGTTCCTTCTCTAGTGTCCTGTTTTTCCCCAGTACCAGTGTTACTCTACCACCAACTTCAGCTGGCATGAGTTGTAGCCAAGCCCTGATGTAAAACTAGCTCAGACCAGAAGAAAACTTTGGAGAAGAATGGCGAAAAGCAAGACTGTAAAGGATGAATATATATATATATATTTTTAATAGCATCTTTAGCAACCTTTTTTTAATAGCAACCTATTTATTTTTAATAGCAACCTTTGTAGATATATATATATAGAGAGATATATGTATGTGTATATACATACATATCTATCTATCTATCTCTATATATATATCTCAGAACCGTTTATTTTCAACACTTTAACCACATTAAATAGTCTGGAATATAAGGCCTTATTTGTGGAAAGGGGCTGGTTTTCAAAAGAGCATGGAGGGGTTTTTAACATGAACAAAGTATTTTTCACCAAGTATTTTTTGCTGAGAAATTAAATTGAGGTCTTACTAAAGTAGTAAAAAGTTAACATGTTTTCCTGTAAGGTTGTACATATATGATAATCTTAAATGTTTCTGAATTCCTAGATTTAACAAATTATTGCACCTAAAATCTTAAGGCAAATTTTATATGAACTTTTACTGACACAAAATTAAATGGTCACTCACATCAGCTCAAGGAAGTGAATTTTTACTTCGTATTTCAATACCATTAAAGCATCAGATAAAAGCAGAAGAAGCTGTGTGCATGTTTACTTCTGTCACATATTCTGAAATCTGCTCTTCTGTAGTAATGATTTACATGGGATTTGTACAAGTGTTAAAAAAATTTACGAAGAGGTAAGGTAACAGAGCTATTGGCAAAGCACATTTGTGTGTATGTGTAATATTTGGTATAAATTATTCATGTAAAGGATAATCTTTGTTTTCAGAGTAACTTCAAATGTATATCGTAATTAGCTTGTATGTTTGATTAAAGCCAGCAATTGAATGGTACACTATAGAAAAACAGTGTAATTATAGAACAACCCATTAAATTTCACCCATTTTACTGACTATGCCAATGCTATTTTTTTTCAAAAATAGAAGTAGAACACAACATATTATC
This sequence comes from Oreocharis arfaki, assembly GCA_013398015.1. NCBI lineage: Eukaryota > Metazoa > Chordata > Aves > Passeriformes > Paramythiidae > Oreocharis > Oreocharis arfaki. The sequence goes on along the minus strand of VZRR01003436.1, from coordinate 285,275 downwards.
TGCTGCAGATAAAAATACAGAGGCCAAGGTAAGTCTCCTGACAATACTGCCAAAGAGGAAAAATGGATGCTCTCTAAGAAATGCCAGAGAAGTTAGTAAGTTTTAAATAGGATGTTAGTTGATATACTCCATGATCATTGGGAAAAAAAAAAAAAAAATTAAAGAAAAGAAACGTTTCTCTTTATTTAGTGAGTAAACAAAAGGAAAAAACAAGCTATTCAACATATGCATAAAGTATTATGCTGAGACATCTGGATTTTGTTTGGATATGTAATTGAATGAAGATTTCAAATATAAGATCCTCTTTTATTTTCCATTATATTGAATGAGATATGACCAAATTATTCACTAAAGCAACTTACATGACACTTTCATTCCCTTTTTTTCTTATAAGGACACAATATTTTAATTAACTTCTCTGTCAGTTGAAATAGCAAAAACATGGTGAACAAATACCATCATCTGAGTTGTTTATTTCAGATGTTTAATTTTGACTGATTGCCTTATATGTTTCTCATTTGAAAAGTATTTTGTTTACCTGGCTTATCGAATATGAAGTCTTCATTTAAAAAAAAAAAAAAATGTAGTGTAATAATGACTGAGGAGGAGGTCTCAATACATTACTTTTGTTTGGTCATGAGACTGTGCGAAATACATTGTATTGTTAGCAGCATTTAACTTAAAATGTTAATGTTTCTACTTTAAATGATTAATCTCAAGTGAGATGTGATAATCAACAAGGTGGTATTCCAAGTGCCACCAAAATTAGTCAAATTAAGAAAATACATTTGAAATTGAATCTGAGATAGGTCAAAAAAGATGCTTCTGGTCAGCTTCTGTGTTTTATTGGGAGGGTTCTTTAGATGCAGCAGCACTGATTATTGCAAAAGAAGGTCATGTAGGCCAAGGTCAATAATTTGCCATAGGAGTGTATTTAACATAATCTTACCCATCTTGCTCTCAATAAAAAAGAGTATTTTATTCATTGGTGTATATAACTCCTTGATTAGAAAATACCACTTTCCCTCCTGTCAGACAGAAAGAAAAAATACCAGTTTGGAAATTCAGTCTGCTTTAGCTCAGTTCTTTCAAGAACTGGCATCATTTCACGGAAGGGGTTCACTTAAACTTTTGAAGGCTTATTGAAAGTACAACAAGGCAATTGCATGAAAGCATTATACACTTTCCATTTGATTTGTGCACTGAAGCTGCTTGCATGAAGGTCCCAAATTCAGAAAACTGTCTGATGCACTGCCATCAGCTGGTAAATGCAGAGGAGTGTTGCTCTTGCAACAGGGGCAGCTAGGAGAAACGAAGGTCCAAGCTGGAGAAAAGATTGAGAGAAAGTGAATTCTTTATTTAACTACAGGCAGGATTTGTATAATCCTTGCATTGGTATATGGCAAAAGATCATTGGTCTCTGGTCCAACCACTTCTCTAAGCGATTGGTTGGACTGCAGGACACCCATTTTCAAAATATTTCTACTTAGATTCATAACAATTTTACATACAAACAACACCTGTGAGATGTTTAGAAAACCATCTTGCTTGTTCACGTGAGAACCAACAACTTTCTCACAGAATACTTGCAAAAAGCTGGATTTTCCCCTGCCAGCAGCTTTTCAGCATCCACAGGGGCGTAGGGCTGCAGTGCCATTGGAAGCTGTGCAAAAGGACCGAGAGGTTGATGCTTAGTTAAGATTTTTGAGAGTTTCTATATAGTTGCAAATTTTTTGTTACCTAGAAGTTTAGCTAATATGAACCCAATGGAATTACTGGAATTACTGAGTTCTGTTCACATTTCTGGCAGAAACCTGCCCTGCTAGAGGCCACTGACTCTGGCTGTGTCCTTTGTCTTTGCTCACCTTTTTATGCTATAGACTTTGTTTGTACATTTCCTAAGGCAACAGAATCTGGATCTTCAAAGGGCTTCTTATAAACTAAAGAGCATACAGTGACTGAGCATTAAAATATTAATCTTGCGGAGAAGTCCTAAGAATTCACTGATCCAATGCCAAGTGTACAGTTGTCTACCTCACACTGAAGTGAGAGGAAAAGTATATTTTACCTGGAGTATTATTTTCATGGCCAAATGTAAATTTAGACAGCTGGCACAAAATCCTTCCTCCTGATCGTGGTAACTAACATTAAACATGAATTGGTAACTTAAACAGCTTTTGCCTTGCAGTATTCAGAAAAAAGTGAATATCATAGTTAATTTTAGGAAGACACTCAAGCTATAAATTTCTGTGCTATTTTTTTGCCACTGAGCAAAGTAGAAAAAACAAAAAACCAAAAATCCCTGGTGTTCTAAGTTGTTTTTTAACAGTTTTTTACAGAAAACTTTTCCCTTACTGCAAAATGCTTGAGGGAATCTATTACTTTTTAGGAAGTAAAAAATCAGTGCTCACAATTGCATCTGCTGCTAAGGCATGCATTTGCTAGTTTAGGGGAAAACCCTAAGTTTATTCAGTTTTGTCTAAAATCTTGCAGTTTTTATTTCCCCATTAAGTAGAGTATGGAGAAGAGGGTGAAGAAACAATGACATACAATACTTTTAGTCACCAGAATGTTCTTTCTTCAGCTTGAATTTACCAAAAGTGCCTTTTCTGTTCTAAAACTCCAATTTTAATTTACAAATTTGCTTCAACAATTACACAGTATGGACTGAAATCTTCTTTCAGTGAACATATCTGTTATATCTGTGAAGCTGCATGAGCATGGTTTTAAGAGAGTTTGGGTTAGGTATAACCTAGAAACTCACAATAAATCTGCTTCCCAGGATGCTCTCATTCTCTCACCCCTGAATGACTGGTCTTTCAATTTTCTACATCAAAGAACATTTTGGAGCATGGCTTCTCCATAAGTTATTATTTAAGTATTTTTAATGATATGTACATTTTTTTTAATAGTCCCATTAGTCAGGTACACTTGAAATTGTGACGGAAAGTTTGCATACTTAGTGTTGTCTTAAAAAATACTAATTTAAATTATATAGACTTTTTGTAAAATGAAGTTATGACAATATATAAGATAGTTATTGGTGCCTAGTTGGGAGGTAAAAGCACATTACAGATTGCAAGATAAAGAATAGAAATCCCTTCATAAGAAAGAGAGGATACAAAGGACAGGGAATTAACAAAATCACAAAATATTCAAATTTGGAATGGCACATTTTCATAAATGCTATGTGAAGAAACATCACCCAGCCCTCCTGCTTCTGAAGTTTGCTGTCTTAGACACCTACCTGGTGCCCTAGATCTTGCTCTTAGGAGATTAGGAAGTGTGAAGGAGGCCCTTATGGATGTGTGTTTCACCAAGGTTGCTCTCCTTCTTATTACTATATTTCATAATCAGTGAATCAAACTGCAAGTGGAAGACAAAGTAATCATCTTATGCTATCTGTTTTGTTGGTTTGTGTTTTTTTGTTCTGCAAAACAAACACATCAATGAAATTTTAAAAATTTTTACTGTTTTTTCATTATAAGTGGAACTAATGTACATCTTCAGTTCATATAGTATTGTGTAATCTTGAGCAGGAGTAATATGGAAACTAACTTGAGAGTGATGCTGAAAAGCTGATAATATGCAGCCCTTTTATTCAAAGCATGTTTTAAACAGAGCAGGATAAATATCAATTTGTATTACCAATTTGTAAATATCTGTCCCATTGGATTTAAAGTTAACAAAGTTAAGATGAAGGTATTTTCCAAGAACAATGCATACTAGATGTCTGCAATGCAGCTAACACTCAACCTAATGTCTGTCCTTTATTTGCAGTTGAAAGCATACAAAATACGGAGAAGAAGGTGGTTTGATGTATAATTTTCTTTCAATAACTGCCAGGGAATTATTCATAAGTATATATATATAGTAGTTATGAAGGGTTGTTTTTTGTCCTAAGTTTAGTTGACTTTTGGAGTGCAGCTTAAAGCATTTGTGCTCATACAGGTTCCCAGCTGAATGTTTGATGTCCGTGCTAGCTAATACAGCCAGCAATTCAAAGTGATGGTTTCTGAATTACTTTGTTTGTGGAACAAGAGAAGGGGGAATGTGTTTTGTTTAATTGCTTGTTTTGAATTCATAAGACATAACACGTTCTTTCATGAGGAGTGTCAAACAGAAGTAGTTATTTCCTTAATTATGCTCCAAGGCCCTACATTTGTTCTCTTGGACGGCTTTCTAGAACACGTCTGCCTTCTGGCTCCTGGAGTTCCCAGTATTCAGAGAGAATATGAACATTGCTATATCCTTTGCTACCTCAGAGACTGTTGGTTTTGTCTCACTCTTCTGTAAAGCTGTGTGAGACTGGCATTCATAGTGTACACAAAGATCACAGTAGAGACTTTAAAACAATACAGTTTATTTAATATGGGGTTTGTTGTTTAGGATATTTTTTTACAATTTCATTGCCAGGCCTGAAAATCTTTTTTTCCATGGCGATGAGAGAAAGCCCCACATCTAGTCCCGTATCTAGGTTTTATTTTAGAAACTAAAACTACAGAAAATGGTGTATTCATAAATGCATTCACTGCATGTGGTTGCATTTGGCAACACTGGGGGATTTCTGGCCCCAAATTATCAGGCTTCTTGAATCTTATCTCATGCATCTCATGCACAGTGGGTGAGGATTGCTGGTGTGTACCCATGTCTGAGCAGCAGACTTAGCTCTGAATAATTTGGCATTGCTTACTGAAAGATAACAGTGGAGGTGTTAAGAGAAGCTGAGATGCTCAGGGCCATGGTTTGAATTCTTGCAAGTAATATAAATGACCTTTGTGTTGGTAAAGTGCATGAAAAAGAAGGTGTGATATTGTTTAAGAACTGCGTACTCGGATAATCCCACTTTTGCCTCACCCAGACTATCACCAAGTATATTGTGTTTCAAGAGCAGCTTCAGGTTCTTGGACATATCTGGGCTCATCTCAGCTCGCCCTCAGCAGTGTGCTTATGCTGTCATGGGGGGTGGAAAGGAGCACCATTGCTGGTCTGCACTGGATGGAGGATCACACGCTTCTTGCTACTACTCCAGCTCTTTCAGGGGACAAAGAGAAACTTGTGGAGGAAAGGGGAACCTGAATGAGAACTTGTGAGATGTGTAAGTGTTTCTGATTGCATCCTGCTCTCTGCCCTCCTAAGTGCTTGTGTTCGGAAGCCTGAACAGGGAAGTTCCTCTGGTTTTGAGATATGAGAAGGTTTTTGTTTCACGTGCTCTTCTGCCATCCCCAGCTGTGTTTGTCATGTACATAAAGCCAGCATAAACTTGAGAACTGACAGTATGAATTGATTAGTGTAATTAAGTACAACTTCGAAAGTACTCTACAAACATCCCCTGACAAGTCATCTCCTTGCTGTTCTCCTAGGTTAATAACAGAGATGCCCTTTGTTACCTAGACTGCATGCAAAGTTGAAACTATGTTTTTAAACTGTTACTGACCAAGCCAGCTTTACATCCTCTGTCATTGTGGCTTGTTTTGTACCCCACAGGGTTAAGCTCAGTGCCTTACTGACAGTAGCACAGTGAAATGCACATAATCTTTTTTCAACCATCAGTCGACATTTAGTCAACAACTGAATGCTAAATGAAGCTTTTCGTGACAAATGTATTTCTAGCTCATTATGACAATAAAAGGCGTAATATTCGTAACTCAGCCTATTAAAAAATCTATGCCGTGCAGCTTTGTGTGCATGAAATTTTAATTGGTACATTTCCGAGTACCAGAATTACTTACACAAAAAGTTATGGATATGAGTTGACAGATGTGTCCATGAATGTTTAGGAATTCATGGTAACTGACTGAATCTTACTGTTTAATGACTTAAGGCTTAAGACTGGTGGAATACCCGCATCATGTGTGCGTAATTCGAACCCAGATATGGTAGAACACCACTGTCTATGTTACATAAATACTATTTCAACAGAATTTATTCTTACTGTCTGAAAACTTCATAAGAATATGAGGATTCATGTTCAGTGGAGCAAAGGGAGGTTTCAGATTCTGTGTGGAACTTTTCCAACAGCTAAAGTTGTAATTGTTTATCAGTATTTTATTTAGAAATATTGCAAAACTTGTCCTATGAGCCTGGCATTACTCAGTCTTTCACTCTTTTATTTGGAAACATCACTCAAATTAGTCAACCTCCTGTGCCAGAGTGTCTAGTGACATTTTTCAAAGATTATTTTGGAGCACAGATATTTTCCTCATTTCATAGAAACTAACCTCATCTGCAGAAAGTCAGTGAAGATTTATCTGTGCAGCCTGGATTCCCGAAGGTGTTGGAAGTCTTCGACTCAGTTCATGCAAGTGGCATCTACTGGAGATAATGAAAGAATCTGTGGGAATAGATTGAGCATGATGATGGTGATGCATACACCGCTGCCACAATTTTATGACAAATTTCTGATTTATATATGTTTGTTCAAATGGTAATACTTATAGTATTCTTTTTTCATGGAACTCAGTTATTGCTTGAAACTGGTCACAAATTAAGTTTGTTAAGAAGAGGAGAGAAATATATTTTCATGGAAAAATAAAAAGAAAACATAGTGCCCTTAATTTAATGTTGAAGATTTAATCAAAGAAATGATGAAACTTGTTTGATACTGGTGACTCAAGACTTATCTCTGGTATCTTTTATCCTGGCACTGCTCTGTGGACATCTGATCCTTAATTGCATAGTCTCAAAATGGCAACTTGAAATATCTTCATGGAGCTGAAAAAGCCCATCAGATATGGCTTGATACAAAGCATCTCAATGATGCTGTTCTAGTACAGCTGTGTGCAACTCAGTGGGAAGTGATATNTTGTTGTTGTTGTTTTTTTTTTTAATTATCATTCTGTAGGGAATCTGCTTCACACCTTAAATTGTGGTGGCAGACTACAGCCCTAAGCAGATGTATCAGATACAGGAATATGTCTCAAAAGGATAAATTTTTTTGTGTTAATGGATTTGTACTCATGGATGTATCTTCTGCTGCTCCAGAAGACCAAGATCATGGACTTGTCACTCCAGAAACAAATTGGTGGCTTTCACTGGCTACAGAATGCCTCCTCTTGCAGAATTGGAGCAAGCTAGAACTGAATGAGTAGTACATATAGGCTCTCACATCCAAAACTAAGCAGAAAGAGCTGATGAGAAGGTCATAAACCAGTCTCTATCACTCATTCTTTTACCCCGATGGTACATCAGAGGCTGTAAAATATCAACATTTTGGTATACAGGCATCCAGGGCAGGGAACATATTTTTCACATTATTTTCTTAGGTTATTTAATCATCATAATCAAGTTCAGAATTAGAAAGAGGAAGAAGAAAGTAATGGCTGAAAACTAAATAACCATTCTTACAATTTTTATGCACATGGTTTGAATCATCAGCTCTAGACATTTAAACTGAGACACATTAAACTGGTTAATGTGCAGAATGATAACTAAACATCTGACCACCTGGTTGATTAGCATTTAGAAAGAAATTGTACAGTTGAGAAATAGAAACCAATTACAGACCTTAAGAAAGAATACGAAAGTCACATATCTTGTAAATATGAAACTGAGGAACTTAATAAAAATCATTTTTGCCAGCTGTTTCCAGATTTGCTAAATCAGAGTAAATGGGTTTTAAAAGCCATTTAGCAGATGGAAGGAAAGTGTTCACATTTCCTAAAGTGTTAATGAAATTTAGTTATGGCAAAATTGGAAGAAACAAAAAATAGAAACAATGGTTATGTGAAAACAGCAGCTGTCACAGTAAGACACTGAAATGTAAAAAAAAAACCCCAAACCCCCAAAAAACAACAGGTCAGCTTTCCTCTTTTCTTAATAAAAGAGAAGCAAAAGGAAAAGAAAAAAAAAGTGAAAATGTTGCTTTTTCTTTTTCGAGTCTTGCTAATGAGTGCCATTTTTTATTAGCTGGTGGTTATAATGCAGCACAACTAGCTCATAAATACACTACTACTGAGACTGGTAATGATTCAAATGACAGTCATAAATCCATTCAAATTGATACTTAGGGCATTGATAAAGAAGGCCAACAGCCCAAAACATTTTAAGTGTTCATTTCAAAAGTTTTGGCACAAAGAACTTTATTTCCCTACAGGGATCATCATGCAGTTCTTAGAAGCTTTATGTATTTACCTGTAAGATTCAGACAACGAGGCAAAGAGAAACAGCATTTCTGAAGCACAGTAGCAGAATCTAAGGAGCACTAGAGCTACTTATTAATAGGCTAAATATTATTCCCATCTTTATCCACAGAAATAAATATCTTAAAGATAAAATTGTGTTTTAGTGTGCTAGGCAGGAGAAAGGTGGAATAATGAAAGGCATCTGTATTGGCACAATAAACAGTTTCTGCTTTGTGTTAGCTACCAGAAAAAAAAAAAAATAGCTGCCACATTAAATTCATCTGAAATGAAGCCCATACTTCCTACAGGATAATAACAGTTCTAAATATCTATATTTAGGGATTCTTTTTTTCGTGAATGAAAAAATACGGATCTTTGATAATTTTATCATTTTGTCTTGTTTGTTTCGTTTGATCAGCAGGTGTGCAACACATGGCAATGAATTTGTTTTCTCTGTTGTCTGGTCACCTGCTTATGGGTCCTTTACCTTCCTTTCTAAATTTCCGCTTCAAAACCGCTGACCTACACATTATGCTAGACCTTTTGAGTTCCTGTGCACACACTCTTTGTGATATAGCCAAATCTAGCCAGCTAAGGGCAATTACTCATCATTATCTTACCTATATTTTTAGTGAAAAGTGCAAGGATGAAATAAAAATAAGCAAACATAAAACATCTGTTTTAAAGCATTGGTGAAAAATAAAAAATTGCAGATCTCTAATTTCAATACACAGGCATACAGTAAACCTCCTTCGCAATTTCCTCATTGGATCTGCTGCTAATGGATCTGTCAATCCTCTGAATTGGAATATTGCTGCCATATAATTTGTAACGTGCCATACATTTTTGAATCATGAATAAAACTTGAAAATTGCTAGAAAAAATTTGGCATAGCTGTTTGTTTTTTTTTTTTGACAAAACTGCTTTTTACCATATAAAAAATATTTTAGACAAAAATATTAACTGTAAGTAAAATTATAATTTGAATCTTTAAATTGTATTGTTTGACTTGTTTCAATATTGCTGAAATTTCCCATTTTAATGAAAATTATTTGAGTTTGCTTCAGTTTCAGTTCTATGGTCTTCTAGCAAATAAAATTGAATTGAGCTGCAGTCTGTCTAAACTGTTGTTCTACACATATTAATATAAAGTTTGACCTTTTTCTTTGAAATCATAATGGAAGCATGTTTTGAAATAGTAGAGTTTCCTTTTGAATGAGAACTCTTTTTTCTGATTTCTTTTGTTAATATTTTAACAATATGATAGTTCATGGAAAGTTTAACATTATTTGAGAAGTATGCATTGGGAATTTCCAACAAAATGTGTTACTTGCTGGCAGAAAAACTTCATTTTGAGGAAACTGTCTTCAGGATAGTTTCTTAGGTGAGAAAAGGCATATCAGTATTCTCAATAGCATACTGGAGAGTGTATCAATTTGAAATGTAAGCTTAATTTCTAGAAATTTTAACTTGGCCCTCTGTCCCTTCAAAGATGTGCTGTAAACACCAGTGTGTAAGCTTCGGGTATATATTTCTCTTTTCTGCTGAAAAAGCTTTGTGAGGTGCTAGTTACATCATATAGAGACAAACAGAATAGCTTTTGAAAGCACACACACTTCTGCCAGACGGATATTAAAACTTTTTGACCAGCTCCAGTTCTAAAGTGACTACCTGTGGTCTGTTATTACCACTGCACATAAACATGTATCATTAAGGGGCTCCTTAAATTTGTATCATTCTTTTTGCATTGTTTTTGAATTTTGAGATGCCATGAGGCTTATTATTTAACTTTTTAAATTTCTATTTTTATTCGCTGATGCTAAGAAAAAGTAGTAGTCTTAGTACAAAAACATAAAATGGCACTTCATTCATCTGAATATTATATGGTTTTCCCATTAGTTTATGGAGTTTGGAGAATTACCCAGTTATGAATAACAACTACAATATCCCTGCACCAGAAGAGGCCCTGAAGCATTAATAAAAAGTGTTATTTTTTTTATACATGTTAGTAGCCATAATACTGAAAGACTCAATTATTTTAGGACAATTTGAAATTTCTACTCAGCCAGACATCCACACAAGTTTTGAAAAAGAAGGTATTTTATGGCAAGAGTTGAGACAACTTTAGCAGAATCACTGATTCATGTTACCCAGAGAGTTTACCTTTATTATCAATTCAGATTTGAATGAAATATCCTATGCTTCTATTCCTATTGACCTTTTAAATTCTGCCTTACTGTCAAAGTGTCCAAAATGGTAAGATAATAAATGGTGTAATACCTCATCCACACTTCCTACTTTTTACAATTATATTTGGAACACTTTTCTTTTAGCAGACTTGCAGAAATTGTTGGATTTTCTTCAGCCTTAAGATGGAATTATGTAAAAATTTTGTTCGTACAACCCTTTAACACCCCTATCCTGACCTTCTCTCACCCGCCTATCCCTACTTTCTTGAATAACATTAAAAAAAAAAAAAACAAACCTTTTCTGTTCAGCTATGCTAGAATTAGATTAAAACAAGTGTTAATTAACTCTGGAGAAAATTAATAACAAATTTATGATCTCCTGAGTCTTGCACTACACACTGGTACTGTGAAGGTATATTGTAAACATTAGCTTTCAAGACCATTTCTTTGGTGATAAAGGCTTCAGAGTGTTTTATCCATTCCTATCTAGATCCAGGAAAGTTAATGAAATCAGTTCATTTCTGATGCATTTAGAGCCCTATAATGACAGGTATGTACTGTGAGCAAAATGTATGTGGCTCTGGGGCAAGATTACTACATTTACGACTCTCATGAAGCAATTTCATGTGGAGTACTTGTCAGTCAGCCAGGAAAGAGTTTTCCTTCACAGAAGACTTCAGAACTGGACACTGCCTGTGGGGGAGAGTTGAGCAATATGTTGAATACAGCATTTTGCAGCTATTTGTGTACTTCAATTTAATCAAACCCAAAAACTATTATGTAAAGATTTAGGTCTCTGTAGGTCAGGGCAGAGTGGAACAAGCTCACTTATGAATGTGCATAAGGTACTTTGTAGCAAAATCTGTAATACGTTTCCATATCAGGAGATGATGAATAAAGTATACATGGATATGTGGTGGGTAGGATGGGAAGTATTGTACCTAATGCTGCAGCCTCAGTTTGAATGGAGCTGGGTGCGTGTAGTTGTATAGTCACTATGGTATTATTTTACCAGTGCCTGTGTTTCTGTCAAAAAGCCAAAATCACAAAAAAAGTCCTGAGAGGCTATTCATTCTGGCCAGACACAAATTACTTGCTGTTTTCTTCTTCCAGTCTTTTAGGTCAACTGCAATACATAATTTTTGTTGCTCTCATAGTCCTGATGGCCACCCATATTTCAAGAATTTTCAGGAGAGGGCTCACGAAGCTGTACTTCTGCCTTTCAAGTTGCATTGCCTCAAAAATGGAATCAATGGAGGCAGTTGTTGCAAACTAATACTGTCTCTGTTGATGCATAATGAAGTGCCTTAACAATACAGTGCTTAGGTTTATACATGAGCATGGATTTTTATAATTCTTCTAGAAACTTCTACAAATTTTTCTCCCCTCTGTTACAGGGAGCCAACACAGCTGAGGGCAGTGAATGCATTTTAGGTAGTGTCTCTTAGCAGAGGATTGAGATAAATTAAAACTGGCTGCCAAGTTCCTCAAAGGAAATGAAAAGAATAAAATCTTTTTTTAGGGGAAAGGGAAGGGAAGGGAAGGGAAGGGAAGGGAAGGGAGAAAAAGAGACAGCAGGTCTATTTTCTGGATATATGAAGTCATGAAATATGCTGAATTGAAACTTCATGCAAATTATGGTCCTTCTCTTCCAGGGAAACTCAAATTTATGCTGTTGCTTTCTTTCCTGTTCTTCAGAAATGTGTCACTATTAGGTCTACAGATGATCAGGAATCATTTGGTCATTGCAAAATAATCTTTGACTCTCTATTCGTGGAGATGCTGTCAGTGAAATACAGGAAATGTCTTTGCTTCTGATGTGTTCAATTTGTAGAAATTGACTTTTGCATAATTTTTAGAAGACTATTTGAATCACTTGATGTTCAATATCGTCATCTTATTCAGTGTGCAAAAAAGATCCTGGTGACTATCTTACTAATTTTCCAGATTGTTTTTTGAGCATTATGATTAAATGATTGTAAAAAAAACTACTTTCAAGGGAATTTTCAATAGACTTAGCCTGTAGCTTGAACTAGTACTTAACTGCCAGGTAGGTGTATCTTGTATCTTTTCCTTTCTTTTTTCTGAAAGAACTATGGAGGTGTCATTTCTGTGATGAGTATTTTATATTAATTACATTTCTGCTGCAGGTTGGATATCTGTACAGAATAGATTAACTTGGATTTAACTTGTTTCGTGCAAAAGGAGACCAAAGAAGAGACAGCACAACTAACTTGTTTCTTCTCTTGTGCTTTTATATTTGAATGGTACTATGATATGCCTTATATTCAGAAAAAATTGAAAGGTGAAGAAAAAGGTGAAAACTCTAGATGAACTTTGGAAACAAAAGAGACTAATGCTTAGATTTTACTGCATTTATTGGAATTTTTTGGTGCTTATAGTTTATTCCATTCACACTGTTCCCATCTGCAGCACCAGCTTGCTTTTCTTCCCTTAGGACTGCAGGGTGTTTTAATAATAGGCCTTCAAGACCCCCACAGCAACAAGAAGTCTGATAAAATAAAGAGAAAAAGGAGCTGAAGTGATCCCTAGAGAAGGAAAACATATTTTCCACTTTTCATTTCCATTTCACAACAGAATGATGGGCTGAACTAATAAAAGCCCATTGGCATTCCAACAAACCCAAACAGAGTTTGCCTGTTGGGTAGTAATTATATGTGCCAAGTATTCACATACATAATTAAGTAGTGTTCTGTTTCTTTAAATAAACATAATCGCACAGAAGCCAAAACAGTCAAATGGTTTCCTCATTATTTGAGCTAGAGAATAATAAGAAAAGTTTTCCAGTAAAATTTTATTTCCCTGTCAGGTCTCATTGGTAAGCTCAGTTGACTTACAGAAATTAATTCAGTTGACATGAGAAATTCTCAGATATTATTAATTTCTGAAACACATTGTTATACTTTGGCCAGAGGTGCAAAGCATGTCAGTCCCTACTAGCAGCCAATAATCTAATCCTAACCAACTCTTTGAGTTTGGTTCTAATCAGTTTAAGTTTTGCTTGCCTTTCAGTACGTACGTGTCAAATTGACAGAGGTGCTGTTGTAGATCAATAAGGAATGTCCTGCCTAACCATCTGCCAGCTGTACCAGTATTTTCAAACACTTTCCCTTTCCTGAGTAATGTTCCTTTGCCAGACAATCCTGTGTTGCTCTCTTAGGTTGCCTCCATGGTGCATTTTCCATGACAACATGTGGGATGCACATAAGAACCTGCGTGTCTCTGGCTGGACTGATGCTGGTGGTGAGCTAAACAGCAGCAGCCACTGTACAGCAGCATCACTCCAGACAGGGAGAGAAGACAGAAATCACTCTGTAAAATGTCCTGGCACACGTGAGAGCAAGTTTCTTAATTCCACAAAATTAGTCAATAAACGTTATGTATTTGTTCCATTAATACTGTCATTTCAGGGAGGAGATACAAGATGACTGTACGAGAGAGTGAGGATAAGAAGCTTGTGGCTGAAAGCACACTGGGAAGAGTGAGGATGTCTCAGGCACTGTTATTAATTAGCTGTGCTGGAATAGAGTCTCTGACACCTGATCGTACAGGTTCAATGCCATGTCCTATGCTATTTGCTCATTTGAATATCCTCTTTTTGTCCTCCTTCAGGCTTATTACCTCAAATATTTATCATTGCATGTAAAACACATTGAAAAACAGGATAGGTGAAAGAAATTTTGCCCCCACATCAATAATTCTTTATTCTAATTATTGTTTTGTTTTTTTTTTCTTTTTTTTTGTGCAAAAAGGCAAATGTAGGTTTACCAGCATATACAGGAAGTGTTTTCTGGGACAACATTAGGAAAACACTGTTGGGTTTGGAAAGTGTCTGCTTAGAACATGACCAGTTAAAAGCTGTAGCTTGGATGCTAAATGGGTGATGATATTTTCACACACAAATTTATGGCCTTGGCTACGTACGCACAGGGATAATTTTACTTGTCAAATCTGAAAAGGACAATACCTTAACTGAGACATGGTATCACCATAACCTGTGAAGACCTCCTCCATGGTGGATAGGTACAAGAGGGATATCAGATCTCTAAGTTTCATGCAGAAAGATTTTCTGTTTCTGCACCTCTGCAGTGGTATGGCTTCACTGATGTTAATGAGATGGGACTGGCTTGGAATTTAAAGAGCCACTCAGATGAACCCAAGGCAGCATAAGAAAATCCCATTAGTGATATAGATGAAAAAATAATTTGTTCTCAGTGTTCCTGAGTGAATCCAGAGAGCTGTATGCTAGCTTCTGGTTTTTGAAGAAATCCTATAATTAAAAACTATTCAAAAGCAGCTCTGGGCCATGTTTTTAGCTAAGGAATTATCATCAGACAAACTTTTTAATAAGCCATAATTGTTTCTCAGTGTACCTTAAGAAGTTTTAATATGACTATATTTCAGAAAAGGTGTTATTTGTGAGCTGTTTCATGATGACATTGTGATTCCAGAATGAAAGTTTTAATTAATCACCTGGGGTTGGTCACCAAGACAATATAGTACTGTGTCTTCTCTTCCATTAAACAGGAAAGGGTAAAACTAAAAATTGAAGATATTCAGTCAGAAAGTTGTGTGTCTTTTTTGCAGATCTGTTGTTATTACCCTGCAAGGGCTTTAGTTTCTTTTCTGAAAATATTTTCAGAAAGCAGAATTTCTGTAAATAAGGTGGGTTTTGGGTTTTTTTTCCCTTTTTTTTTTTTGTTTTGTTTTGTTTTGTTTTGTTTTGTTTTGTTTTGTTTTGTTTTGTTTTGTTTTGTTTTGTTTTGTTTTGTTTTGTTTTGTTTTGTTTTGTTTTGTTTTGTTTTGTTTTGTTTTGTTTTGTTTTTTGGGGTTTTTTTTAATAGAAACAGCATTGGAATATATATGTTTAATAAGAAAAGGTATTTTGTTTTTTTCTTTTTTTTCATTTGATTTGAACAAGTGGTTAAATGCACTGTTCATGCTTCTCCTGGAATTCTTCTCTGGTGGCCTCTAAATCCACAACATTCCTTAAAATTTATAATTAATGTTAACCCAAAATTAATAAATATACTTCTCTCTTCTGTTTTCTTCTTTTATTAAGACCATTTTTATAAGGAGACAGTCAGTAGATACTTTCAGAGACCAAAATTTGATTCAGATTTGCTGTTTGTTTTTCTTTTTTCTGAAAAAATATACTGTAGATAACATGGAAAAGGGAAGTTTGTTGATGTCCTTTAAAGATTATTAATCTGTTCTCTCTCTCTCTGTGTGTGTGTGTGTGTGATTAGGAGTTGTGAGAAATTAAACTTGCACATTTAGAAGAACTCAAACAAACATGTCTGTCAGCATTGCTTGACATTCACATTAAACATGACTTGCCTGAGAGGCTATAAAGTCCTACAAGTACCTCAGTTTCCTGTTTTACATCAATTATATTGCTAGACATTTTTTCCCATGGATCCTTGGAGCTTCAACTTTTTCACTTTTAATTACTGGGGTTTTTTTTAAATGCCAGGAGCAATTCCAGTCAAGAACTCTGGCAAGAACACTGCTAAATTCATGAAGGAAGTAGTGACAGAGAACATTTAGAGCATGCACCAACTTTGCATGCAACTTCAAGAATCAGTGATATTAAGTTCATTATTATAATTTATTAGGATCACATTCTTGAAAGGGGACATAAAACTGAAATTCAGAAACACTACTCTTGGTGCCTTTATGAAAGGAGAGTGTTAATGTTAGACCTTGGACAAATTCCAAGCCATTTGATTACATTTTACCTATCCAGAAATTGTGGGAAATTTTATTAGATATATTATACCAGTTCTTAGAGCTCAGCTGTTATGCTGTTCCTGCAGAACTTGAAGACAGTTATTTGTAGAGCTTTGGAAAACAAAGGATTAAGAAGCAAAAAGATTTTTACGAAGAGGTAAAATTGGTTATTATGAATATTTATGTTCCAGTTATAAATCAGTGGGTAAAGCTGATACTTCAACATCAAGCCTTGCAAAATTATTAAATTTGGTATTGATTCAACGTGAAGCTTCTAAGAATTTCCACTGCTAGACCAGAGACTTAGTCTCTAGACCAAGCTGGCAACTAAGCATAGGTAAAATGAACAGCCATTACAAGACAATTACTAGCATAATTGTGATTCTTTCCTTTTTTAATAAGGGACATATATATTTTTATTTTCATGTATCTGCTGTTCTTCAGTTTGTATTCCAAAGCAGAAATATTAGTTATTCTTACAAATTGAAATCCTATTTTGCAGGTCTAGGAAATGACAAGAGAAATCAAATGAAATTATCTAACCTAATGGATGATTACCTGAAGTGTCACTGCATCACAATTATGCACTATTATTATTAAAAAAATATGTGGTCCTGTCGAGGTGGGTTCAGAGGAGGGCCGCAAAGTTGGCTGAAGGGGTGGAGCAGTTCTGTGAGGAAAGGCTGAGAGAGATGGGGTTGTTGTCTGTAGGAGTCTCTGAGGAGATGCTGTTGCAGCCCTTCAGTTCTTAAAGGGGGACTTTGAGAAAGATGAGGACAAACTTTTTGACAGGGTGTGTTGCAACAGGATGAAGGGTAATGGTTTTAAACTCAGAGAGGACACAATTTAGATTCAATATAAGGAAATTTGGAGGGTTTTTTTTACTAGGAGGGTGGTGTTGAAATGATAAAACAGGTTGCACAGAGATGTCATAGATGTCCCATCCATGGAAGTATTCAAGGTAAAGTTGGATGGGACTCTGAGCAACCTGCTCTTGTTGAAGATGTCCCTGCTCATTGCAGGGGAGTTGAACTGGATGGCCTTTAAAGGCCCATTCCAACCCAGCCCAACCATTCTATGATTGTGGGATTCAATGCATAAGTGCTCAGACTTAAAGGTGGAGGGAGCCCCGTAACTTCCTAGACTTAAACAAATTTAATGAACAATTTAATAGGAATTTGTGGTCTTAATTTCTTTCTGTACACAAAGCTGCACGTGAATACTGAAGTGGAATAAATGAAATTGAATAAATTAAGGCATAAATGACGCTTTCAGTTCCTTGAATAGACCAGTGGTTAGAGAGCACAAAGCTGTAAGTTAAGAGACTTTGCTGCCATTTCCCTTTGTGCCATTTAGTTGCTCATGAAAGATGGACTTCTCTATTTCAGTTTTCTCATTGTCACAGTCAGGCTAGTGAAATTTGCTTTCCTCTCAGATATGCTATGAATCTTAAAAATAGTGACATACACTGTAAAAAAGCCTCGGTACGACTACAAGGTGTGATTGTAAGTTGGTTTTGATTTGTAATTGTGTACCTACATTGCTACTATTTTATCATTTCTCTGATTACACTTTCAGTGCTTTTGAGAATATATGAAGATGCTAACAATCTGCTGAGGTGTTATGTCAATGCTGACATTGCTTGTTGCTTCATTCTAAATATCATCCTACTTTTACTTGGCTCTGTAGTGTGTAGAGAGGACAAACACCTCATGCTGGCTGAGCTGGAGCATTTACACTGATATCCAGGAGGACCATACAAAATCAGACAGCTGTTGCTAAAATATCTATCTGCTGTTGCAGTTGGCGCTTCTTCTGCTCTCGCTGCTCCCAATCTGTGGCCCCTAAGGTCTGAGCGACACAGGGTTTGCCTAAGCCAGGAAAATTGAGCCAATTTTTGTAATGAGAAAATTGAAGTGCTATTGCAGAGGATTAGTACCCTCCTGCTGCTTACTGCAGAGTGATGGGACCTTGGAGAAGGAAAGATTGGTACAAAGACAAAGTGTCAGTAAATGCAGCAGCTTATGACTGCAAACAAAACCAATATTTTGGTATTTTGGCTAAGTGGCACCAGAATACTTTCAACATCTAATTAGATTACAGTTCAAATGCACCCACATTGACTGTGTGATGATATTAATCCACCATCAGAAAATATAAGCAAAAGTCACCAGATGTTGCACTTTGACAGATTAAACATTTTTTTTCTCCTTCCTAATAAAATGTCCTGCTGTCTTTGTGATTTTGCTGGATGAAATGTGACATGCTCCAATAACTCTTTATGTAAGAGCAGGGACCATAATCTGCAATTCCAGTGTCTCAAGAGAGATGTATGTCCATCAGGCTAAAGAATCATATTATTTCTTGTTCTAGCTTTGTCACTCTTTCCCTCCCAATGTCTAAATAATCCACAGAATGTGGATCAGCTTCAGTAGCAAAAATTAAATTACTTCTTGTGATCTTTTTTCCCAAAAAAGCACAGATTACACTTGATTCAGGAACTTTCTTGAAAGGACAGAGATTGAGATTTAAATCTTCGTTCCAGGAAATAGAAAATGTGGCTTCTAGCACTTCATATCTTGGTGGAGAATTATAATTACAAAACTACTAAATACAGGGGACATCTACTGTATTGTATTCTGTTTCAAGTATATTTTGAAATAAAAAAAACAAACGGGTCTTCCTTAGTTTTATAAGGTAAGACCTAGAATAATTTTATGAGAGGATCAAAAATGTTTCCAGTACAAGTAGGAGGCACTCTTTTACAGGCCAGGTAAGTGTGCTTGTAATAAGGAAGGGATAGGATTAATTTCTTTCAAGTCACATCGCTGTCTGATGTGTTTCCTGTCTCCTGCTTTATCCACCTTCTTTTTCCAGCATTTGGGATGTTGTGCATCCCCACTCTGAAACCGCTAATTCTTTTGTGACTCTCTGACAGAACCTCTGCATTCCACTGGAAACTCTTGAACTCAGTGAGGTGACTGAGTTTTAAGGCATAGATACATCTTCACCGATGTTAAAAGTTGTGCTGGTTTTGGCAGAGGTAGAGTTAACCATTACATGTGATGGGGCCTGGCTCTCCTGGAGATGGCTGAACATCTTCCTGCCCGAGGGAAACAGTGAAACAATTCTTTGTTTGGCTTTGCTTGTCTGTGTGGCTTTTCTTTCCTTATTAAACTGTCTTTATCTCAACCCACGAGTTTTCTAGCATTTACCCTTCTGATTCTCTCCCTGATCCTGCTGGTGTGGGAATGAATAAGCAGCTGTGTGGGACTTGGCTGCTGGCTTGAGTTAAACCACGACAGCACACCTGCTGTAATCTCTCTTTAGCTGGTGGTTTAAACAGTGCTCTTGGAGCTCCTGTTCCTTTTTGCTGACAATAAGAGCAGCCCTCAGTTACAGAACCCCACAGTCAGCAATCCTGATTTAAGTGGGGTTGAACATGGACCTTCACTGCTGTACAAGCTCTCTTAAGATGTTTGTAGCTCAAGTGGAATGCAGTCTCTTGTGTCACAACAGTTCTCTGTTTTCTGGCTACTGATTCCATGTACAAATGGTCCACAATTCCTGAAGAAGAGAAGGAAGGCACGTCGAAATATGGAAGGGTAACAGTACTGCTGTCAAGGGCTCAGAAATGCCCTCTTGCTTTTGAGTGCCTGGCTTTACCTGTACTTGCAGCATTCACGTGTGATTTTTTGGCACAGTACTAAGTGTGGGAAGCATATGCTGTTGTAGCAAGGTTTATTTAATGTGTAAATCCTGTGTAGCAGCCTTTCCCCTTATTCCCTTTCCACCCTGTTTAAGCTCTGACAGTAACACCCTGGCTTCTTACAATGTTACTCAATCTGTCAAAATCCTATTTTCCCCTTTGTTTGATATAGTTAAATGCAGAAACAAAGAAAATCAGCTAGGCAAAGATGAGGAGTTAGTATAAAAGAAGAGCTATGCTAAATCCTTTCTAGTGACTGTTGTTCTGGCGACATAAAGTGGTCCATTTCATGTTACCAAGGTCTGTATACCCTTTGCCAGGTTTAAAAAAAAATTTAAAAACTATAGCAGGTACGCACTCAGACAGAAAAAAAGGCTTCCATGTCTTTCCACATGGGCGAAAAGTGCTCTTATATTTTAAAGGATGTTAGAGTACAATTTGATAGAAAAGGAAAATATAATTATGTAGTTATAATTTGAAATATCAACTGCTGAGCACAGGGTCCTTATCAGTAGAAAATTATCAAAGCCCAATTTTTACAGGCATTACCTTACATTTTTCTCTTTCAATCACATTTTAAGCAGTAAAGTAATTTGTTTTGTAAATCGCTTCTGGAATGATACTAAACCAGATGTCTAAGGTATGTACGATACTTCCAAAATGTACAAAGCAATGAAATCCAACTCAGCTTCCTGCATTTTACACACTTGGGGATTTGAGTGTCCAATGAATGTTTGTCTACAATGCTTTTAACTTGGGGTTGAGTAGGTGAAAAAAAATTTCTCACAGTGATGTTTCATTCAGCATGAAAAATAAGTCAAACAATTGCCCCTGCTTGATATACCAACAAATATATTCCAGACTTCGTAAAAGCTGAGACTGGGAAAAAGAAAACAACAAACAAACAGAAAGAAAAAATAAAAAGGTCTCCAGTAGTGCACAAAGGTAGAACTCTTTTGCTCTTTCTTACTCCACGCACTTCTAATTTTATATTCATTTAACAAATGGACAGAGACTTTCTGTCATTCTGCCCTCTTAATGCATGTGTTGTATCTCCCCTTTAACCTTTTCCTTCAGTAAGAACATTAGTAGTCTGTAATTTTCCATTTTAAGTAAGTACCATGCTGATTTGTCATTTTTAATATATTTATTACATCCTTTACATTTTAGTTCCTTTTTCATGGTAAAAATCTTGAACCAGTTAAAGACTGGGGACCAAACTTTGCCCTGCTACTTTGTAACATTTTGAAAAACATGATTGGTTTTGCTTCAATGCAGCACATACCCATGTTGGCACATGCACATATCCATGTTTTGTTTAAAACACTGAACAAAACAATGTTAAACATTTTTATTCTAAAATAAGATGAAGACAAGCCCAAATTATTCTCATAATTTAAAAAATATTTCTTTATTTGTATAAGCAGATTTCAAAACCATTACATTATTAGAGCAAACTTGCTTCTGATGGGCATAAACTGAGATTATATCCTCAGAGGGTAGCATTGCATCTAGCAATTTATGGAAGGCACTTCTATTGTATTTAACATTTTGAAAGTATCACATATGACACAACTTTTGGACTATGTGCAGAAGCCTAAAAAATTCTTGGCTTTATGTATAAGTTTTCAGATTTCCAACATCTATTTTTGCATGTGGAGGTGGGGTGGGGTGTGCAAAGCACTCCATCTGCTCAAATGATGTAATATGTTTTCTATTACACCAATATTATTGCTTTTGCACTATTAACTGACCAACTTTCCCTTCTTTATCTGTCCTTTTTTTTCTCTCTCTTACTGTCAAAAACAGAGCATTAACATCTGCAAAGCAGAGATTAGTCATATATCATATTGATTTTTTTTTTTTTTTTGAATGCTGGTATTTCTTCAAAAATCTCTCCCTTGTGATACATTGCATGGAGAAACTGACAAGTCTGCAGGCAGCAAACAACCTTGAAGCAGTTTCACGGCTGTTCAGAAGTAATTAATGATAATGTCTCTACTCTCACCCTACACGTCCCACAGATACACATTTTTGTTCTCATACTGTGGAGACATGGAGTACTTGTTCTACAGAGATAATCATCCAGAAGGACATGAAGAATGTCAGTTTGGGTCTACTCCTTAAGCCAGTACAGTACTGAACATTTTATGGTTACTTTATTATTATGATTGAGATTTGTATTCCCATGGGTTTAGTCCTAAACCAGAAAGAAAAGTATGTCTTCTGTTGTATCAAGATAGTGGTTATATAACTCTGACTTTTTCAGAAATTAGAAGCCTTATGGCATCATTAAATTGAAGAATGAGAGTCACATCTAATATGGATATGATAAAATGTCATGATTTCTTTTCAAAGGGCTTGTGGACAAGACCTTTGAGGAGTTTTTTCACAGTTATTGAATATTGACAATGAATGAGGTAATCGACCTACTTAGCTATTGGCCAGCTCCAAAGTGAGTATGGCCACATTAAACACCATTGATTTGATAACAGCATTTTTTTGGATGAATTGAAAGTGGAAAAGTGCCAAACAAAAGGCTATAAGAGAGAGGGGTGTTAGGATGTGTGGCCATGAGGAGGACTGGGAGAGGGAGGAGACTAGGATCACTACCAGCACTGATTTATAAAAAGGGTTTTTGGATCATGGGGAAAAGAACAGACATGGCTGTCTGCTCTAAGTATTTGTTTATATCCTGCAGAACTATTAGACACAACGTATGCTTCACCTCTAAGTGTGTGAAACCAACATTCTTTTGGAAGAACTGGATATTGTTTTTTCAGCTGTCAAAAAAATCCCCTGTGTGCCAAACGAACCATTTATTTGGGAATTTGAGTCTGTGACTCCCTAAAATAAGAAGGTGAGAGATCAGGACTTGTTTTCTTCTAAACTACCCAGTGAGGCAAACAGTGGTGAACAGGGTGCATTCATTCCTCAGTAGACATCTACCTGTCATCAGCTGCTTTAAATGAGTTTCATAGCTTATGATACTTGCACAAACTCCCTTGGTCATATGCTATGAGAACTTCTAAAAAATGTCTTAAATAGCTTTCACTAGTAGAACGTAAATGCCTGTCCAGTTTGTATGTACAGTATCTCCCAAGTGTAAACTAACCCTTCCCTCTACATAGAGAGAAAACACTTCACAGTACTTTGTGGAAATCTTTGAAAATATAAAGTGAAATATAAGTGCAAAGAACCATTATCGAGGAAAAGTGGATTAGGTGCTCAATGAGATAGTCATAAGCTTTTGGTGATGATCCAGACCATGTCAATTTAGAAAAGTAAATCACTTTGTATACTTTACTAATTTAGAATGAATGGCAGCTAGAAACGTCTAATGTATACTTGGAGCTGAAGGTCAGGTCGTATATTATTGTAAAGGCATGTTCCTTGAGATTTGCAATGAAGTTTGATGTATGGCCTTGATTTGGTTTTAATATACCTGTTTCTATAATGACTACCTGCATAAATTTGCTTTATGAATGGAAGAAATATACTCCAAATGGTTTTGATGTGCTAATACTTAATTCTGCTAAACTACCTTCATCCTTGGTCTATTTTAAATGTGTGAGATTTTTGATCAGTGATGCCAAGAAATTCTTGGATGTAAAACTGGCAAGGTCCAATGCAGAGAAAGGTGAAAGAGAACTTATCAGTGGATGATGCTATAAAAACCATACTTTTGTTGCCAGGTCTCTAATTAAATTACCTTTTATTGCCTTTTTTTTGGATTTATTTCTCTTCTTTAAAGCTTTATCTTGCCTCATAAGCAAGATTTAAGATGTAAGAGTAGCTGTCCTTCAACTGTTCTCCAGCTAAACATTTCCTACAATCACCAGCCTATTAAAGTTTGGAAAAATAAAATGGTGCTTAAATAGAACACAGAGTTGCCATGAAATAAAGGGAATGACACAACAGAGTAGGATTTTCAAATTAACAGTTCCTAGAAGCTTAAATCCCCTCAAAAATCAGATTTTGGGACAGATACAGACTCTTGATATCTAAAGTATTACTTACTTCCATGCATGTGCCCAAGTGCCACAAAAGACTAGTTCAAAATCTGCCTCACAGTTTCATCTTCAGGGCATCCATACATATCAATACTTTAATCTTTTTAATTCCCTAGGTATTTATAATTCTTACGGAGTGCATGTCCAGGTTGCTTGATCTCAGAAACAGTGTCTGACACAGCAGCTTGTGTGTAATATACTTGTTATGTCTCTCTCCCAGCTGCAATATCTGTGAAGCTCAATCTGTTTTATGTTCACACCACATTTTATACAACCCATCAACAATCAGATTAACAGAGGACATAGCTGCCATTATCACTTTCATTTAAAAACATGGGGTGGTATCAGTCATGCTTTTTATCAGAAGCCACTAAACAATTCCAGCAGTTTTCAATTGAGCAAGAAACTTTCATTCTAAAGTATTTATCATTGTCTGAGGCTTCTGTTCCCTACATACAACCTGCTGGGGCCTGCTTCATAAACTAAGTAAAATGCATATTCAGTGAAAATATGGAAAACCAGCAATATTCATCGATCTGGAGAGAAATAAGTAAGTTAGAGAACATTCTTATTAAACTTTCCTATTAAAATGTTGAAGTCTTTTACACAGATCTGATGTACAGCAGCTGGAAATGTCTGATGGTGATGGTTCTCTAAAGAAAATATTGCCAGCATTGTTGGAAGATGGTTTTAAATACTGCGTAACATAATAAGGAAAGCGTTTTAAATTCTGTCAAAGAAGTGAGTAATACCCTAGAAGCAACAGGAAAATACTGAAACTTGGCATATTTTCTATTAGTTTGACAGAGCAGTTCATTTTACTTCATTGGTTTAAGTAGAATCCGGCACACCACTAGGGTTCTACCATGACAGATGTTTTAATAATGTGAAGGTGGCGCCCAGTGTAGGCCATCCAATGAGGGGCACTAATATCTGTTTGATTCTGCTCTAATCACTGCCACGTGGGAGGATGGCAGCATGGACAGCTTTGTCAGTCTTGCGTAGTGTCAAGCCAAGAAGAAATTCAGAGATATACCACCTTAGTGGAAAGAACATTACTGAGGACAAAAGCAATGACATTTTGTCGACTCAGGCTGACCAGTCGCAGACTAAGGAAAATGTTTTGGATTCAAGCATCAGAAGAAGAAACAGGTACCATGCAAATGTGGATATTTCAAGATGATAAGTTTCTTCTTTTTCTCTGTTTTCTATAAACTAGTGGACAGATTTAGGGTTTGAACTGAACAGTAAATATCTGTTTTCTACCCATAATGTTAACATAGCTTTAACATAGCGTTACCATCGTGTTACCTTCTAGGGATCAGAAAGAGGGGCGTTTGCAACTTATCACAGGTGTGTTACTGAGATATTTACTCAGATATTCCCATGTTGCCTTAATTGCCGCACTGTGCCAGTTTTGGTTGTCATTAAACCATAAGACTTTTGAAGTAAAAATCTGTACAGGAAATACTAATGCCTTAATTTAATTTTAAAAATATTGCTTAATTTGGATCATTAGAGCTGCAAGCAGTATTTTGTGCCATGCAAGCAAGAGCTACATGTGGACTAATTAATACTTTTGGGGATAGTCAGACTCATTTTAGAAGATTGAGCATTATGGTAAAGAAGTAAAATGCCTCTAAAAATTAAATTTCTTCTTTTGATGTAAAATACACAGAGACCCAGTGAGCCTGACCCTTCACAATAAAATACCGTAATACAGCAAAGAATAGTCAACTACCATGACACCTGGCTTATTAGCTTTAAAACATAAATTAATCTGTTGGAAAATTAGGAATGTATTATGGGACATATGAGGGATTGCAAAAACCCAGAAGTTCCTAACACAAATCTAAAACCATTCAGTCTGGTGTGTTCCTTGCCTCACTAAATCAGGGAAAATGAGTTTTATGAACAATCCACCAGATGGGAAAATGTTCAAATACCACAAAATGTTGATCAGATTTATTTGAAAAGCAAGCTGTAGCCATATGCATATGCGAGAAAGTAAAATGGATTTTCAAATATGCAGTCACTGCTGTCAAGCTTGCAGCTCTATGAATTTAATGCTATGCTACTGTTTCTACTGTAGACTTTCTTGATTTCACTTACCTATTTGCCAGCTAATATGATTAATATTGATTCAGTATTACAAGCAATTAAATTGGAAAACATAAACTACTGGCTTTTCACCAGACAGTACCACATATCTGATTTTTTTTTACAAGAGGGGTCTCTGAGACGTAGTAATATTGCAGCATCCAAAATATTTATGCACAAACAGACCACACAGATATCATGGTGCTTTTACATCTCTGGGATTTCTTATTTATAAATCTTCTCAGATTACAATAATTTATATTTATTCTACTGCACTGACATCAGTTAATCTCCTGGAGTCAGAAGAGGGTATACAAATAGTTATGTCTGCTTGATAATGAGTACACTTTCTATTTTAGTTTTTTAATGTTTTATTTGTTCATTAGAATTGAAATTTAAACTAGAGATAAAAAGGATTTAAATATATGTATATCTCGGAGGTTCACTCCGAGAGAAAACAATCAATTGATTCCTTAAATTTTTGTTTCAGACATACTTTTTTTTTTGTATCAAGTTATGAGATACAATGTAATTTTTATTTGTTTTACCTTTTTTTTTTAAATTTTTAATCTTTTTTATTGTAAATTTTCAGAAGTCGGTGTTGATATTAGGTTAGGTAATTAGGCAGTCCTTTTCATAATGTATTTTTAAATGGTAGAAGTTTGGGTTATTCAAAAAATCAAGTGATTTAAAAATATGTCCAATTAGGACCAAAGTTACCAGCAACTGAGTAAAACCTGGATATCAAAAAGCGTTTGTGCTCATGCAAGGAGCACCATTTGAATTCTCTTGCAGCTTTGTCTGCTCTCTGAAGCTGATCATGGTTCATGTCGAGTTCTCACCCACTTTCTATCAGCAGATGTTCAGTATATAATCCAATAACTAAATTCCTCTTCTAGCCTACTAGTAGGGAAGTGGTTTTGATTAGTGATTTGAAACAAACAGAAAGAAAAAAGAAATCTAAAAAAGACCAAGTAGAATTGTATGAGTAATTTTCTTTCTCTTTCTCTTTCTTTCTCTTTCTTTCTTTGTCTTTGTCTTTGTCTTTGTCTTTGTCTTTCTCTTTCTCTTTCTCTTTCTCTTTCTCTTTCTCTTTCTCTCTTTCTCTCTTCCTCTCTTACTATTATTAAGTTCTTAATTTTTT